>CM076571.1:525139927-525678797 GCA_034641835.2 Pinus albicaulis | reverse complement strand
GTCCCCTATCCCTCCTAATATTGTCTCAGTCACTGCCAAGTCATCCATGCCCTTTATGCTCTAACAAGGGAAGTCGTCCATCCACTACTCAGTATCCCCCATTTCATCATCGTCGTTAGTGTCAGTCTATCAGTCTCTCTATTATTTTCTCTCATGCCTTAGTTGAGTATCCCTTATTGCCTCACCTATGACAGACCTCCTTCTGTTGACATCAGCTCATTCACTCCAGATGACAGGTCTTGAGGGCGGTATACCTTGGTTCCAGCTTCTCCATTTGGTTCAGTGCCTCGGATCAGGCAAAGGGATTTCTCATTACCCTTTGACTTGATTGTCTCTCCACTCCAGCTCCTTTCAGCATGCTCGAGATCGATATACTTGATGGTCCAGTGATGCAGCAGCAGCTATTGGTGATTCCCGGGTGTGTGTGAGATGTCTCAACCCTCATGAGGGGGTGGCCCTACAGGTAGCCCCCCACATGCCCGGATGACCTCTTCATTCTAGCCTTTGATGCAGCTCCATATATTTGATGATATCAGCCTTATCCGCTCGCAGCGCCTCTTTGATTTGCATGTATCAGTCAGATTTTGTGAGCTCTTCCCCATTTATAGGGGGCATTTGGGTTGTCTTTGTATCTCATGTACTCAGATATTATTGTATTATTCTTGGTTTTTATCCTAGGCACAGCATGTATGTGGCATTCATTCTTCTATCTTTTATCTGGCTCGTGTTTATGCCAGCATGTACTTTATCGTTCGGTTCCTTTTTTACTGGACACACTATTCTTTTGTACTTTGTCTTGGCAGGCATAGGTATGCCTCCCCCGCCACCTTTAGCATAGGTACCATCTCATAAAAAGAGATTTTTTGCACCTGTAAGTCTCGTCTCCTCATGGTCTAGTCCTTTAGCACATTAGACTACCTCACATTTCTCTCTCTGACTTCCCTCTTGACATCTGGTGATTGAGTTCTTACAACGTACTTCGGTCATACGATTTTCTCCTAACACTTGTACGCCGGGGGGCAATCTGTTACACCATTTCTTGGTCATCTAACCTATTATCATTAGATGAACCCAAGTACACCATGTAAGACCAATTTTACCCAATTAAAATTGCTTTCACTATGTGAAATAACTTAGTAAAACACCTTTATTAAGTTGTTTATGGTCTAAACAGGAAACCTCAAAAGGAAATAATAAACAAATTCATATTTGGTTATATTTCCTCAAGGAATAATTAGTTAAACATCAATTTAATTATTATTCCTAGACATATTTAACCCAAAACAAAGAAATCAATTAAATAAATCCTTATTTATTTGATTATTTCCTAGGAATAAGTTATTTAATCCTTATTTAAATAATATTCCTAGTTAAATTTGACTAAATCATTTAGAAATAATTAAATAAATCGTTATTTATTTAATTATATTTCCACCATTTCCTTAAAATAATAAATAAATCATCTATTTATTTATTATTTATAAATAAAGGATTTGACCCAAGTCAAAAATCCTTTTCCCTCCAATAAATTTAATAAAATATTCCTAAAAGGTGGTTCTAGAATTTGATTAATAATATTTTATTCATGCACCAAGTTCTAGAAGACCCTAATATTTTGTTATAAATAGAAGGGTTTTCCCATTCATTTGTCACCTTTCATTTTGCATTAGACCACTCTGGATCTATACTCTTGGTCTGACTTTGAGCCATTATCATTGTCACATTCTCCATTATTTGCTTTGTGAGCTCCCTTTGAGTTCTATGTTTGTCTAGGTTTTCTACACCAACAAGAGAGAGAAATTCTAGATCTGAAGTGCTGAGGACTTTCAAGAACCCATCCCATTGAGGAGAATTGGAAACACCTTTCTTGTTTTCCTCTCAGGTGCCCTTTAATATAAAAAATTATTTCAAAAATATTGTTCTTGTCTTGTCTATTGGATGCATGGAGCAAAACTTCATTTTTACTGCTTAATGTCTTTTTATGCATAGATCTGGATTTGTGCAGCTTTGTCTTGATCAACTAACTGCAGATTTGAAGATATTAGTAGCCATAATTGATTTTAGGGCTATTTTTTATGCGTATCTAAAGTGGTATTTTTCCGACAAAAGATTCATACTAACAATTTAATTATTTAAGGGAGATTTAGTCATATTTAATAAAGAATATTATTTAAGTAATGTTTAAATAATTATTCTTAGAAAATAATAAGATAAATAATGATTTATCTAATTAATTTCCTTGTTTTGGGTTAAATATAACGAGGAATATTAATTAAACTACTGTTTAATTAATTATTCTTTGAGGAAAATCAAACAAATATGGATTTATTTAATGTTTCCCCATGGGGTTTCCTATTTAGACCATAAAAAACTTAATAAAGGTGGTTTACTAAGTTATTTTTCATAGTGAATGCGATTTTACTTGGGGTAAAATTGGTCTTACTTGGTGTACTTGGGTCCATTTAATAAAAATGGATTAGATGACCAAAAAATGGTGTAAATATACCATATATACATTGTGCATTTATTACAAGTTACAACATGATAGAGCCCATACCTCTAGCCATACCTCATCACTGTCACAATACATGCTTATAACCAACATAATACCAACAGAAATACCTTGGATACATTAGCAATAGAATCCATATATAAACCAATGCATATACTCATCAAATACCAAGGCATTGAACCTTTCATTATTGAATTTAAAAACCAACCCGGAATGGGACTTCCACATTCCACCCGACCATACATGGTTAAGCCAAATCTCACTTCAGTCAGTCACCCTCGTGCCATATTCCAAGCATGAATGTGGCACTTTGTCAAACACATCAATCAACACCAAACCAAGGCTCCAAATACCACACCGTCTCAACCCCAAACTAATGATTCCACCTCACGATCGGACATCACTAACCATCACAGATTGATCTCTATCCAAGCTATTCCAGGGCTCTAGAGTGTTTGTTCCAACTAGGCTTCCAAAACTAATAACTCAAAACAATAGCTAAAGTAATCATGAGAACCAACCAAAACAATCAATGGAAATAAACCCACAATACCATGGTTGTCTCGGAAATGGCAAGGCTAGGAAAATCCACATGCATACTCATGCATGCCAAAACTGGCCTAGGAAAACATACATGCAACTTGGTACCTGCACTCAGAACGTGTTATAAATTTTGATTTCGATGTCCTCTTCCACTTTCCTTATTTTCCTTTTCTTTCTTGATCCAAATATCCAAGTATGCCACACTCTACAAGATTTCTCCAAGAATACACTAAGTGCTCAAGAGTATGAGAAAGAGAGAGAATAATGAGAAATCCAAAATTGAACTGACCAAAACCTTCCCCACTAATCCACATAATACTTTTTATTAATGAGGCCTCTAATTTCTTCATTTTCCATTATTTTCCTTCACTTTACTCCTCACATGCAACATGTGACCTTTCACCTTCATTTTCTCCTAATTTCCATTATTTTCGTAAATAAAATGATAATTAATGCCTCGTGTCTTTCCAAAGCCTTTGCCTTTGCCTTTGCCATAATAAACCGAATGAACACCCACTATGATGTTTTTCCCACCATTCAGCTTGGAATACATGTCCCATCACTGTGGTGTTTCCCACCATTCAACTTGGAATACTTGTCCCATCACCGTGGTATTATATATATATATATATATATATATATATATACCATGGATGTTGGCAAATCACACAATGTTTCAAATCGAGATAGGGTAATGAAGTTTACAAGCTTAGATTTGAGTATATTTTTCATCTATGGTGTCTCTCCACTGCCAACAGCTCCCGTGACAAGACTTCTCGATACAACACTTCAGAACACAAACATTGTTTCGCTGCTAGCAAGCCTCAACACACCGCGTAGCCGTTTGATTCACCTCTCTCGCATAGGAAGTCTTTCTTTGACATTATTTATTTATTTATTTATATAAGACTGTGCATCGATGTTTATTTATTTCATGGGTGGAAGAGGGATCCCAACTTATTGAGAGAAAGAGAGGTTTTCACTTTAGAGAAGCATATATAATACCTATGATATTAGTTTTCTATTTTCTATTTTCCCTTTTTTCCTTCTCTACTTGATTTGATCAGTTTGATAACACTGAAACATAAATACCCGAGTGTAGGCATGAGTTTTCCAGAATACACATGGAGATCATGGTTCGACACAAGGCTTTCTTAATGCAAGGATCATATTTTCCATTGGAACATCATCGACCAAAATATGTAACCAAGACAAGGAAGAAGGACAAAGAGTTAGAGAAATGTTGCAGTGTTACAAAGTCCTTTTCTATTTTTCCACATTCCCTTTTGAGGTAACATTATAGTATCTTCATGCAAGGTCTTACTTATAGAACGTAAGGAAAGAGCACACACACATCAAGGAAATAAAACAAAGAGCAAGCTAAAAGAATTAAACCAGACATAATGCAAGACAAAAATTAATAAAAGACAAGAGATACTATAGAGAAGCTGTGGATGAGCGCAATAGATTGAAGTTGCTCTAGAATGTGGTTAATCCTAGTCCTACTCCTAACCTACATAAGTTCGGGTCATGTATAATTAAATTTCCAATGAATCCACCGTAGTTGTTCCGCACCGAATCACAAACATACGATCGATTAAAATAAATATAAATTAATGTGCAACAGAAACATAAGAACTTGAATAATCAAGTATCACAAAATTTGAAGGCCTTCAGAAGAGAAATATAGGTCATAGTCGCCGCTTCTAACCAGTTTATGGTCTTACCTCTTTGATGAAAACCATCATTCAACAAACCTTTGAAGATCCCTGTGAATGTGTCTCCATATGCACCTAAATCCTTTGCAAACGTGAGGAAAATTTGAAAATTGTTATTTGCGATGGAGATTTCTAGGTAAGATTGTTCCAACCATTCAATGGTTGGATCGTACAATCCATGATGACCCTCTTAAAAACCCTGAAATATTTGGAAAGATTAATTTTCAATTAGAGGAATGGGATTATGATGGGAATCTTGTGAGGTAAAATAGATCTAATCACACCCAATAGTCATGTCAAGATAGTGAGGACCTGACATAACCATCAGCAAATGTCAAAGTGCCTCCACCACTCGAAAAATATGAAGAGGAGATAAAGTTATGATGAAGATCAAGGATGCAACAAAAATGTCATTGGATCCTTGATGGGAAATGATAAAACGAATGAATGTCATCGTAGATAGAATAACAATCATATGGGATAATTATGACGAGATTCTCGAGTTTGTAATTAACAAATATAAATCAATCTTGAATGTCTCTTTGAATGCTCAATAATGTAATCAATTTCCCTCATGTTTAATGTGACAGTCTATTGCCTTGTAATCGTGATAAATCGTATAAGCATCGTAATTGCCAAAATAATTTACAAGGAATGTTATTACAACAAACCCATGAGACCAACAGACTCAGAGAAATTTGAATAACTGATATATTATTCACCAAGATTCTCCTAATCACACACTATTTTAGCTTCATGCATAATACAGAATCTCTTCTACCATTGATCATTACATGCGGAAATAAAATCAATTGCATGCGCACATTAAAACCATAAAAATCACACATATGAACACAATATTTCATGGGAAAGCTTAAAGCTGAAAACCCCAAATATCTGTATATTATATGTCATAGAGATCATGTAACAATCATTGTACAAAGCTCCTCACAAGCTCTCAACACAACCTCCAATTGCTACACACTAATCAAGCTAGATCTAGAAAAACACATGCTCCAATCTCTGCCACCTGATAGCCAGCCTCTATTGCGTAATCAATGTTGTAGAATGGCTCATTAAATAACTTGAACCACCTGGCTTGTACTGCGCAATCCTCATGGGCTTCTCCAATCACTGGTTGTTGCAAATATGCAACAGTATAGTCACAACTGATAGTTAACCTGCTCTTTCACCTATCTCTACACTGGTCTCCACTGAAACTGTCCATGCACTGAAGTTAACTGATGTATTCCTTAGTTGATTAATGAGTTTATAATTAGTGAATTAATTAATAATTAATTCACACCACTCTCACTAGTGTATCAATCAGTTAGACTAGATACAACTAGCTCAACTATGTTTAGATTAGTTAAACCGAACACAACTCCATTAACTTCCTCAATCAACTCCACCAAACTCTTTCACATGAGTTCTAACTGAAGTATCCATGCAATAGCTCCACTTAACCCTCGGGAATAGCGTAATTCCTTCTGTCAGCTCCTGTGCCACATCTGTGCACTTAACTCAAGTGCTCCAAGAGAATAAGATAATGTTTATAGTCCAAATATTATTAAGAGCTAATAATATTCGACATATCTATTTTTAGACTGGCAATCTAAAAATAGATTCCGCCCAATATGTTTAAAAATAGAAGTCCATATATTTTTTCCAACTTGACCAACCATCCACAAATAGCATCCTGCAACTCATAGAACATGATCCATATGTCTAAAAATAGACTTTGCGCCAAAAATAGCCAGCGGGCCCATTCAGTGAAGGCGACTTCTTTCCACTAAGTTCATCATCTTGTTGCAATCTCAACAAGGAAATAATGAATGGAGAAGATTTTCACTCGCGCAATAGCTCATGCATTCAATATCACTCAAGAGGATTACAAGTGCGATGAAGGGAAATATTTGCAATGCAACATTCACAAGAAAAGCCAGGAGCTGACTATTAAGAAATGAATCTGATAGGCATGATTCTTTCGGGAAAATATAGTCTTTGAAATGATCAACTTCACAGTTCCAGGACTCTATTATAGATACACATCCCAAACCTGAGTTTGATGTGAGATATTTGCATGAAGCTAGATCGGCTGAAGAATATTATTGAATCCATTAAAAAACTAAATCTAGGAATTCTGAAACATTACATCCAAAATACCAAACATCTTTTAGAAAGAGATTTACATCGAGTGAAACTATGCAAAGAGAGGGATTGTGTAAAAGCAGCCATATCTGAATTAGTTTAGGGGGATTACCAGAGTTGGGAGATACTGACATAACCATCAACGAAAGTTGAAGTGCCTTGACTTCCTGACAAGTCTCAGAACTTTCAAGGATTGTAAAATTGCATTATGAAGTTTGAACTGGATCGTGCATGGTGTGAAGATAGGTGCTACCATTGGTTTCAATAAGACCATTTCTCATTAGATGGAAGCCATTTCTGTCACTGATTTGACCAGATTTTTCAACTTCAACAACCAGATTACTCAAGTTGAAAGATTCGTATGATCGCAAATTCGAAGATAAATGAATCGGGGAAATTTCGTGAGAAAAATTATTTGAAGAGTTGTCTTCATGCAAGAGAAGAGATTATGAGGGATGGGAAGAGTACTCTATGATTTGATTATTTTCATTTTCATCATGGATAATCTCAACACCTTGTTTCAATCGAGAAGTTAACTCATCGGATGAAGAAATTGAAGAGCATGGCTCACCACATTGTTTCAATCGAGAAGTTAACTCATCGGATGAAGAACTTGAAGAGTATGGAGTATCTTCATCGCATGTAAATGAATTGCAAATGATAGAACACAAGGGATAGAGAGTTGAAGAGGATGTTTTATAAGAACATATTCTTTGATAGAATCAAATTTTAGATCTAAATTAAAATATTCATGAGAAACTGAAAGATTATTTTATGAACTTGGGAATTCTCATCGCATACATCAACATAATCATCTTCATCAGAATGATTGTTTCCAAAAACTGCAGATTGATTGAAAGAACCGATCTCATTTGATTCACTATCAAGATTAGAAGATTGGGAATCATCCAAGAATGGAAGCGCATTGTTTTGACATGGAGGATTTTGAAAAAGCGAAGAAAGAATAAAAACACCTTTGCCTCATGCTCCTTTGCATGTGTAATGTGACTGCCCTATATCTGATTGCAATTTGGACCAGTAGCTTGAAAATCAGGAGAGTGTGGAAAACTAGCTAGTGGAACAGATTGCTAAAGCAGATCATGGTACAAAGAGTTATGGCATGTAGATGATAGAGGATAACAAAAATTCAAACAGGATTCGAGACTAGGGTTATGAACAATAACCTCATCTTACGGAATGGAGTAGATAGTCTTCACCGTAGGCTTCATGAGCCATTCTGAAATTTCTTCTATTGAATTTGAATCATGAAAATTCGAAGAAGAATGAGAAGACGAATTAGGAATTTGTTTTGAAGATTTCCCAAGTTTACAATCATCGCAAGGAGGCACCCACATTGAGATTAGAAAAGGAGGAGGACAAGGAACAAAAAGAGTAATAGGTTCCTCCTCTTAAATTAGAGGTGTCTCGTGATTCACAAGAGTTGGGGAAGTGAAAACATCAGGAGGTTTACATTCAAACTTATTCAAAGAAATCTGAACCAAATGTTCAAACTTTTTCTTGCAAAAGTCCTGATCCATATCTTATTCAGGAAATTCATAGAAAAGGTGAAGGAATCAATTGGAAAAATCCTCAATTGATTCATTAGGCTTCATTCTTAGTTGATTAATTATTTTATGAACATCCCAGTGATCATACCAATCAAAATCTTGGTGAAGATCCTTTGTAAATTGACGAAAAGAGTGAATGGAAGCAAATGGTAAGGTATGATACCATCAATCAACATGAAATTCACAAGAGTGAAAGAGTGAGAGTGAATAGAATGCACATAACATCTTCATCATCTATTTCAATAATATATTTACAAAATTCAAGAAAATCATTTATGTGTCTAAATAAAAACATACCACCCTTGCCATTAAACTTGAATTGAGACAATGCATGAACAAGTTTCACAGATATTGAAAATTTACCAGGAGGTGGGTTCTAAAAACACTCTAGGATTATGATTTGGGAAAGAGCCATTTAAGATAGGAGATTCAAAAAAAACTCAATGGGCACAACTTGTCATCTGGCCCTCCTTTAGCACCATTGTTGATGGTGCTAGAAACCCGTAAACCTAGGGGTCTCCCTGTTGTGAAGTCCCAATTAGACCTCACACAATTTGGAATAGGAGCCCCATCCGTAGTATGGGCCTGGTTTCCATGTACTATTATATATTTTCCTTGGCTCTGACTTTCAGAAAGAAAGAGGAATTCGTATGTGCCTTTGAAAAGCAAGAAGGTGTGCCTGGCAAGTATTCGGTTGTAGGTGTGTCAAAGTTCTTCTACTCCGAGGGGAAAGAATAAAGTGAGCCTCTAAGAGAGAGGTAATAGTACCACCCTAGTAGAGACACACGAAACTAAGAAGGATCCATCTAACATCTAATGGAATAGTCCACAAAATATGCGACAATCATTACAACCAATCAGTGAGAAATATATGTCTAGTATCCTGCGGAATATTCCACAAGGATAGGATAGTGATAACAACCTTTACAGCACGTTCTCAATAAGATAAGTACTAAAATAACGGAAATAGTTCAACTACGTTATAACATATGAAATCAAACATGAAATACAAACATCCACATAATAGTCTTACAAATATCAATAATCCATACATGAAGAACATGTTGGCCTTGAAAGCTTTTTTTATTAAGTAAAAGTTCCAAGACACATGTATACAATGAACATCAGTAGCTCCAATAGTGGAGTGTTGGAGCCACTCCTTGCTCCTCAAAAGAACTATCTTATCTCTCTAATTCCTTTTGGGAGGAGCCAAGGTGAAAATTCCTTTGCTCATACAATGAGGGTGTATATATAACCAAGAGGAGATGCTTCATCTTCCTTGTGACTCTTTGACTACCCTCACAATTGTTTGGCTTCCTATGACATTTTCAACTTTACATGACTCTTCATATTTTGAATGTGTCCTTTGGACTTCCATTTTACAACACATTTTGAATAGGTAGTTACATAACCTACAATAATGATGTGGCATATGAAGAATTTGTGACAGGACATGACAAGACTGTTGAAAATAGCACCAAGAAAGATTCTAATTTAATTTTACTTTGAATTAAATTAGAAGGAAATTGTAATTCCACATCTCATGACAACTTGTACGAGTTAACTAAGTTATTTTGACTTAGTTGGTTCAGTTAATTTGAGTTGAGGGCCTAACTTGAGCCATGTAGAGTGTCTCCTACTTTATAGGATCCCTGCTTGAGTTTATTTTGAGTTGTAATTAATTAATTCAGTAAATCTGAATTAGATTCGGTTAAACTAGTTCCAACTGTTGGAGGAACTAGTGGGAGGTCAAGTAGTGGGGTATGTACTCTGTGATCAACAATTCATCTAATAAATTAGACATAAATAAATCATGCATGTGTAATATACGAGTTACCTAGTTGAGGTTGGAGTTCAAGGGAAGTGTACTATCAGTTGTGTAATCATCCAAATTGTACAGGTGGTGCATGTAGTTAGAGGAAGGCCTGTGATGGATTGCGTATTTATGGATGAGAAATTTCCCAAATTTAAAGTGGCTAATACCCAAGGAAACATCGCAAGGAAATAAGGTCCTGGGAAGCAGAAAATTGGTTAAGTATGGGCCAAGGCTTGTCTAGGAAGTGATTAAATAGATAGATATATTACAGAGGTTGCTCAAGCTTTAGCAAAGCATTGTAATATTCTCATATTTTATGATTAATGCAATATAAAAATAGTGGGGTTTTTAGTTGTGGCTTTCCCTAGGAAATCATTTTGTGATGTGGTGATTGAGTTCTTTCTCTTGTATGCTTCATGATTTCGCGATCGTTTAAATTGTTTCCGCTGATGAGTAGAGTAGATTCAAGTCTATTGCTTTAGAAAATTACAATTAACAGTTTGAATCTAAAAGGAACATATACATGGTATCAAAGCTTAAATCATTGTAGAAGAAAAGAATACGAATTTATCTTTGCAGGGGGAACGAGTTGTGTAGACCTATTCTTCAGAGCTAGCAGCAAGATCAAGATGGCGTTATATGGTCTAATGCTCAATTATTCCCTTGAGGATAGCTCTAACTGCATTTCTTGGAAGGACTGGATGGAAGTATTCATGGAAGATAATGGGCTAAAGGAATACAATGATAACAATGTTCTGAAACCAGTAGCTGCAGATGCACAGGCTCTAACAGAATGGAAGAAGAATGTAGCCAAGGCAAGAAGGATCTTACTGGAGGAGTTCAAGATCATGTTGTCTCGAACCTCCATAGGAAGGAGATTTTGTATGCAATGTGGAAGGCATTAACAGACTTTTTTCAGAATAACAATTACCCCGGGAAGTTGGCACTGAAGGACAAGCTTCAAAAAATCAAGATGGAAAAGGGCGACAAAATACCATAGTACTTAAACAAATTCACCCAATGTCAAGATGAGATTGGGAGTGTTGGTGTTACACTTTTTGAAGATAATTTGGTCAATGTATCACTTTTAGTCCTTCCCAAGAGCTTGCACAACTACCAAGATTCGGTAAATGGGAGGAAGAAGCTACTAGACTGGGAGCGTTTGTGGTCCGACTTGGTGCAAGAAGAGATAAGGCGGAACACCAGAGATGGATCCTCATCCAAGCATGATGATGAGGAGAACTATGCCTTGGTTGGAAAGGAAAATAAATGGAAAGGGAATAAATCCCAATCCAAAGGATATTTTGGTCAGGAAGACAAGAAGAAGGACTTGTCAAAGTTAGGAATTTGGCTTCTGTGATCCATAAAATACATATCAGAAATTTTCGGTAAAAAACACATATGAGAAATTTGTGTTGACGCGTTTTGAACCAGCCAGTGTGGTTCATCATCAAGACAAGATGAGAAATTTGATGAAGAAACCTATTTGAATAGAAAGGGACAGCTCCATCTAACCGTAGGAAAAACGGCTAGTTTGACTTGAATAAAAGATTTTTTTTCAAATTTTATTAAAATTTATTTATGGTTCTCAAATATTATTTTCAAATAGAATATTTGAGAACTATAAATAAATTTTTATAAAATTTGGAAAAAAAATCTTTTATTCAAGTCAAACTAGTCGTTTTTCCAACGGTTAGATGGAGTTTTCCCTTTCTATTTAAATAGGTTTCTTCATCAGATTTCTCATCTTGTCCTGATGATGAACCACACTGGCTGGTTCGAAACGCGTCGACACAAATTTCTTATATGTGATTTTTATCGAAAATTTCTGATATAGACTTGTCAAAGATTAAATGTTTTCACTGTCATGAGCTGGGACACTATGCCACTAAGTGTTCACACAATAAGGCCAGAAAGATGCCCTCGGGAGGAGCAGAAGTTGAAGCTTTAGCTTCACAATTATAGTTGGATTTCACCCTAATTGCATGCATGGTGACATTGTTTATGGGTAGTGTGTGTTATTTGGATAGTGGAGCCTCATTCCATATGACAGGAAACAAATAATTTTTCAGCAACTTGGAGGAGAAGGAAATTTAGATGCACATATAATGGGATATGATGGAAGGTATAGCGTGAGAAACATCATTACTCTTAATTTTCAAAGGGAGTTTGGTTCTCCTCTCACATTAAATTATGTCATGTATGTTTCAGTTCTGAAGAAGAATTTAGTTTCAGTTGTTATGTTTGAATACTGTGGCTATGATGTGATATTTAGCAAAGGAAATGCCTTCCTTCATCACATAGCCATGGCACAAGTGAAGTGGGTCTTGGTTTAGGTGAACAACCTCTACAAATTGGATGTAGAAGATTGTGTTTCTTTGAGAAAGAAAGCAAAGAAGGTGCATAGGCATAACATCGGTGAATTATGGCATAGGTGACTTGGCCATTTACATCATGGAGCTTTGGAGATCATGTAGCATATTTATATAGGACTTCCCAAGGGGGCACTAGAACGGTGTGATACATGCAACTGGTGTACATTGGGCAAGTACACCAAATCCACCTTTCATGATAAGGACAGTCGAGCGCAAGCGATCCTTGAAAGAGTTAACTCAGATGTATGTGGACAGTTCTCGACAGCCTCCACGGACAAGCATAGGTATTATGTGATATGTGTAGATGATTTACCGTGTAAGTGTTGGATATTATTCATGTAGAAGAAATACCATACATTCTCAAAATTTTGTGAATTTAAATCACTTGTTGATAAAGACACAAGCAAGAAAGTGATGACTCTCAGGAGCAATAACGGTGGAGAATATGTGTCGAATGAGTTCAACAACTTCTATACATCAGAAGGTATTCGATGGGAGTTAATAGCACCCTATAACCCACACTAGAATAGGGTTGGTGAAAGAAAGAACAAAATTATTTTGGGAGCTGCACGGGCGATGTTGCATAATCAGGGCCTATCGTTTCACTTATGGGCTAAAGCATGCAACACATCGGTATATGTGCAAAACAAGAGTCTGTTAGACATTGGGTTCAATGCTCCCCGTGTGTTTCGTGACATGGAATAACCTCCTCTCGTGGATCCTAACTCTGGTGATTGTAGCGGAGATTAATGTATGTGGGTTTTGGTCTAATGACAATCATGGTTCCAACAAGTGGTATTAGAGCCACAGGTCTTGAGTTCGAAACTCACCCGGATCGTGGGGGATATTTTTAGACATTGGGTTCAACATTCCCCGTTTGTTTCATGACATGTACTAACCGCCTCTTGTGGATCCTAACTCTGGCGATTGTAGTGGAGACTAATGTCTGCAAGTTTTGGTCTAACGACAATCGTGATTCCAACAGAGTCCTTATCATATTCTCGGGATGAGTACACCAGAAGAAGAATTTTCAAGTAAGAAACCATATGTGGCACACTTCAGGATATTTGGTTCATCAATTTACTTTCATGTTTCCAAAGATGCAAGAAAAATGCTAGAAGCAACAGTTGAGTTGGACATATTTGTGGGGTACATTGATACACCTCACAACTATCGGGTGTACCTTCCATCTCACAGGATGACAGTTTTTCGTAGAGATGTGAAGTTTGATCAAGAGAAGGCCATGAGATGTTCCCTTGAGAGGAAGCTTCAATTGCAAAATTATGGAGAGATTTTATCTCCAAAGGAAGAACCTCTTGATGTTGTGGAGCAGCCACAAGCAGAGGAGAAAAGAGTGGAAGCACTCACTCATGCAGATACATCCAGAGATGGAAGGAAGTGACCCCGAGAGGCTGACAGATTGATGCATGATACTAGAGAGAATGTGGGAGCACCCACATCACAACATGGGCAGAGGAGCTCACCATATCGATACACTGGCTACATGGCTCTGATGAGCGAGAGTGTAGAGACTGAGCCGTCCTCATTCGAGGAAGGAGTGTAGCAACTAGTATGGGTTGATGCCATGGTAGAGGAATATGATACCATTATCAGGAATAATGCTTGGGAATTTGTCCCAATGTCAAAGGACAAGTCAGTTGTAGGTTCCAGGTGAATCTACAAGGTGAAGCAAGCAACTGATGGGAGTGTCGAGAAACACAAGGCCTGGTTTTTGGCCAAGGGGTTCTCTCAAGTGGAAGGAATTGATTACGAGGAGACCTTTGCTCTAGTAGCAAGGTAATCTTCAATTATATCAATTCTAGCACTTTTAATGCAAATGGGATGAAAGATACATCAGATGGATGTGAAGACAACTTTCCACAATCGAGTGATTGAGGAAAAGGTGTACAGGTGTATAAAGAGCAACGGAAGGATATGAGACCTTCGACAGAGAGTCGTGTGTGTGCAGACTCAAGTGAGCATTGTATGGATTGAAATAAGCATCCTATGCTTGGTACACTGGGATCGACATCTATTTCATTGGGCTAGGCTTCACCAAAAGTGAAGCAGATGCAAACCTTTACCATATTTTGGTTGAAGGTAAATTATTGATTATAGTATTATATGTCGATGATTTAATTCTAGCAGGTGATGAGAAGCTAATAAAATCTTACAAAGAGGAATTTTCAAGGGAATTTGAGATGAAATATATGGAATTCATGCATTATTTCCTTGGTTTGGAAATTTGGCAAGGAGATGGGGAACTGTTTGTCTCTCATGGAAAGTATGCCAATAAGATACTGAAGAAGTTTCAAATGGAGAGTAGCAAGCCCATGGAGACTCCTATAGCGGGAAATTGGAGAAAGGAATACGCTACTTCAAGCGAAGTGGTAAAAGCTACCATTTATAGGAAGCTTGTGGGTTCGCTTATGTACTTGGTGAACACACGAACAAACATGTGCTATGCATTTAACCAACTTAGTAAAGAAATGGTTAAGACAACCAAACTCTATTGGACGGTAGCCGATACCTCAAAGGCACCACTCAATTTGGTCTTTGCTACAAATGGATAGAGGGATTGAAGTTGCAAGGCTTCACAGATGTAGATTGGGCGGGGAATCCATTAGACAGGAAGGGCACATCAGGAGGAATCTTTAGTATTGGTTTAGTAGCAGTTTCTTGGTACAATAGGAAGCAGTGACAAGTTTCACTCAGTTCAGCAATAGCAGAGTACATGGCTGCTAGTCAAGCAATTTGTAAGTCTATCTGGATGAGGAAGATCCTTGTTGGGTTATTTGGTCAGAAAATGAATCCTACAGTGTTTTACTATGACAACCAGAGTTGTATCAAACTCTCTGTGAATCTAGTTTTTCATGATAGGTCCAAGCATATATACAACTAGTATCACCATCTTAGAGATTGTGTGCAAAGGTGGAACATGTTGCTAGAGTACATTCCTACAGATATCTTGACTAAGGCACTGTTAAGAGGAAATTCAAGTTCCATAGAGGCAGGATTGGGGTATCTGATAATCCCTTTCTTGCTGAGACGGAGTGTTGAAAATGGCACCAAGAAATATTCTAATTTAATTTTCCCTTGAATTAAATTAGAAGAAAATTGTAATTCCACATCTCATGACAACTTGTAAGATTTAACTAAGCTAGTTTGACTTGGATGGTTCAGTTAATTCTATTTGAGGGCCTAACTTGAGTCATGTAGAGTGTCTCCTACATTATAGGAGCTCTGGTTGATTTTATTTTTAATTTTAATTAATTAATTTAGTAAATATGAGTTGGAGTCAATTAAACTAGTTCCAACTATTGGAGGAACTAGTGGGAGGTCAAGTAGTGGAGTGTGTACTCTGTGATCAACCAGTTAACTGATAAATCAGCCATAAATAACTCATGCATGTGTGATCTTCAAGTTACCCAGTTTAGATTGGAGTTCAAGGGCAATGTATTATCAGTTGTATAATCATCCAAATTGTACAAGTGGTACATGCAGTCAGAGGAAGGCCTATGATGGATTATGTGTTTGTGGATAAGGAATTTCCCTAATTAATAGGGGTTAATTCCGAAGGAAACAACGCAAGGAAATAGGGACTTGGGCTTGCAGAAAATTGGTTAAGTATTGACCAAGGATTGTCTAGGAAGTAGTGAGATAGATAGAGATAGTGTAGAGGTTGCTCAGGCTTGAGAAAAGCATTGTAATATTCTCATCTTTTCTTCCTAATGCAATATACAAATAGCAGGGTTTTTAGCTGTGGATTTCCCCATGAAATCATTATGTAATGCGGTGATTGAATTATTTCTCTTGTATGCTTCGTGATTTTGTGATCTTTTAAATTGTTTCTGCAGATGAGTAGGTAGATTCAAGTCTATTGTTTTAGTAAATTACAATTAGAAATTTGAATCTACAAGGAATTTCTACAATGACATTGATGAGATGGACTATATGATGATGTGACAATGACAATATGTCCTTCTTGATGCTTCTTTCTTTGTGTCTTCTTGAAAGCATGGTACATTTTCTTCTTCTTCCTCCTCCTTATGACTTGAAGATGAGGAGTCTTCCATGTGATCTTGATATTCATTTTCTGTTGTAGTCTGGTGTTCCTTCGTCTTCGCTTGAAGATCATCTTATCTCTTCAGCCCCATATGTGTCTTCTAGCATGTCCTCCTTCTCCATCTTCTTCTTCATCATCTTTCCATGGCATGATAAAGGACCTACTTCTACAATCCACTCATGATAAGACAACATCAATCTAATAAACTTCCAATATAAGATGGTGCATGTTGATCTACTAACTGAGCTAGAACTAGATGACAGGCTAGGAAAAAGGCGCAATAACTACGCAATTACACAACTCAGGAAGTTAGCAGTGAAGCTTGAGTTTTGAGACTATGCAATGTGCATTTCAGAATGGACTCGGGAAGAAATATGTGCAATCTGGGAACTCAGTGTGACAATCTAAGGGGATAGGCACTTTATTAGCCTATTATGTAGTTCTAGAGGACATAGGAGCCCAGGTGATTGCATAATTGTCCATTTCAAGAGCTCGAGGTTGAGGCTAGGGCCTTGAGACTATGCAATGCCTAGTACTGATTGGGCAAGGGAGAGAAATTGCGTAGTTTTTAGAATCAGTGAGCCAGGATGGAGGGATTTTTCATTTTTCAACCAACTATGCAGTTCTGGGAAGTAAAGCAGGCTTGGTGATTACACATGTGCACATTTCAAGAGCTCAGGTTTTAAACTTGAGCTTAGAGATTGCATAGTGCACAATTGGGACCAGGCTAGAGGGCGAGATTGCGCAATTTCTGGGAGCTGAAGGTTGGGCCTGAGCACTGAAACTGCACAGTGCACAGTCGTGGGAAGAAGGAACTACACATTGCGTTGTGTCAAGGGACAAGGATGCATCTTGAGGGTTGGAACTGCGCAGTGCACAGTTGAGGAAGGCTAGATGAGGCTAGGTTGCTAGGGAATTTTCGAAAATTGGCTAAGTGCAGGACCGAAGAAACTGATGTGAACAATGATATGACTTGATTATGATCACGCAGTTGAAACAATTTGACAACACAACAACATAAACCATCTATAACACTTCAAAAACATATTTCCCTCAATGTGACAACTTCGCGACGACTTTACGACAAGTACGACACTAGAGGTACACTTTGCAACGACCGTGACAACACTTGTGTGATAGTGCTTAAAACTTTGGGAATGAGTGTGATTGATGTTTACATGGTTATACCAACTTATTCACACAAAGATAACCCCTTGAAACAACCAGAACAAGCATATATACATTGTGCAATAGCTAACATGTGAAAATACAATAACTACTAAAGTGTGAACGACTCTTGCTATATGTGAACGACGGTGAAAGTAACACATGCCAGAGCAAAGATAACATGAAAAAAACACTAACAAAAGTGAAATCAAGTGAAAGTGACAACTGAAAACATGAAAATGACACTCGTGAAAACAAAGGTGCACAGAAGCGACAGTTTTCAAAACTCACCAAAATGGAAGTACAAACACAGCTAGAATGTGAGAAATTGTTGCTATTAGTGCACACTGACTGTCGACATGTATTGGAAATCACACAAACACAGCCTTGATGGAACATGTTATGCTTATCCAAGATTGCAAAAACTAATGTGCTCATGCACTTTTTGCAGACTGAGCATGTGTGAACAAGTGACTTTAGAACTTCCAATCTAATAAGGGAGCTCAAAAAGCATTAGTTGACCAAGAAGTGACTACGGAACGACCGATCGCAAGATCCACAATAGGCTCCAAAATTCGAGTGTACGCAAAACTTTGGAGGGTGTTTGTTGCAGCGACAACACCTCTATAAAAAATTTTAATCAAATAATCCATTTTACTTTGTGCCTTTAATATACCAAATAAAATTTTGTTATTTACTTTGTACCATTTTTTAAATGCCTCACTTGAAAATTTTATTAAATTATTTTTTATTTAATGGGAGATTTTTTATTTCTTTTATGATCTCATTTATTTATTTACTTTAACTTCAATAACTATGCCTTTAATATTTCTTTCAATCCACTAATTAATTCACACAAAAACTTCACATAATATTAACTCATTGTACAAAAGGGTATGATTTTTCTATGTACCAACATATATGAAATTTGAATAATGGTTGATGGAAAAACCCAAGAACTATTGTACGATGATTCGTACAAATTTTTATAGCATAAAATTCAAGAAATCAATTGCTTGATTCAACAACCATTATGACTTGGTGGGCGTAATTATTTTTTCTTGTATGTACAATGGTTACAAATAATTGAATCTTGGTGTGTTGTGATAGTTTTGTAGATGTTGGTTGAGATCAAACACAATGATGATAGGTAGATGGGCGACATCGAATGCAATTCCTGGTTGTTGGTAGCAGGTGAGAAGGTGACTGCGCGTGGGCACGAGGGTGGAGGTGGAGAAGCTGAAAAAGGTTGCTGGTGGTCATGGAAGACTAATTTTGGTGGGGTTGTAGGCTTGTGGTGACAAGAAGCAAGGTCTGTAGTGACATCTTGTGTTGGCATCAAGACGACAAATACATGATGTGGGATTGATCAAGAGCTCAAATTTTATCTCAAAAATAAAAGTTCTTATATTGGCTCAGAACTTGCACGACCATGTAGTGCTCGTCGTTCTAAATCTGGCGCACTTCGTTTCACGAAAAATGGTCTCCGTATGCTCCTGGAAACACGATCTGTTCGTTTTGCTAAACAGGCAAATTTTGTGCAAGGATGATAGGGATGCTGACTTGGAATCCATACAGTCCAGTCAGAAAAAGGTATATTCCAAGGAATATTCCTTATAATATTCTTAGAATATTCCCACAAGTCGACCATTCAACGAATGACAAGTGTCAGCATCTGATTTGTTAATTGGTGTTAAGTTGGACCATTGAGGTTGCGACACGTGGCAATCCTAGAGGCTGCCACATGCCCTCATGGACATTGGTCAAAGTTTTAGGGTGGAGGCACTGGGGTTTGACCCCACAACATCCCCACTGCTAGCGCCATGCCTTACTACCTCCGCTACTACATGGTTCTTAACTTATAAGGGTTATCTCTTATATTGGAATAGTGTAATGTTGCATGGCAGGGAAAGGTGGGGGCCAGACCCTCGTCCATAAGACCCCACGCCAAGACCACCGGTAGGACAAAATAACTAACGCAGATTTTTAAAACATTAAACCACAATTATTTAACCTTAAACATGTTTTATGCGACTAATCTAGTTTCTAAGTGCGGATTAAGTTAATTGTGATTTAGCTTAACTGTGCTTAATTAGCGCTTAAACTACCACTTAATGTTAATGGCAAATTAATCTAGAGAAGCCCTAATGTTGGCGGAAGAGTGCCAGTTTAACTCCAGCTAAGTGCATTGTCCAGATTTAGTGGAGCTTTTCTAGGTGAAACTGGAAGAAGTCATAACTAAGGCAGTTTTCGACCAAATCAGTCTTGAAAAGAGGCTAGATTACCATTTTTCGGTATTCTGGACTCAATGGTGCAGGTTTAAAAAGCAATGGAGTACTTCTAGATGGGATTTTTCCATCTTGAAGTTTAAGGTTGCCTAGGGCCACCAAAGGGTTAGGCCATATCTGCTTCACCTGGAGACCAATTGAAGAGCAAGAAGAGGTTATATGACCATTCTTGGCCACTTTGAGTTCATTGGAATAGGTTTCAAAACCATTTGAGCACTTCTGGATGGGTTTCTAGAAAATTGAAGCCTATGGGTGCTATGGACAATCAGTGTGTTGAACCAATTCCTGGAGGATTTTGAGATGGAGATGATCTTGCAGGGGTCTTCCAGCCTCCATATGTTTGCAGCAGCACCTTTGCAACACTGTTGTAGCTATTTATGATATTTTCTCTTTATGTGTTTTAGAGAAAAATATTGTTTATGTACTTGTATTTTTTTAGTACATATTGATGTGTTTTCAATTTGGATTAAGGGATCTTGATGCAATATGCCCATGAGTTTCTGATAGTTGCATGCTTGATTGTAGGTCAGCAAGTGCATGGTAAAAGAAAATTTGTAGGAGTTGTTTCTTTGTAGGAGAAACTTACCATTTTAGTTCAACACTTTGTTGTACTCTTCATATTGAAACTTTGAGCATAATGAAGATGAATCATGCCTTCAGAGCTGATTCAAGGAGATGTAGCCCAGGAGGGGTGAACTCCTTCAACAATGGATTGTGTATTGTTTTTTGATGCATATTTCCATTTAGTGTTTGATGTTTAAATTTAAAAAAAAAAATCATGGAATTATCATTTGAAAGACACTTAAAACAAACCCTTGGAATAACTTGTTGTTCAATACAAATCTTATGCACATAAGAAACAAGCATGTTTATATTCTGAAGGGGAACTTAGCAGAGAATTTACTAATACACCTCCATTCAGATCAATTTGGTATCAAAGCTATGGTTTTATTTTTAGCTTGTGTTGATTTGTGCAAAGAGGGTTTGACTATTTGCAAAGTGAAAATGCTTACAATCTTGAAACTCCGGCGAGGAGAAGGAAAAATTGTTGGTGCAGATTCCCGAGTTGGAAAAAGGAGGAGGCCAGATTTGCCACAATATCCACCTCAAGTTTCACCTCCAGATATTCCTAAAGCTTTAGTAAGTATGTCTCTAGGAAGAGAGTCTACAAGGCTGAAAAAAGATGAAAGCTTCAGAAAGGCTTTCTGGGACATTTCAGGGATGGTGGATGTCCTCTATGAAGAGAGGAAATAAAAACTGCAAGATGAAAGCTCTAAACCTTCAAGAGGAGAAGGCTCTCCAACAAAGGAAGCAGCCTTTGAAATACACAGCAGAGGCAGTGACCCAAGCTCTTGGAAAGAATGGGCAGTGAAAAGCGACTCCAAGAGCTAGAGGAGAAAATTTTGGCTCTTCAAATGGAGAACATGGAGTTGAGAATACTGTTGGAAAAGGCTGAAGAGGAGAAGAGGCACATGTGTTTTGTAATGCATAAAGCTCTACTCCCATACCAACTAAGGAAACCTCTAAAGGTAAGAAAGTATGTGATCATGGTGAAAATGCCAATGTTGCATGTAATTTTTTCAAAATTCTTCAAAACACGCACTGCATTACAGTGAATGAAAGTGGATGGCTTGAGTCATTTACAATTTGGCATTCATCATCGTCATCATCAAAGGGTGAGAATGTGAATGGTAAGCTTTAAGAGGGTATTCATATTTCCAGTACTACTTCTTCTACCCATGTACATAATAATACCTTTGCAGCATTTGAGCAACATACCAAGGGCATAGGTATGAGGTTTCTCTCGAACATGGGCTGCAAAGGTGGAGGCCTTGGCATAAATTGTCAAGGAATTACCAATCCTATTTTGGTTGAGGAAAGGCCAAAATACATGGGGTTGAGTTATGGTCACCATGAGTATGGAGAGTGCTCTAAAAATATTGAACCACATCAAGCCTCCAATAAGGAGATTTCTTCACCAGAAGAATATCGTCATATCAGTAGCGCTAAAGATAGGTATAACTCTCAAGAGGCTTCTGCAAAGCATGGTGATTTTGATTATTTGTTGGAGAAAAATCCTTGTAATTTTTGCGAATATTTTGACCATTGCATGGCTATGTGTGAGAAAATCATGGTAATGGTTAAGAGGATGGACCAAATTTTTGGCATTAATAATATCAACTCCCTTTCACAAGAGAGAACTTTTATGTTTGTGAACAAGAAGAAGTTTTTATGTGTTCATTGCCAAGTGCATGGACATGATATTGAACCTTGTTGGAAGTTGCATCCAGAACTTCGTTCAACAAAAGGTAGCAAAAATGGTTCTTCACAATCCTAAGCAACCTCCTCAAGACAAGATGGTGCAAAAATAGAACCCACAAGCCTAGGAGAGGCAAGATTGGGTAGACTTCTTGTAGATTTGTTTTGAAAGTTTTCTAATTACTTCTTGTCATTACCTTTTGAAGGTAATTTTGTAAAGTGAACATTATTGTCACTATGTTCAACAAGTAGATGTTGTTTTCTTTGATGTAAAATTTTTTTGGCTTGATAGTCCACATGTTTATGGACTTTGTGAATGTACAAATTTTCATTCAGAAATTGTCTACTAGTTGTCTCATATTCATCGATACAGGCATTCGTGTTGAAACTTGTGTGAATGAACCTTGTTGTTAAGATTGTTTAAACATAACTATGTTTTGTAGACAAAGCCAATCATCATGAATTTTTTTGCAGAAAAGTACTTATATGTACAAGCTCAGTTTGAAGACACCAAAGCAAGTTTATTTTTTTCTGATCTCCAGGATGGGGTCAAGTTTGTCTTCAAGAGAGAAGCTTCAAGATGAAGTGTTTTTTTTAGTGGTGTAAAAATGAGTTTAAGAGAATATTCAGATTCCACTCATCAGTTTTGTTCTGCAACAACGATAATAAATATCACTCAATTCTTAACAGGACAACAGGTCTTCATAAGGAAGATAAGTGAAGTGCCTTGATTGGGGCTTGAAGGGCACCAATTGAAATTTTTACATTGCAATTGAGTTTTGGGATATTTCTGAGTTTTTACTTCTTCAATTTGATAACTGAAAGTGTTATTTTGGAGACCAAAAGATTTTAGTGGGGAGGTATGGTTAGGAGCCTAAATTTTAGCTCAAAAATAAAATTTCTCGATTGGCTCATAACCTGAACGACCACATAGTGCTCGTCGTTCTGAATCTATCGTACTTCGTTTCAAGAAAAGTTGTCTCTGTATTCTCTCGAAAACGTGATATTTTCGCTTTGCTAAACAGAAAAATTCTGTGCAGGGATGACACGGATGTTGACTAGGCATTCTTATAGTCCAATAAGCAAAAGGCATATTCCAAGGAATATTCCTTGGAATATTCTCAAAATATTCCCACAGGTGGACCATTCAATGGATGACAAGTGTCGGCATCTAATTTGTTAATTGGCATTGAGTTGGACCAATAAGGTCACAACACGTGGAAAGGTCGGAGGCCGCCACGTCAAAATTTTAGGGTGGAGGTGCCAGGTTTCGACCCCGCAACGTCCCCACTTCTAGTGCTATGCCTTACCACCTCCGCTACTACATGGTTCTTAACTTACAAGGGTTGTCGCTTATATTTGAATAGTGTAATGTTGCATGGCAGGGAAAGGTGGGGACCAGCCCCAGGTCCATAAGAACACACACCAAGACCACCAGTGATCTGAAAATGGGTTGGATAACTTTTTATGTTTTTCAAAAACCTCCCACTCAATTAAACAAATAAAAGATCTAGCTTATACTTGACAATTTGCGGAAATTATGCTTGAAAGAGGTATATGATTTTTAATTTTTTAAGTGTCTTAATTCCATTTTTTTTTTATGAAATTGAACATGTATAACAAAAATATAATGCAACAAATAAACATCCACACATAACAGAAAAATTAAACTAGGAGTTCACACGAATATCATAGGCTACGTCTCCTTGAGCTTTAGTCATCTTCACTTGGCTCTTTGGGATTATGGAAAAGTTTTTTTTACAAGTTCCACACTTAACTCCAATGGTTACTAAACTGAACCAAAGGGCTTAGAATACCATCTATATCCCTTTCATGATTTTCCTCACTCTGCAAACAGATCTAGGCTTCCCTAGACTTGATTCCTTTTGTTGGTGTAGTGAGCTACACTGAGCTTCTCCATGGCACTAACTCCTTCATAATTCTTTTACTATCCCTAAAACCACACCTATTGTCTCCAACACACATCAGACACTAAAAATGGACTGATCATTTGCTCAAAACGAGCACTGCATCCCCAAACTAAGCCTTCCTCCATGGTTTGCTCTGGGTTGCCCAAAATTACTTATAGCTTCTATAGCTTCAGAAATCTTAAAATGGCTCTAAAAATCCCTTTATTGGATTCATAATGCCAAAAATAGTCAGGATAGACTATTAGCTCACTGAAATTGGCCATCAACTGCTCCAGTTTCGCCTCCAACACCTGTCGACACCCCCTGGTACTAGGGTCGCTAAAAACTTATTTGATGGGTTATCGACCTCTAGAAGTACTCAAAAGCTTCTAAAAACTCCTCCATTAGATTCAGAATTCTGATTACAGACAGAAATGACTATTGGTTTGCTGAATAAGGTCTCTAGTTGCCCTGGCTAGGCTTCGAATTGCTACTGGCACTTGTTGGCCCCTGGAACTTCACTGAAGCATATAGGCTAAAAAGTCCTCTAAAGGCTCTGAAAACCACACCATTAGTTCCAAAACATCTTAAACATCCAAAATTGACTATTGTATTTCTGAATAAGGCCTCTAGCTCCCCTGGCTAGGCCTCAAACTGTTGTTGGCCCATGGTGGCCCTAGTGGCCCCTAGAACTTATCTGAAGAAAAAAACTGCTCAAAAGTCCTTTGATGGCTTTGAAACCCTCATAAATGAGTCTGGAATGTTGGAGATAGTAGAAATTGACTATTGCCACTCCAAAATTGGGCAAATCTAGCTCAAGATAGAGCCTGAACTCATTTTGCATAATGACCCCTAAAAATCCTCCACTAAACCTGGAGGAACTGGACTTTACTCCAGTTAAAGTTGAAATAATATTTAAAATAATGCACCCACCATATTTTCCACCAAATATGACAGTTATCAATTATTTTGACTGTTTGGGGTGGCCACATGGCCGCAAAACCCACGGTCAAAGAGGGCAGTTAATAAAATAGTCGGCGGGAGTTATGCCAACCATGGCATTTAATTTGCATGTGACAATACTCTGGAGTTAAATTTTGTGGCAAACAACCCGTCGAAAGTAGCCGTGATGGTGGGTATAATATTTCCATGTGACCAGTTTATAAAACGTAAAAGGTTTGTGGATGACATTTGGGCTTAAACCCTTTGTTCCCACTGCTAAGGCCACATGGGGGAGGGGTTGGCCCCTATCCAAACCCAAAATATGAAATGCACCAAACATAATTAACACCCATTTTCACATGTTGTTAATACTTATACGTAGCCGAGTTGGTCAAACCTGGGCGTTTCAGGTGAGACGTCGGGCGTTCAATTCTTGTGCAGTCCCAAAATTTTACATGACCAAACCTGGGCCACGTGGCAGCCTCTGGGCCTACCACATGGTGGCCTTCCATTGGCCCGTATTCCAAAAAGTCAATCCATTGACCAATGAGAATGTGACACATGTCAAATACCAATTGGTCCTACAGAATATTTCGTGGAATATTCTGAGGAATATTCCAAGAATATTCCTTAGAATATTCTCTTTTTATTTTTCCCAATGCAAGTCAAACTTGGTCAAAGTCAAAATTTTGCAGTTTACTAGACTTTTCAAACAACGATAACTTCTTCATATTGTGTTGGTTTTTTGAACCGTTCATGGCACTGGAATCAGGAAGCCGATATATCCAATTGCTTAGGTTCGGCACACTTCCGAAAACTTTGAATTTTGAGCTATCACTTAGGTCCATGATCCAGTTCTGATCACACCTCCCCATTAGGAATATTTTGGACCCCAAAAGACTGATATACTGATTTGTACAGTAGATGAGAGTACAACGCCCTCTTATTTTCAGCCTCCACACACTTTCCTTGCATGGATAGTGCCTTTGAACCACAACTCAAAGGTAGTTGACACTTCCCTTCCTAGATGCGCTTGTCCTCCTATTAAAAACTGTCTTCCTTGCACTCACTCAAAAATTTATGGCGAGAAATTTTCAGAAGGTAGTTGAACATCGCTTCCTTGATCATAAATCCAAGGTGGCTCAAACAAACATGATATTACAACATAAAACTTGCATACTTGACTGAAATTTGCATATGTACAAATGAAAGTATGTCTTATTGTGTCAAGAAGTCAAACCACTTCTTACCAAGCCACTTCCACAGTGACTTTTGCTGCTGCAAATCTTCTTTATGTGAAACATGCGTTCTCACATCAATTATGGAATCCTTGGTTCCACTTTTGCTGGTATTTCTATCCTCTTTCCTCATGTGCTTAGGATGATTAGTTGGATGCAATGTCCAACAATGGGCAACAACATGTCCCTTTCTCTGGCAATGTGTGCAAGTCTTATGCACCTTCTTTTCAAGTTTCCTTTGCTTCAACTACTTCCTGTATGCCTTCATCCTCTTCTAGCATCTCGAAACATCATGGTTACACAGACCACAAAATGCACATCAACTCTTTCTTCCACTCATGCATGCAAAATTGTCATGCCTTGTAGAAAACATAATCAACTTGACTATGGGAACAATTATACCTCAAATGTTGCTTTGCATGTCCATCTTTTTTACCTTCATGAGGAGATTAACTTGTAAAGGCTCCAACTTTCTCTTGAAGACTAACATTAGTGTCCATGTCTTGAAAACTGTCTGAACTCTCATGCTCGCCATAAGTTGCATGTCTACAATCTTCTTGCTGCAACATAGGCTTCAAACAATCGCAATCTACTTAAAAACAAACTTGACATGTTTGTGTATTAGAACTTGTGATAAAAGTCCTCTTTGAAGTTGTCTCACATGCCTTCATGGCTTTGGAGTCTTCGCCATTAGATTGAGCATAACCATGACCAAATTTCTTAGGTCGTTCCTCAACCAAAATAGGATTAATCATGCCTTGTGCATGCTTTCCTAAACCCTTTCCTTCATAGCCCATTTTAAATATTAACTTGGACCCTATACCTCTAGCGTGCTTTTCAAATGAACCAACATGTCTATCTAAAGAGCAAATTGAAGACAAATTAGAGTGAATTACCTCTACTTCATGCATGTTCTTGGTCAAGGCCCCTTGAGCTTGATGGAGCTGCATCTCCATATCATGCAATATTTGAAGAATTTATTCCTTCTCTTGCTTCATAGCAAACAATTTCTCACGAAGTCCTGTGCTTTCTCTTCTATCTTCAAATAGAATCTGCACCATGTCCTTCAAGATGTAGAAGTCTCGCTTCATGTCTTCATCGAAGAATATTGTGAAGGAGGAGGATATGGAAACCTTACTTGATGAAGTTTTCATTATGAAAATGAACAAAATAACTTCAATCAACAATTCCAAAGCTTTTAAAACAATTGACAAAGATTTTGAACAAAATGGTTGTAGAGACAAGCTCTTATTCAAGCATCCAAACAACAAACTCCAAGAGCTTCTTAACAAAAAATCGTCAAGAGGGTTTGTGTTTCAAGGGTGGCCTTGAGGTCCTTTGGGAAAGAAAGATGCCTTCAGCCCTTTCTTCCTTCTTTTCATCTCCTGTAATTAGCTATCAGTAGCTTTCACTTCACCTCTAGCAAACTCAAGAAACAGTCGATTTGCAAACAGTCAAACAGTCAAATTCTTTGCACTATTTAAACACCTTTCAAGTCAAACAAGCAAGCTATTTCTTTGTCAATAAAGAAACCAAGTTATCTGATACCAACCTGATCTGAAAATGGTTTGGATAATTTTTTATTCTTTTTAAGAACCTCCCACTCAGTTAAACAAATAAAAGATCTAGTTTATACTTGACAATTTCTAGAAATTATGCTCGAAAGAGGTGTATGATTTTTAATTGTTTAAGTGTCTTAAGTCCATTTTTTTTTTCTGAAATTGAACATGTATAACAGAAATATAATGCAGCAAATAAACATCCACACATAACAGCAAAATTAATCTAGGAGTTCACCCGAATATCGTGGACTACATCTCCTTGAGCTTCTGTCATCTTGACTTGGCTCTTTGGGATTATGGAAAATTTTCTTTTATGAGTTCCACACTTAACTCCAATGGTTACTAAACTGAACCAAAGGGCTTATAATACCATCTATTTCCCTATCATGGTTTTCCTCACTCTGCAAACAGATCTAGGCTTCCTTAGACTTGATTCCTTTTGTCGGTGCTCTAAGCTACACCGAGCTTCCCCATGGCACTAACTCCTTCAGAATTATTTTACTATCCCTAAAACCACACCTATTGTCTCCAGCACACATCAGACACCAAAAATGGAATGATCATTTGCTCAAAACAAGCATTGCATCCCCAAACTAGGCCTTCTTCCATGGTTTGCCCTGGGCTGCCCAAAACTTCCTTGTAGCTTCTCAAGCTTCAAAAGTCTTCAAATGGCTCTGAAAATACCTTTATTGGATTTATAATGCTAAAAATATTTAGGATAGACTATCAGTTCACTGAAATTGACCTCCAGCTGCTCTGGTTTCATCTCCAACACCTGTCAGCACCCCTTTGCACTAGGGTCACTGAAAAATTATATAATGGGTTCTATACCTCTATAAGTCCTCAAAATCTTCTCAAAACTCCTCCATTAGATTCAAAATTTTGATTACAATCAGAAATGACTATTGGTTCACTAAATAAGGTCTCTAGGCCCTTACAGCTGGGCCACGAGCCTCTGCTTGTGCCTGCCGACCCTGGTGGCGGCCTGGGGCTTCTTTGAAGCATCCCAGCCTTGAAATTCCTCGGAGAGGCTCTAAAAACCTCTAGTTTCATAACATATGAAACATCAAAAATTGACTTTTTATTTCTGAATAAGGCCTCTAGCTCCCCTGGCTAAGCCTCAAACTATTGTTGGCCCATGGTGGCCCTAGTGGCCCCTAGAACTTCTCTGAAGAAAAAAACTGCTCAAAAGTCCTCTGATGGCTCTGTAACCCTCGCCAATGAGTCTGGAATGTTGGATATAGTCGAAATTGACTATTGGCACTCCAAAATTAGGCGAATCTAGCTCAAGATAGAGATTGAACTCATTTTGCCCAATGATCCCTAAAAATCCTCCACTAAACCTGGAGGAACTGGACTTTACTCCAGTTAAAGTTGGCATAATGCTGAAAATAGCGCGCCCACCATCTTTTCCACCAATTCTGACAGTTAGCAATTATTGTGACCGTTTGGGGTGGCCACATGGTCGCAAACCCCGTGGTCAAAGTGGGCAGTTAACAAAATAGTCGACGGGAGTTATGCCAACCGTGGCATTTAATTTGCATGTGACAATACTCTGGAGTTAAATGTTGCAGCAAACAACCCGTCATAAGTAGCCATGACCACGGGTATAACATAGCCATGTGACCAGTTTATAAAACGTAAAAGTTTTGCGGATGATAATTGGGCTTAAGCCCTTCATTCCCGACGCTAAGGCCACATGGGGGAGGGGTTGGCCCTCAGGGCTGACCCCTCTCCAAACCCCAAATATGAAATGCACCAAACATAATTAACACCCATTTGCATATGTTGTTAAGACTTATATGTAGCCGAGTTGGTCAGACTCGGGCTCTGCGGGTGAGAGGTCGAGCATTTAATTCCTATGCAGTCCCAAAATTTTACATGACCGAACCTAAGCCACGTGGCGGCCTCCAGGCCTGCCAAGTGGCAGCCTTCCATTGGCTTGTATTCCAAAAATTCACTCCACTGACCAATGAGAATGTGCCAAATGTAAAATTCCGATTGGTCCTTATGAAATATTCTCGAGAATATTTTGAGGAATATTCCCTAGAATATTTTCTTTTAAATTTTTCCCAATCCAAGTCAAACTTGGTCAAAGTTTCGAACACTTTGAATTTTAAGCTATCACTTAGGTCCATCATCCAGTTCTGATCAACTGGCGGGGTCAAACAACCAACGTGGAGTTTTAAAACATTAAACCATGATTATTTAACCTTAAACATGTTTTATGCACCTAATCTAGTTTCTAAGTGCGAATTAAGTTAAGCGCTTAGCTGCGCTTAATTAGTGCTTAAACTACCACTTAACGTTAACAAAAGATAAACATAGCGGACCCCCAATTTCGGTGGAATACTGCTACTTTAACTCCAGTTAAGTGCAGTTTTCCAAATTTAGTGGAGTTTTTCTAGGTGAAACTGGCAGAAGTCATAACTAAGGCAGTTTTCGACCAAATCAATCTCTGAAAGAGGCTGGATTACCATTTTTGGGTATAGTAGACTCAATGGTTCAGGTTTCAAAATAAATTTAGCACTTCTAGATGGGATTTTCCAACTTGAAGTTTAAGGATTCCTAGGGCCACCAGAGGGTTAGGCCATATTTGCTTCACCTGGAGACCAATTGAAGAGAAAGAAGAGGCTAGATGACCATTCTTGGCCATTCTAAGTTCATTGGAATAGTTTTGAGAACCATTTGAGCACTTTTGGATGGGTTTCTAACAAAGTGAAGCCTATGGGTGCTATGGACAACCACCGTGTTGAACCAATCCTTGGAGGATTTTGAGATGGAGATGATCTTGCAGGGGTCTTCCAGCCTCCATATGTTTGTAGCAACAACCTTTGTAGCAACGTTGTAGCTATTTCTCATATTTTCTCTGTGTGTTTTAGAGAAAAAGATTGTTTATGTACTTGCAATGTTTTAGTACATGTTGATGTGTTTTCAATTTGGATTAAGGGATCTTGATGCAAGATTCTCATGAGTTACTGATAGTTTCATGCTTAACTGTAGGTCAGCAATTGCATGGTAAAAGAAACTTTGTAGGAGTTGTTTCTTTGTAGGAGAAACTTACGATTTCAGTTCATCACTTTGATGTACTCTTCATATTGAAACTTTGAACATAATGAAGATGAATCATGCCTTCAGAGTTGATTCAAGGAGATGTAGCCTAGGAGGGGTGAACTCCTTCAATAATGGATTGTGTATTACTGTTTGATGCATATTTCCATTCAGTGTTTAATGTTTCATGTTTTAAAATTTGTGCATGGAATTATCGTTTGAAAGACACTTAAAACAAACTCTTGGAATAAAATGTTATTCAATACAAATCTTATGCACATAAGAAGCAAGCATGTTTATATTCTGAAGGGGAACTTAGCAGAGTATTTACTAATACACCTCCATTCAGATCAGGGATGCAGATGTATGTCAAGCGGTGGCAGTTGTGGTGTCAAACAGCAGCGGTGGCACGATCGGCTAGCTTTTCATTTTTACTTTTTATTTTTTTTACTATATTATTTTTCAATAACTTTTTATTTTTTATTTTTCTTTTCTTTAATGCTTTTTTTATAATTAATTTTTTTAATAAATATATATACATTTTTTCTTTCATTTTTTTACCCTTTTTTTCTTTTCTTTTTTTTATAGTTATTTTTTTTTAATTAATTTTTTTTCCGTATGTATATATATTTTAATGGCCAAATGCCTTTTTTTAAGGCCAAAGGCCTAATGAAAAAATGGAGAACCTCCAGAAGTTTCTTGTGGCTAAAAGCCTCAATTGCTCGACAATGAACTTGATGAAGAGTTGATGGCCAAACACCATAATCAAATAATGTGACTCTATGTAGCAATTGAGTAGTCAGAGGATCAAACAACTTTGATACCAAATGTTACAAATAAATTTCGTATACGCAACAAGATATTCAAAATATATAAAATATAAGAATGTCCATCATGGGGAAAATAATATATTTATATAAGAATGTTTGAATACAAGTGATATGAGATATAAGATTGTTACAACTTAGGGTCCCATATATATACCTAGGTGGGTACCCCTTCATGAATGATCATGTCTTTTGAGACATATCTCTGCAACATACGAAACATTGTTAACTATATAATTATTTATTATTATCCCTACCGCTAGGCAGTGGATATTTTATTGGGGTTTTGGTCAAATCCATATTAGTTTGGGTTTGACCAAAAAAATTTACAAAATTTCCATAGTTTAACTTTTCACATTCAAATTTTGTATTTTTTTACAATATTTTAATTTATTTATGTCAAATCTGATTGGCTATCAAATTGAACATGTTATTGCTCATTTCATTGATTACAGAGACAAGGGTACAAGAGTTCCATCATATCTTATTGAGATCAAAGACACTTGGGCTTGCCAACTGTAGATTTCATATCTCTGTAACATAGGCACTCGTCCTTGTTTCGATACTTCTTGCTCAAAACAAAATCATCCCATTTATTACAGTGCTTCAAGTACATATGCGGGCACTTGTCCTTGTTTCGATACTGCTTGCTCAGAACACAATCATCCCATTTATTACAGTACTTACACCCAAGTGTAAAATCCTCCCTCTTTCCATAATTTGACAGCACCATGGATTCTCTACGCTACACACTCAAATTCAAAATTTGGCCCAATATCATCGTCTTGTCTTTTGGGAGCAGAAAAAAGATATCGCCTTGCCTTTTGGGAGCAGAAAAAAGATAAATGACAATGTATTTTTTTACTATTGGGTTGGATTTGTGATTAACATAAAAGCCTCGTTGGAGTAAAGTCAATGACACCACTTACATAACTTTCCCTAAAATACAACTTAATTGCAAAGCCTAGATGTAAATGCTTTTTAAAGTGCTTATGGGTGTGATTTTTAATTGACGTTAAAAATATCATTTCATTGTTCCAAGTTAAAATTTGTTGAGTTCCTAAAAATACTATAGTAGGCATTTTAAGTATTCCTCTTATGTATCAATGAAGTGAAGGGCCCGTAAGTTTAGATCCTTAAACCAAAGCACATGATGGTAGGTGCTTGATAAATGGCATTTGAATATTTTTGTGTTGGAATTCTATAAATCAAATTGATATGGTGTAGTGTTGGTATTGCAATTTAAATGTTTTAGGTAGATTCAATGATATTACATTATTTCTCTGGTCATCGAATTTCACGAATTCCCCAAGATCTTCGACTTTTGTGCACCTGACCTCCACAGGAACATACCCTAAATTATGTATCTAAACACGAAAATCAAACAATGTTTATATTATCGAAGCAGCAGACAATTGTTTTAATCCCGAGGAAAAATGACTGTTTGGAAGGTGCCATAAAAAGTTACCCTCTAGTCCGACAACCAAACCCCATAGAATCTCATGATTAATTTCAAACATTGACATTTTAATTTTATGGTTATAATGAGAGATGTTGTTAAGATATTTTAGTTATCTCTTTTGTGTTAATTAACAAAATTTCAAACATTAACAATTTTTCATTTCTAAATTCATGTTTATCTTTTCATATTTACATAACATAATTATAAAATTACCATACAAATCATCAAATAACAAATGGCACAATTTGAAAATTAACAAATGATGTTAGTTGTCTATCCTATAGGAGCATATTTCAAAACAATTTAGTTTTTGTGTAATTTCAACTACCATGATTCAGTTTTCAACCAATGCAATATAAGTGTATATCTCCATTGTCAAGCCCGAGCCCCAAAGATGCATTTTACAACTACATTTATAAAGCATAGTAACTATTTTTTTTTTAAATATTGATAGTTTCATTATTTTTTTACTTAGCGACAAGGACAAGCAACTATGTAGCACTTGTTTACATTCATAACAACTTAGATTTCAATCATTTTAAATTATAGCATTGGTTGGTTATCATTTATAGTAAAGGAAAACCTATTAATAAGCATTTTTAATAAAATGACATTATTTGTGTTTAGTAATCAACCCCTCAATAATTCCTTCCTTCTATATACAAGTATGATGTTCAATTTTCATATATATATATATATATATAGGATAACCATTATATTTTGGACCAAAGTCTATAACTAGCACAAAAGGTTCAAATATTACTAGTCATACAATTGTGAAGGTGAAACAATTGTTAAGGGTGAATTAATAAACACAAGCACTTGTTTCACTAAGATATTATGATAGGGAAATTTGTTTTGTCAAATTCACTTAAGAATTACTTTTGACTCCAATTACTTGTCCATGTTTTCAAGAGAAAAAGAAGCCATTTTAAAGTCATAAACTATTCCCATCATTGAACACAACATATCTAATTGTTTATTATTCACACACACATCAACATAATACATCTTGCAAAAAAAAGTAAAAATATGTTGAACAAGAAAGAGAGAATTGAACTCAGATAAATCCCTTAACATTCATATCAATGATTAAACCAAATAAATAAATAAAAATAAATAAACCATTTATACACACTCACTAAATAAAATGCAACTTTTATATTCCTTATTCTTGTTGACTTAAACGAGTGACATTGTTTAACATAAAATATTTCAATTAAATATGTATTTCTTATAAGCAACATTCATAATCTTTGGAATAACTAGTCATTGAAGACATCTATTGTGCAAAGTCATTCAATAGTTCCACTTAGCTCCAACTACAATACATGATTAAGTATGCTAAACCATGTGGATGAACATATAATAAATCTTAATGTGAGAAATAACAACACTTTGCTTTACCAAATTTTTAATAACTTCTTGATTATAAAAATAACTTGAAAAAGTTTTTTTATTTTTATTTTGATAAGATTTAGATATCCATTGTCTTTTAAAAATTAAGACATCATCAATATTGTTTGATATGAACCACCCAATCCCCAAAATATATGACCCAATTTTAGAAACAAATTATCTGAAAAACTATAACACTTTTTTAATTTCACTAACACAATTATATTCACATAAATTCTTTAATTACCCATTAATGTAACTTGCTCCTAAAATGTTTAAAATACTTCAATGTCAAGCCTGCAGTCCAAAATTTCTCAACCCAAAAGTTTAAGAAGTAGACTTTGAGCCACGTGGCCTTTAATTAATGTTGTAAATTAAAAATGTTATATGATTCTATATAATCCATTTGGGATTGCCAACAAACTAAAAAAATCTTGTGGTTTCAACCTGTGACTATGATTCCAACATGTGACTTCTGAGTATAGATGGCAAAGTTGGAACTTGAGCCAAGTATAATGCCAAGTACTAAATCTCAAAAAGCCAAAAGCCACCAGGTCTTGGTCGCACGAAAAACACATACAAACAAATAAAATGTCTCGTTAGACCAGATAATGCACTCTCAAATTTGTCATTTTCCAGATTTTCAAGTAAGGGGTTACATGCAAAGTATAAGAAAAAGGATGAAAGACCAACATATTTCAAGAAAGGGTCACATGAAAAATATAAGAAAAGTGAGAGATATTGCGAAGCATGGGGTCCTCAAAATCTCTAGAACACTTTTTATTATTTATTATTTATAAGTGTCCATGATCCTCTTGAAGTTGTTTGAATATCAATTAAGTTGCTTAAAAACTATGGAGAAGTAATCATATATCTGTATTTTTTGCAGTTTGGAGCCATCTATACATTTATGTCAAAGTTCCTACCATCTAACTTTAGAAGTTTCCAATTTCCATTTTAATAATTTAAGTCGTTTGAATATTAATTAAATTGCTGGAAAACAAAATCTATATGTTCGTGCCTTCTAACTTTAGAAGTTTCCAACTTGTATTTTAATAGCTTAAGTTGTTTGAATATCATTTAAGTTGCTTAAAAACAAAATCTAGAGAGGGTAATTATGTAATTTCCAACTTCAGCAGTTTTCACTTTCCATTTTAATATCTAAGTTGTATGGTATTGGTATATTAATTTTCATGGAAGTACATTTTATAATTTAATATGAGATAAAGGTATTATATTTAAGTAATTATAATATTAATATTTTATAATATAAGTTTATGAGGTTTTAGATAAAAAGGTGATTTAGAGTTTTATTAAGACATTTTTTGATGTGAAGTTATTGGTTCAATTTCTCACTATGATTGGAGCGACATATTGGATATGATGAAGATATAGACTTGTTAAACTTTAAAAAATATATAATATAAAAATATATAATTTTTATTAATGGTTATATTAAAAGATATATTTATTTAAGAGATTTGACTTTTTAAATAATAATTTTAACATGTAGATAATAAATAAAAATTATAAAGTATAAAAACATAATAAAATAAAGATAAATTCAATTTATTTTTAAATTTGTCGTATTGAAAAAATTAGAATGTAAAAGTTTTTTTTTTAGGAATGAAAGTACACTTTTTGATGTGAAGTCACGAGTTCAATCCTCCATCTGGATCCAAGTGATATATTGGACATGATGAAGATATTGCCTGCCAAGCTTTAAAAAGATATTTTCTGATATAAAAAGATATAATTTTTATTAATAATTAAATTAAAAAGAAATATTTATTTAAGATATTTGATTTTTAAATATTAATTTAATATATAAATAATAAATAAATTTTATAATATATATGAGCATAATAAAATAAAGATAAATTCAATTTAATTTTAAATCTATTGTATTGAAAAAACTAGAATGTGATAGTTATTTTTTTTTTTAATATCAGGAATGAAAGTATGATACAACCGTACTTTTCCACATTCAGTGGATGGTAAACTAGGTAAATCATTGATCTTGAGTTAGGCCTTGCCTCAAGGGAATTGAAGAGATTCTAATTCGTGATCAACAAGTAGCAAAAATATCAATAAACTTCACATTTAGCTCTAGACCACTTGAGCTAACCCTTGGGGCTAAAATGTAAATTATATATGTGTGTGTGTGTGCATGGTTTAAATATTTAATTTTTGAATTTTGTTTAATTATGTGTTTTTTGGATTAGTTTTGCTCAAAATATAAGTAAAAATTTAGAAAAAATATTGAAATTACAAATATGAGTTGTTAAAATTGCACAATTTAAATGGATTACAAGATTTTCGGGATGTTAGATCTACCTATGTATTTATAAATTTACTATATATATGATTTTCAAATATTTTTTAGTTATGGTTTTTTTATTAGTTTGCTCAAAATTTAAGTAAACAATTAAAAGAATGATTGGAATTAAAGATGTTAGTTACTAATATTGTACCACCTAAGTGGAAGGGAATTTTTAGAATGTTAGATTTATCTATGCATTTAAAATTACAACATGAATAACCAAAAATTACAATTTATTATTATTATTATTCTAAATAGAGCGGTTAATTTTTATATTATAAAAAATTGGATTCATGGCCAAAACCATTTACATCTTTCAGAAATTCCATAGATTTCATTGCTTCAGTTCATCCTCAACATAATTTCTCACCTTTATAGGCTCTTGTTACTACATCCCTACAATGATATATACGGTAAATTATATAAAATACCCCCAAAAGGAGACAAACCTACAATACATAAGTTAAAACATTGTAAATTTAAAATCCACTATAGGGCCAACATCTTCAGTTGTATTCAATTTCTCCTTTGTCGTCATGGAAGTTCCTTCTTGCAGAGTTGTTGTAACTCAATACATAGAGGAACCTTCACCTTGCACCACCGCAACTCGAAGCTCAAAGGTGTTCTTGCCTTTACCGACTTCCATACCTTCTAGCTTGTCCTCAAGCTCACCAACAAATAGGGGATCGGACCCATTGACCTTTACTTTCAGAATTAGTAATTCAAACTCCAATATTACCACTTTGTTGTCCATATTGCTTTGCAACCAATCACACCTCTTCTCCATTATCTTGAATCTTACCTCCTCTTTTTCTATGAGCTCCAACCTCATCCTTGATCTGAATATGGACAAACTAGTTTGGTTGTGCTAGCTTCCTCATCAACATAAAATAAAAGTGCTTAAGGATTGTGTGCATAGATTTGCGCCAAACAAAAAATTACTTCTATTGTTTCTTTTAAGTGTTCTTCAACGAGTATAATTCCATGAACAAATTGTAAAGCATGAAATCATCAAAAACTTGAAAATAAATGTGCATCAAACAACAAAACAAAATCCATTGATGAAGGAGTTCACCCCTCCTCGGCTACATCTCCCGGTCTGTCAACTTGACTAGACCTCTCTTATATTTGGTGTCAAAAGTACATATCAGTTTGCTGCCAATAACATGTGGCTATTACCCCTTCAAGGTGACGTTCTTCTGCAAAGAAATCTCACAACATCAGTAACACGACATATCTCCTATAGAGATAACATTCTGCCATTGGTGAGAGCTAGAAGCCCCTCACATACACCCTTCAATTCCACACTGAAGAATACAATAAAAAACTTCATTAATAAAGAATTAAAAGTAGAGTTGAACCATGCTGGTCACAGCTGCTGCAAAAAGTGTTATGGAATTGGGAAAACCCCTACAAGGTCTCCTCCTTGCTCAACATCTTCCAAAACTGCTTCAAACATCTAATTGATCCATACACCTTACTTGTAAAACTTGTAATATGACCCTAAATATGTGCTCAAATTAGTAAACAGAGGTTACCAATGGATTCACAACATCAAAAAACCCCTAAGTAGCCTCTTCTGGCTCTGCAAATGGTCTTCAGGTGAAGTAGATATGGCCTCATCTCCTGGTGGCCTTGGGCATCTTGAATCTTCAAGCTGAAAAAATCACTTCCAGAAGTGTTCCTCTACCTCTGAAACCTACATCAATCTGCTTAGAATATCCAAAAATGCTAGGATAAACTCTTTCTGAGCCCCATTTGGTCGAAATTTTCTCAAGTTATGGCTCAGATAGTTTTTCCTAGGAAAACTTCTCTAAAACTGGAGCAACTCCAGTTAACTCCACCAAAACTAGAGTTTCGTTGAAAATGGTGGACTCCGCTAACTTCACCACCAAGTTAAGAGCGGATTAATTAATGATATGCAAGAGTTTAAGTGGTGGTTTAGCACTAATGGCATATTTACACAAATCCGCTTTTAACATTGGATTAACGCACTTTAATCATGGGTTATGGTTTAATTAATCCGGTTTTGAAAGTTTAAACTCTGCACATTTGGTTGAAGCTCCACTGAGGTCATGTTGTATGGTCCTATGGACTGAGGTCTGGCCCTCTTTACCCCCACCATGCAACTATATCAATGTTAAATATATATGTGTTGCATAATATATTAAGAACTAACACACAACATAGTTGGTAAGTCTTGGCGCTGGTGGAGGGGAGGGTATGGGGTCGAACCCTGGCACCTCCATAAAAAATTTGACCAACAAAATTGCATAACCTTTCGACCTTTGGGGGAGCACGTAGTAGCCTCCGGGCTAGCCACTTGTAGTGACCCAATTGGTCCTACCAACACCAATCAAATTGTGCCAAATCACCAACTTAAAATCCAATCCCGCAATGACACTTGTCAGCTCCTCATTCGACCAACTAGAGGAATATTTTGAGAATATTCCAAGGAATATTCTTTTTGTTGACTAGGCTGCCTAGTCATCACTCTATCAATTTTGCACAAATTTTAATTATTTGTGAAAATGAATAGCAGGCTCTAACTTTCACATACGGAGTCGGTTTTTTATGAAACGAAGTGTGTCGGAATCAGGGCGACGAGACTTATCCGGTTGTTTAGGTTTCGAGGGATTCTGATAACTTTGATTTTTGAGCTTAAATTTGAGCTCCTGATCAATCCTAGAGATTTCCATCAACCACGCTATGACCTTGGAGGAATTTTCAACGACCTGGCATCATCGCTCTTGTTCACTCTCTCTAGCTTACATTTCGTCGTTCCTCGACATCCTTTGTTCCCAACTCATTCTTCTGGTAGAATTCTCCCAAAGAGTCACTCTATAAGTATCGGTAGAGTATGAGACCATAAGCCTCTACGTTTTCTCGAGAAGTTAATGTCCATATCTGCCTGAATCCTGAGATTTGAAAGACAAACCAATCTGACCATGCAATTTATGTCCCAGCCAAAGTTGTAGAGCTTTGCATTAACAACCAAAGAGTGAGAATGAATGGAATTAGACATCAACACACTAAATTAGTTTATATTTTGTTTGAGCCTTATACATTCTCTATGTCATTTGTTGTATCGATCCTCTCCACATTTCACCATGAAATGAATATTATACACCCATCCTTCATGCTTAATTACTTTCCCTATGCATGCACCAAATGCAAGGTCCTTGGGGATGAAAACACCACCTTTGGTGATTTCTTCATTCAAATTTGGATTAACTAATCCCTGGAGATGGAGGCCAAGTTATCCATCAAAATAGATGCCATTATTTAACAAAACCTCATGGAATTGGGGTTAATATGTTATAATCTTGATGTATCTTGAAAGTTCCTTGCCTTAATATTACTCCTTAATTGACAAGTTTGTTTGCCTCTATATTCAAGTTTCTATATATATGAAGAAAAAATATAGACTCAAAGCTCTTCATCTGTAGATCAATTCTTTTTAGGATTGTAGCATTAGAGTTTCCTTTCCCTAATTTTAATTTTAATTTGTTAATTTTCCTTATGACTATTATTGAGTCTCCTAATACCATCATTTTTTTTTATTCTTCTATCAAGGGTTAGTCCCAATCCTTTTCAATAGGGCCAAACATTCAACCTCATTATTAGAAAGAATGCCCAATCCCCAGGCATAATTGATCTCGAATTATTCATTGGGGCAGAAGATCACCCTTCTTGGTCCTACTACCCCAACCAAAAATCACAAAATTTTACCCACAATTACATCCCAAAATTCCAATGATTGTCCAAATAAGTCTAAAAAGTTTGATGTTTAGACTTATCCTTTTTTCACAAATCTTTTATTATTTTTCAATACGATGGTTGTTTTGGACATTAAATCCTATTTGAAATTTTGATATTTATCTTGCATGTTAAATAAATAATTTATGACTTTTTAATATTTTTATAACCTTTTAATTTATTTTCATATAAAATAATAGGCTTGCAGTCTTTCTTTCTCTCTTTTCTTTTTCTTTTTTGTTTTCTATGGTGAATTGGTAACTCTTTCAAATAATTGTGGCCCAAGGTCAAACCTAGCGGTTGCCACTATCACACTAAGAGTATATCCATAATCTAATTTTAATATCACGACAAAACTAACACTATCGTGGTGTATGAGACCCCTTTATTTGTAATACAAGGAGCCAAACACCAAATTGGTGTACGAGACCCCATTCTTTGTGAGACAAAGGACTCGTGTCTAGTAGTGATTTGATGAGATGTACATACTTTACACCCTCTAAATTAGAACCTATAACTTCTTATGAGGAGGCACATATTCTCAACCATTAAATTTACTCAAACTATACTAATTTAAATATATAAAGAAACTATACTTTAATTTAGTCAAATTCCTTTTATAAATTTATATTCATGTTAAAATATCATTATAATGAATATATTCAAATAATTAATAATGAATATATTCAAATGATTTTATTTTTTTCAATAATAATTTAACAAATTTTTAAAATATTTTAACCAAAGTGCATGTAAACTATGCTTTAATTTTAAAAAAATACTTGAAAATTCCTTATTAAAATTATTTTTATGCAAAATGTATTTAAATTAAATTTTAATATCTCAAAATTAATCTAGGTAACTTTATAAAAATTATGTTTCAGATAAACTCCACTGCTATAATCAAATATATTTTTCTCTATTTGGTAATATAAACTCTTCACTCATATAATTTAATACATTTTGCTCCATTTAAGTAGTATGACATAGTTTTGTTGTTGTTGTTGTTGTTTTTTTGTTTTTTTTGTTTTTTTTTTTTTTTGAGCTAGGTTGGACTTAGGCAAAGGCCAACCCCAATGTTGAATGGAAAAACGACATGCACACTAATGGGATGTTATCACAAGGATTAAGCAAATCTTAGTCAAGCTTAGATACCCCTCGGATAGTTTAATCCCCCAAAGGTGGTTATCATCCTCAACCCCTTCCCATGACATTTTATAGCATATTTTAGTAAACTTGGTTTTAAATGAAGAGAAAGAGTTAAAATTCTATTTATTTATTTTGTAAGTTGGGAATTTGCATAATATTTTTAGAAAATTGCATCAATTTCAAAAAAAAAATTGTCTTTGCCTTGTCATTAGGGAAACCATACTAGAGACAAAAGAAAATAGATCTTAATATCCCAAAATTGAAAAGAAAGCAACATGACAAGACAAAAACTAGAGATTAATTTGTTGCCCCAAGAATGAGGAAACCGACACAAAGATATGAGTCTAAAATAACCCATAATTCTGCAACGCCTAAGGAGTTTATTGAGTATTGAAAACATATAAAAAATTACTGCGAGAAGGCAGTTGAGAGCACTTGAAAACTTACATAGAAAACCATAAATTAACCATTAGAGATAAGAAAAACCTGAACTTTAGGATAACGAGGAAGTATCAAGGTTGATAGGTTGTTCTTCGACCTTCTAGGGTGGAAAAATGGGGAAGCTTGGAGGCGAGACCATCCCAAGCCTAGCCAAGCAACTTTCAATGTCCAACATCATGTTCTTCAATTCATCTAGCATGTTCAACATCGTGTCCTATGCTTGACACCTTTCTACTAGAACTTTGTCAAGGAGTAGCTTCACATGCCAATATAGATCTACTATATATAGGTAGTGGTTATAGTGTCCCATGGAATTACTAGTGTTTGGAACCCAAGACATAGCCCCAACCAAAACCTCAGCCTATGATTTTTTTATGCTCTTTTTTTTTAATCTCTTTTTCCATGTCTTAAAGCTCAACCTGAATCTATGGTAGGGTATGGACCTAGAAACTTCATGTCGAGGACTCTGCTTTATAATGAACATGACAACCACATAATATGCCACAACCACCTCCACATTCAAGGAAACAAGCTTATTGCCTAATCATCACTATTGGCAACAATATAATGTAGTCCAAGCTTAGAGACACAAAACTAGATCATGTAGTAAGCGAGGGCTAAGAAACACATTGAAATTCCTTTCCAAGGCTGATGGGAGTCCAAGGAGGCCTGATTAAGTCCTCTCAATTTGAGAAAACTTGTAAAGACATGAGAAAATCAAGGGGGGGGGGTGGTTAATACTTAACATCAACTGTAGTGGAGGGCCCTCATGGTGGTTACTCGAAACAACATTTAGAAGAAACAAAAGGACATGAATAAAGCAAGGAGGTCTCCCATGAACATAAGCATTCTTGTGAAGAGTCTGGATGCCTTGGCTCTAATAGTAGAAATTATGATGTAGATTTACAACTGCTTATGAGGTTTTAATCAAAATCACAAGACACAAACCTATTCTATTGCTCTGCGGAATTAAATTCACAATTTAGAACAAAAATCTGAGACATTCAATAAGAAATCACACACATGCAAACAATATTTTTCCCTGGGAAAGCAATCTACTAAAAACCCCAATGCCTGTTTGCATTAATGTGATGAATAAAGATGTATTACAATTGCTTTGCTCAAATGAGCACAAACTGCAAGAGCATAACCTATCTCTTTTCTCACTGAGAAGCTATAACCCAAACTTAGTCAATTTGTGCCTCTGCTTGAGCTCCTATTTCCTTGTGTTGTCCCTTGAAAAATTAAACCCCTATTATTAAGGAATTTCTCCAAAATGGATTTCACAATTCCTTAAGTTAATCATCTGATTGCATGCAACACTTGTACACTCAAGATTGGTCTACAACTTATGTTACACTGCCTTGGAATCTCCACCAAGCTTGGGGAACTCAAATTATCTACATGCACTAACGATTTTGGGTTGATTGATCAGTTAATTGGACGATCACTGAGTTTGACTAAAGTCTCGCTGCACAACTAACCCTATAGTAGTTCTTTCAACAGTTAGAACTAGTTTAAATGAAAACAACCTTAGATAATTGACCTTGATTGCTACAAATCAACAATCACACATGCTTGACTGAACTCTAAGTCCTCCAACTCAAATTTACTGAGTAAAATTGGTGACACAAGCCATGTCACACGAGTTAATTGCATCCAAGTTGTCTAGTGATGTGAAAATTCAAATTTTCTCAATTTAATCAAGGCATAATCAAATTGAAAATTTCTTGCTGCATTTTTCAACACTCCCTCTCAGCAAGAAATGGATTATCAACCACCCTTATCCTGCACCTGTGGAACTCAAACTTCCCTCTGGACAAGGCCTTTGTCAAAATGTCAGCATCTTGTTCCTTTGTCAGAATGTACTGCAACAACATTATCCACCTCTACACACAGTCCCCTAAGTGGTGATACCAGATATCTATATGCTTAGTTCGATCGTGGAAAATAGGATTCTCAGAGAGCTTGATGCAACTCTGATTATCACAATAGATTACAGTTGGATCCATCATCTGACCAAACCATCCAAAATGTATCTTTCTCATCCAAATCGCCTCACATGCTACTTGACATTCAACCATGTATTTTGCTTCTATTGAGTTGAGTTCCACAAATCTTTGCTTCTTATTGTACCAAAAAACCATTACGAACCCAACATTGAAAATTCCACCTGATGTACTCTTTCATTCTAATGGAATCCCCACCCAATATACATCTGCGAAGCCACACAAATTCACTCCCTTTGTTAGTCTATACCATAGTCCAAACTGGGTAGTGCCTTTGAGGTATCGTAAAACATGCTTTGCTTCCTTCCAAAATAATCTGGTTGGCCTAAACATAGCTTGGCTCATTTGGTTGACTACATAGCACATATCTAATCGTGTGTTCACAATGTACATTACTGAACCCACTAGCTGTCGATAAATGGTAGTATCCACTTCCTCACCTGAAGTGGCATCATCCTTCCTCCAGTTGGTCGCTAGAGGTGTCTCCATGGGTTTGCAACTCTCCATGCAGAATCTCTGCAATATCTCATTTGCATACTTGCATTGAGAGACAAACGGTTCCCCATAACTTTTCCATACTTCCAATCTGCGGAATTAGTGCATGAGACCCATGTACTTCATTTCAAATTCTCTTGCAAGGTCCTCCTTGCAAGATCTTATTAGTTTTTCATCACCAGTTAAAATGAAGTCATTAACTTATAAGACAATAATCAACAATTTACCTTCTACCAAGATATGATAGAGGTTTGCATCCGCTTCACTTTTGGTGAAGCCCAAACTAGTGAGATAGCTACTGATCTTGGTGTAGTAAGCATATGGTGTTTGTTTGATACTGTACAACACTCGCTTGAGTCCGCACACATGAGACTCCCGATCAAAAGTATCAAAGCCTTTTGGTTTCTCAATGTAAACCTACTCCAATAACTCCATTGAGGAAGGTTGTTTTTACATTCATTTAGTAGATCTCCCATCCCATCTGCGCATCCAAAGCAAGAATTGATCTAATGGATGAGTACCTTGCTACAGGAGAAAAGGTATCCTCATAGTCAATCCCTTCAACTTGAGAGTACCCCTTGGCCACAAATATGGCATTATACTTTTTTATGCTTATGTCTGCTACCTTGTTTACTTTGAAGATCCATCTTGAACCCACAAATGATTTATTTGTTGGTCTTGGGACCACTTCCCAAACACTGTTCTTTACAATGGATTCATATTCCTCCACCATTGCATCAACCCATACAGGTTCTCTACTACTTCCTCGAAAGAGGATGGCTTAGTCTCTACATGCTCAGTCATTAGAGACATGTAACCAATGTACCAATTAGGTGACCTTCTCTGCCTGCACAAATTTGAAGGATCTCCCACATTCTCCCTCGCATCTTGCACAATTCTCCTAGCTCCCTTGGTTCTTTTTATTCCTTCCCTTGATGGTTCTTCTTGAGTGGTTTTCTCCACTCTTTGGTCCTCAAATTGTGGCTACTCCACAACTTCTCGAGGTTCCTCCTTTGGATCTAAAAGCTCCTCTTCTTGTGGGATTTGAAGCTCCCTCTCAAGAGAGCACCTCATCACTTTCTCCTCATCAAATTTTACATCCCTTCGCACAATTGTCATTATGAGGGATGGAAAGTACACATGGCAGTTGTGGGGAGATTCTGTGTAACCCATAAATACCCCAATTCCACTGTTGACTCGAGCTTCTTCCTTGATTCTTTGGAGACATGGCAGTAAAAAAAGGCTCCAAAAATCCTAAAGTGCGACACATCCATATTTCTCCCCAAGAAAGCCACCTTTGTTGTAATCACGCCTAAAATCTGACGAGGGCTCCGGTTCTACAAATAGAATTTCGTGTCGCATGCCTTGGCCCACAAAAGCAGAGGTAGCCCTTTCTCATGCAACATCGCTCTCACTTCTCTCACAATGCTACAGTTATTTCTCTCAACCACTCCATTATACTGTGGGTTGTAGGGTGTTGTAAACTCTCGTCGAATGCCTTCTTTTGCATAGAAATTTATAAATTCATTTGAAACGTACTCACCTCCATTATCACTCCTGAGAGCCTTCACCTTCTTGTTGGTTTCTTTCTCAACCAGTGCCTTGAATTCTACGAACTTGGAGAATGTATCATCTTTACTCCGCATGAAGAAGATCTAGCACTTATGTGAGAAGTCATCAATAAAAATGAAAAAATATTTGTGTCTGGCAGTGGAGGCTATCGAGAAAGGTCCACGTACATCAGAGTGGATCCTTTCTAGGACTACATGTGCTTTGATGTCCCGATCATGGAATGTGTATTTTTTGTACTTCCCCAAACAACATCCTTTGCATACATCTTGTTGCTCAAGTGCTCCTTCGGGGAGGTCTGTGGTTATCTGCTGCATAATCTTCAGGGCGCCATGATGCAAATGGCCAAGTCTTATGTGCCAAAGTTCACCGACATCGCAGTTTTGCACCTTCTCCTTCTTAGTGCTTAATGTAACACAACCTTCCACATCTAGCTTATACAGGTTCTTCACATGAACCCTGATCTGCTTCACTTGCCCCGTGGCTATGTGTCTTAGGAATTCTTTTCCTTTTTTTGAAGATCACATCATAACCACGGTCTTCCAAAACTACAAGAAAGACAAGATTTTTCTTTAGGTCCAGAACGAACATGACATCCTTCAGTCAGAGGGGGGAACCCGACTCCCTCTGAAAGGTGACTGTATCAACCCCGATCACGTTATACCTTCATTCGTCCCCCATTTCGATGTGCATCTGTAAATCTTTTTCCTCCAGGTCACTGAAAAACTCTCTACACCTTTTCATGTGGAACGTTTCACCTAAGTCCAAGTACCACATGATCCCCATCATTGTGTTGGCCATGCATGCAATGAGGGTAAATTCAAGCTCGAAATGTGAAGCCAAGGCTTCACCTGCTGCCCCTCTCGAGGTATTCTTGCTTGCCTTTTTTGTGGACACTTTGTAGCATAATGCTCGAATTCATGACAATGGAATCATTTAATTTTCGACAAATCTTTCTTCTTTCCCCCTTGGCTGGATTCTGGTTTGGATTGAGAATTTCTTCCATTTTCCCTTCTTTTCCTTTCTAGGCAATGTAATTTTTTCTTCGTCCTTTCCCTTGGATGAAGTCCCATCTCTGGTAGTCTACCTTATTTCCTCCTGCACCAAATCGGACCATAAGCGCTCCCAATTCGGTAGTTTCTCCTCCTCATTCATTGAATATTGATAACTATGCCAACTCTTAGGAAGGCCTAGAAGGGCTAGGCTTACCAAGTCTTCTTCAAGAAAATTTACACCAACCTCACTAAATTCATCACAAAATTGTGCAGACTTGCTCATATACTGTGGAATAGTGTCATTCTTCTACATCTTGATACTTCGAAGTTTATCCTTGAGTGCCAACTTCCTGTGGCCACTATTATTATCGAACAATTATGTCAGTGCTTTCCACATTGCAAACAAATTTTCTTTTTTCGTGGATATTTGAGACAATGTGATCCCATACTCCCTCCAAGACTATTCTCCTCGCCTTGGATACATCTTTCTTCCACTATGCAAGGTTCTGGGCATCAGATTCTGGTGGGTTTGCAACATTTTTCTTGATGTATTCTAGCAATCCATTGTCATCCAATATCACCTCCATGCGATCCTTCCATTTAATAAAATTAGAGGTGCCTTCCAAGGCATACTCTAGCCTTAGTCCATTGAAGGCCATCTTCTCAACTCTAAAGAGATCCTGCTACACTGAACTCCAAATTAGAACCTCCTGAGAAACACCTTCGAATTTTTTTCTCTAATGTGAATCCTACTCGGATACCATGTAGAAATTATGATGTAGATTTGCAACTGCTTATGAAGTTTTAATCAAAATCACAAGACAAAAACCTACTCTACTGCTCTCCAGAATTCAATTCAAAATTTAAAACAAAAATCTTAGACATGCAATAAGAAATCTCACACATGCAAATAGTATTTTTCTTGTGGAAAGCAATTTGCTAAAAACCCCAATGCGTGATTGCATTAATCTGATGAATAAAGATGTATTACAATTGCTTTGCTCAACTAAGCACAACTTGCAAGTGCATAACCTATCTCTACTCACTAAGAAGCTCTGACCTAGACTTAGTTAATTTTTGCCTCTGCTCGAGCTCCTATTTCCTTGCACTATTCCTTGAGAAATTAGGCCCCTATTATTTAGGAATTTCTCCAAAATGGATTGTGCAATTCCTTAGGTTGATCATCTGGCTGCATGCACCACCTGTACTCAATACTAGTCTACAATTGATTTTACATTGCCTTGGAATCTCCACCAAGCTTGGGGAACTCGAATTCTCTGCATGCACTAGCTATTTTGGGTTGATTAATAAGTTAACTGGATGATCACTGAATTTGAATGAAGTCCCACTGCACAACTGACTCTCCACTAGTTCCTTCAATAGTTAGAACTAGTTTAACCGAAAACAAACTTAGATAATTGACCTTGATTGGTACAAAATAGCAATCACACATGCTTAACTGAACTCTAACTCCTCCAACTTGAATTTATTGAGTAAACTAGGTGAAACAAGCCATGCCACACAAGTTAACTGCATCCAAGTTGTTTGTTGACGTGGAAATTTGAATTTTCTCAATTTAATCAAGGAAAAATCAATTTGAGAATTTATTGCTACATTTTTCAACATCTGGATGCCTTGGCTCCTATAGCAGAGTTAAACCTCGCTCTACCAACCACCTAGGGGGGCAAGGTGCATTAATCTTTAGCCCACGTGAAGACATGCAAGAGAGCAAGATAATAGAGAGCCACATTATGTTAAGGCTAGTGAGCATTAATACTGCACCATCACCCCATCAAGAAAAAATAATTTAAAACTGAATTAAAATATAAATAAATAAAATTAAAATTTTCATAATAACTTAACCTAACTTTTTAAAAATAATGAAAAAACCTTAATTTAAATATAACCTATTTAAAATAAATATTAATTCAAATTATTAATTTAAAATAATAATAAAAATAAATTATGACAAAATTAATAATTTAGAAAAATAACATAGCATATAATTATTAACTTAATTAAATTAAATTGAATTATTATAAAATAACTCAAATACTACAAACACATGACCAACTAACACATTTTCTTTGTATTTAAAATTTATAAAACATTATAAAAGCTATATGAATTACGAGGCCAACTAACATAGTCTCTTAATGTGACATGTATTTAGAATCTATAAAACATTCTAATGTATAAGAGACAAATTATAAGGTAATTTATATTAAAGATTTTGTCCATTTTAAAATTAGTCTTAATAAAGAATTGAAGTTAAAATTAGTCTTAATAAAGAATTTAAGTACATGTGATCGCATTATTTTTAGTTAAATGACATAACATATTCTCTTAATGTGACGTGTTTAGAATATATAAAACATTGTCATATATGAGACAGATGATAAGGTAAATTATATATATATATATGTATTTTGTCCATTTTATAAAGAATTTAAGTTAAATGTGATAGTATTTATTTTTATTTAAATGATATATATTTTAAAGAAAATAAAATCCATTAATAAGATTAATTATATTAATTATTTTATTGATAAATTTTGAATAAGGAATATATGGTTAGGTTTTAAAATGTTTATTTACACAATAAAATTTAAAATAATTATAAGATATATTTATTAGGAGTTTATTAAATTTTTAAGAGAAGATATTTTTTACTGGAAATACTTAAATTAAATTTAATTGATCATTCATATTGGATGTTATTCATTAATTCAAGTTAGTTAATCAATATTATTTAAGAAAAATCATATCACCTAAAATTATATGTTTGTGTTTTGTAAGGGGTAAATTTTTACATCTTCTTAAATAATTTTATGACTTATTCCATAACCAAAAGATGGTTTCAACATAAATAATATTCTCTATTTTCACTAATAACACATTAAACTCATAATGAATACATTATTCTAATAACTTACACTCTCATAGCTAATTGAAACTTAACCTTTATGTTATAAATTTAGGAGTTTATTAAATTTTTAAGAGAAGATTTTTTTTACTGGAAATACTTAAATTAAATTAAATTGATCATTCATATTGGATGTTATTCATTAATTCAAGTTAGTTAATCAATATTATTTAAGAAAAATCATATCACCTAAAATTATATGTTTGTGTTTTGTAAGAGGTAAATTTTTACATCTTCTTAAATAATTTTATGACTTATTCCATAACCGAAAGATAGTTTCAACATAAATAATATTCTCTATTTTCACTAATAACACATTAAACTCATAATGAATACATTATTCTAATAACTTACACTCTCATAGCTAATTGAAATTTAACCTTTATATTATAAATTATTAAACAAAATATATCTATAAACCAAAATTATAAAATATTTTTCATTCTTATGTATTATCTTATATTGATTGTTATGTGTTATCTATCTTACATTGATTGTTAGTATTGGTTCATGAAAACTTATAAGTTCCATCATACTATGATATTTATGTCAATAAGGTCAATAAGAGTAATTGAAAGAAAGTGATGTTACTTATTAAAATAATGGATGATTGATAGTGGGCTGAGCATGTTTGTTTGTCTAATCTTACCCTTACTTTGTGGGATGTTGGGTTGACATCATGACCACGACATGTGTCACATTCTATATAATTCCAAAAATATTATGTGGAGGTAAATGTTTCTTAAACTATAAGAATGAGTTAATAAGTGGATAAATTTAATTTTTTACAAGAGTTTTTTTTACGAGGCAAAGTTCTCCTTTAGTATTTTGTTTTTTTCAAAATTTTACATGATGTAGATCATTTTTAAATGAACAAAAACTTTTAAAAATAAAATTTGATAAAGGAAAGTTATAACTTTTGAAGATATTCCCCTTAGATTTAAAGAAGATTTTTCATTAAAAATGGTTGAATTTATCCTCTTATTAAATTAACCAAAGAAATGATTGAGTTTGTCCATATTGTTTTAAAAGTTTAGGGAAATACATAACTAAACAATCTTATTAAATTAACCTTAGTCTAACTACCAACAACTTGTAAGTTTTTTGCGAAAAACAAAGACGAGCTTATTAAAAATACTGGTAATAGGTTATTCCTCTATTTCTAAAAAGACGAGCTTGTCAACTTATTAACTAAAGTGAAAAAATGTTGGGTTTATCCATTTTTTATATATTTTTTTGTAAATGTAGGGGAATCAATAACTAGGTGAGATTACTATGCTAAGGTTTAGGTTGACATTGAGTAGATACCTATTATAAACTCTAGACTAGCTACCAATATCTTTCTAGTTCTGTTGTGAAACCAACTCCAAAAATAGAAGAAAAGAGAGATCAACGCCTTAGAAATAAGCCACTTCGAGGGGGCAACCTCTTTCACATTGCATAAATGAACAATTCTTGGATGATACAAATGAAAAAACCCCCTTTCTATATATAAGAGTCCACCGGGTCACAATATAATCCTAGCCGACCTAACGATAATAATGTAAGGGCACAACAATAATAATAGTGAGGTTTTATGGGGCACAATAACAACAATATGGAGACTACAGGGGTACAACAATAACAATAAGGGGCTACACTAACAACAATAAGGGACTACACTAGTAATATAGGGACCTAACATGCCCCTCTCCTTCAAACAAGTGTTGTCCTCAACGCTTGATTATTTCTTGATGCTTCTGTATAAAATTCTCATCCTCCCATGTGGAATCTTCAACAGGTAAGTTCTTCCACTTGCTGAGATGCTTTGAAATTGATTTGTTTCGTAGTTGTCGAGTTCCTGTTTTTGTGATTACTTCAGAACTTCTTTTTCTGCGATGTCGACCTTCCTATTGTTTCATTCGATTCTGCACCAAAGTTAGGTTATCCTTTGAGAGTTGGAGAACTTGTTGTTGATGCTCGATGTGAGCTTCCACTACTTTATCATCCATATTAGCTTTCATTTGATCCTTCAAACCATCCAACTTAGCCTTCATTTTTTCTTTTAAACCATCTATGTCATCTTTGATTTCTCTTTGTAAGATTGAAATTTGTTGGACTTGGTACCCTAATTTTGATATATCATACTACAATTCTTCCTCTTCATGCGTCATAGTAGAGCTTTCTGAGCACTTAATGGGCGTATAATTATTTTTGGGAGGCATTATATAACTCAATACTGATGTCTATGCTTCAATGTTCCCTTGGAATCACTTCAAACTGATTTTTCAAACAAATTTTGTGCAAACTTGTTTAAAAAATACACACCTTCTTCTTGCCTTTTAGGAGGTCTATATTGAACCTAATTTATCTTTGTTATTTCGGATCTTCAAGGTCTGAATTTCTCTCATGTATTAGCCCTCTGGGTCCTCTTTCCAATGCCACATGTTAGACCTAATTTGGATTCTTCAAGGCAAAGTTATGCCCAATCTCCCGCAATGACCTAATTATGGACTGGTTCAGTAGAGCGAACTTGTACGACGTGCCACGTGTCACTGTTTCTTCCTTCATCTCTGAAATTGATACATAGGAAACTACAGTTCATGTAATTTCAACCACTTTTTACAGAATTCCAATCAAATGCTCAGAGAGAGAGTTATGATGATTTTCCCAAGGTCAACTCTTTGAGATGAAATTAAGGAGCCTGGAAAAACCCTAAATTCCACAGATCATATCTCTGAAAATATTCCGAACCAAGATCTGAAATTTTTATAGGAAGTTCCTCAGGATTTCTTCGCAAATGGGTTTTTTTTTTTAGCTTTTGAACCTTCATAGAAAAAAAATTTATAGCGAAAAAGCCACGATGACCTGTTTGAAGTAGCGAAACCCTAGAATCCAAAGCTCTGATACCAAATGTTATGAAAACAGCTCCAAAAATAGAAGAAAAGGGAGATCAACGCCTTATAAATAAGCCACTTCGAGGGGGAAACCTCCTTTACATTACATAAATGAACAATTCTTGGATGATACAAATGAAAAAAACCTCCTTTCTAATATATAGGAGTCCATGGGGTCACAATATAATCCTAGCCGACCTGACAATAATAATGTAAGGACACAACAACAACAATAAAGAGGTTTTATGGGGCACAATAATAACAATATGGGGACTACATGGGTACAACAATAAGAATAAGGGGGCTACACTAACAAGAATAAGAGACTACACTAGTAATATAGGGACTTAACAAATTCTTTGTGAAAAAGGATGAGTTTATCCATTATTGACTTCGCAAAAAATATTGGATTAGTTTGTCCCTTATAGAGATTATCTAAGCAAGGTCCATATTTAAATTTAGTTGTTTGTTGCTATAAACCTTAGTCTAACTAGTAGGAGTGTACAAGTCAACACCTAGCACAAAACTCATAACTTAGCCTAGGACTAAGACATCTTGGTGTTAACTTGTGCACTTGGTCTTTTAATATGGGCACCTACCTTTCCACTCAAGCCGTAATGAGGCAACATAACTCACCCTAAGGCTAAGACGTCCATTATTGAGACACCTATCCTTCCACCCAAGCCATAATAGTAAACATATACTTTTTTATTTCTTCGTAATGACCTTTATGCAAGCCCACTAGAAGGGGCCACACACCCAACCAACTTAGCACAAGGAGCCTGACTCTAACAAATCTAGGAAGAATTGAACTCGCGCCACATGAAAAAGGGCCAAAACTTGGCGGGGGGCTTCAACCAACTAGGCTACCCATTAGGGCTAAATAGTCAACATATACTTAAAAACAACGATTTTTTAAGAATAAAAACTTATATTAAATTGTAAAAACATTGGCAAATCTTACTAATTCTTAAAATACCAAAGTATAAAACATCTTGTAATATTTTATAAAATATATATATAATTTTTATTTGCTAAGTTATATGAGTTAAGAAACCTTTGGCTTAAAAAACCACGACCAGGGGCATCTAATTGTCAAAATTACCAGGGGATCCCACTTGGCCTAAACCACACCAACACTTTACATGGTTGGATTTTTGCCCACATAGTTTCGAATCCCTAATCTTCACATCATAGAGTGCCTTAATAGTAGACCCATCACTGTCTATTCTACACTTTGTGAACTTTTTTATAAAAATATTAAAACTTTACAAAATTTTATATAATTTTTATTTATTTTTATCATTTTAAAAATAAAAAAATTATATTATAAATCTTTACAAATAAAATGAAAAATTAGACAAATTAATATATATATATTTTTTTAATTTTTAATTTTAAATAATCATTCTTTTATCTATTACCGTATTATTAAATTTATTTATTTTTATTTTTATTTAAGAAAATTCATAACTCACACACTCAATACTTCACTTATTAATTATTATTATTATTATTATTTTATTTACTAATTAATTTATTGGTGACCTGTACAACAAAACACCACTATAAATTTATATTATCATTAAAATAACCTTCGAATTAGATCTAAACCATACCAGTTCTTAATTTAGTTATATTCTTTTGTTGTCTTCTCCAAACTATTACATATTTGAAACTTTATCAATTTTACTAAAAAGAAACTTTCAAATTCCAATTACTCTAATACAATTTAACGAATTTATCCATTTATTAATTTACACATAAAACAGTAATTAAATATAACTATTTCTTAAACTTTGAAAAAAGCTCACTACAAAATTTAAATTTTTAATGTAATTGAAATTTATAATAATACAAATTTAATCCAGGTCATTTTCAAATATGTCAACTACTCAACCATAACCCCACACAAATATACTCCTGTTTTATTTTTATTTTTTTTCAAAATTATCGTTTAACTTTATTTATAAAATGGAAAGATCTCTCCCGACTAAATGTCATCCCTAAATTTTCTCCGAAAAGCCCACTTCCAGTCCAAAGGTATTATTTTATTTTGACTGAACGGCATCTCTCCAATTTTACCTAACATAACAGTCCGTGACACTGTTAGGGACCCTGAGACATTTTCTGTTGATGTTTTTGTATTTAACATCTTCTGTCAGCGGCAATGGCTCCTGTAACTGTGCTGGAACTAGGCCTTCTAAATCCCGAAGTTACGCTCACTGGTTTATCAGTGTGAACAGATCTTAGTGGGGCTACAGATGCTAATCCCTGGGTTAAACCGTGGGAAAGCTTCGTCAGGAGTTACATAGGAGAGGAGCTTTGCTGAAGTCATGAGGCTTGGTCTATACTGGTGTGATGCAGTCTGATCTGGGTTCGACAGAGATTTATAGATTATAATGCTGCGGAGTGTCGGGTTCCTGTTGTTACTTCTGTTTTCTGTCAGTTTCAGCCATGGTATGTGTTCTTATTTCTGTTTAAGTTCACCACATTGATTTATATATTAGTGTCTTAACTGAATGAAAAATAAAATAAAATTTGGGGGTCTTGGCTTTTGTGGAACTAGTTAAAATATTGAATTATTTATCCCTGAAAGTGCAAGATCCGCGAGGTGTTTTGAACTCAAGAGCTGAGATTCCAAGTTCCTAAAGAGTAAAATGGATGCCTATGTGCAATAACAGGGGTTTGTACAAGTTCCAAATACCCGCATAGGAAACAATTCTGATATTCCCGCACCATAAACAAGTCCATAATAACCACATCATAAACATTCTGGTAATTATTCCATTTTTGCCTTGAAGATCAATGTATGGAGTTCAATTGCCACGTCAGCAAGTGCTGTAAGTTTGCCATGCATTTAGAACCTTCGCCAATCTGGATTATAGAATGTCTGGACATCGATCTGCAGTGAATTGTGCTCGTCTTGGTTCTTGGATGCGCGTGGGTATCTTCTGGATTTTCTAAGCTCGTTTTCAGTATTTATTATGATAGCAACCACGGCTAAAAGATCTTGTCAAGCACAACCAATATTTGTGAGCTATAGCTCTACACAGAAGTAATATATGCTACTTTTTAGATTTTGTATTTGGCTAATTCAACAATTAGTATATACTGCCCCATACATTAATGGAACTATAGCTCCACAAATATTGATAACTCTCCAATACCTCCGTACCTCTTGTAAGTTTCCTAAATTTTGAGGATATCACCACATGTCCCCAGACATATTCCCATATCTTGATGTCCCAGAAACTTGGTGGAAAGATGTCCCAGAAACTTGGTGGAACATTGCAATTTTCAGATAATATACCACTGACCTAAAATTCTAACAACGTCAACTGCAGAAGGCACACTTACTAACTTTTAGCTCTAGCTATTGTACACCAATTATGTAGTTCATGGTTGCATGATGCAGTCCTTTAGGGCAACGCCATGTTTTGAACTATAACAGAAATTCTGATCAAAGAAAGGGTTTTGACAAGAGTTATCCATATTTATGGAGTTATAGTTCCATTAATGCATGGGTAGTATATGTTAATGGTTAGATTTAACCAAGTACAAAATCCAAAAAGTAACATATACTGTTTCTGTGCATTAATGAAGCTATAGCTCCACAAATATTGGTTGCCGTATCAAAGTGCCAAAGTGCCGAAGTGCCTGACATAGGGTTCTTATCCCAGATATTAAATATATGAATTTTATTCAATTGATAAAATATAAAAAACAACAGAGCACCATTGTATTAAGTTATCAATCACTACGGCAAAATCATCGACAACATCCTTTATCAGAAGTCTTTTGGAGTGTCTGATAGAGTTATTTATCAGAAGCCTTTTCTTTTCGCGAGTGAAAATGTTTTAACTTCTATGTATTGTCCTAGACAAAGTAGATGTTTAGTATGAATGCGAATTCATTATTTGGACCTGTGAAATTTATATTATTTGAAGTATTCAATTGGTTAGTATGAATGCGTAGTCATTCTTTGGATGGCTGAACTTTATTTTATTGGAAGTATTCATATTCCTTTTATAGGCTATTCTAATTTCTACCATAGGATGTGTTGGGCTGCATTTCTTTTTTTAGATAGTGTAGTTTGTGTCTGTTGGATGCACTTAAGCACTATGTTGTTGGAAGTTCTATTTCGGTTTAAGCACATTCAGGACATTTCATTCATTCAAAATTCCATTACGGGATTAACTATTTTAGTATTTATGTGTTAAAGAGAACTCAGGTAGAAGGGCAGTAGGAACTGTAGTCAGCATACAGACAAAGAAAATAATCATATGCCATTCAGGACATATGCATTCATCCAAAATCCAATTGCAGGATCAACTATTTATGTGTCACAGAGAACTCGGTTTGGAGGGGAGTAGGAACTTTAGTCTGTGTAATACCAATGAAAATAATCATATGTCATTTGTAAATACTAAACTTCCTTGCTATTGTTACACTGAAGATATATTGTGTGCAAAGCTGCATGTCAGGATCTGTTCAAGCAAGAGTCAGACATGCATCCATAAATCATTGACATCACATCCACTAGAGTCAGATAAGATATCCATTACATTCTTACAGGAATTTGCTGCATCTTGCATGCCATAATAATTTTCTGATAGCAATAATGGTTCTGATTTAGAATTCTACAAATCTTTGGACATTTATCTGTGGAAAACGACATGTCTATATGATTCCAAACAGGTAAAACAATATTGGACAGGAAGACGTCATTTTTTGAGTGTTAGTGATCTTGTCCACTTATGTATGAACCATGATCATAACACCTTGGCAGCCCAGGATCTCCAGAAAACATGTTCATCCTCGCCACAGAACAAAAGCAGCATCTGTCACTCCAATTTTATGAAGCCTACACTTGACAACCAACCTTGCTAGATTCTGCAGGCTATAAGCATATTCAGGGTACAAAGTTCCTTTTCAGTTGTTGACATAATCGGAGGCTTATGAGGGTATGGGAAGTTTGACAGGGTGTGTCTGCTATGAGGGTATGGGAAATTTGACAGGGTGTGTCTGCTTGGCAGTTTCAACTATTTATGTGTCAAAATCCAATTGCATCAACTATTTATGTGTCACAGAGAACTCAGTTTGGAGGGGAGTAGGAACTTTAGTCTGTATAATACCAATGAAAATAATCATATGTCATTTGTAAATACTAAACTTCCTTGCTATTGTTACACTGAAGATATATTGTGTGCAAAGCTGCATGTCAGGATCTGTTCAAGCAAGAGTCAGACATGCATCCAGAAATCATTGACATCACATCCACTAGAGTCAGATAAGATATCCATTACATTCTTACAGGAATCTGCTGCATCTTGCATGCCATAAAAATTTTCTGATAGCAATAATGGTTCTGATTTAGAATTCTACAAATCTTTGGACATTTATCTGTGGAAAACGACATGTCTATATGATTCCAAACAGGTAAGACAATATTGGACAGGAAGACGTCATTTTTTGAGTGTTAGTGATCTTGTCCACTTATGTATGAACCATGATCATAACACCTTGGCAGCCCAGGATCTCCAGAAAACATGTTCATCCTCGCCACAGAACAAAAACAGCATCTGTCACTCCAATTTTATGAAGCCTACACTTGACAACCAACCTTGCTAGATTCTGCAGGCTAAGCATATTCAGGGTACAAAGTTCCTTTTCAGTTGTTGACATAATCGGAGGCTTATGAGGGTATGGGAAGTTTGACAGGGTGTGTCTGCTTGGCAGTTTGAGGGTCTACGATGCTTGGGATTTGCTGGTGTCCTTTGTTTTATAAACAGATTTTCCAAGAGGCAATTTAGATTTTTATGTTTTACTATTTCTTTTCTTTTCTTTTTAAAGTCACAGGCCACACTTTTTGGAAGGAAGTATCCAGGAGTACCCCTTGGTATCGGGATTTGGGATACTCCTGCTACTCAAGAATGTCAGCCAAAGTACTAGGGACATCGCTTATGGGCAGCGGACATTCCCTTTCCTGAGGGAAACATTCCCCTCTGATAAGGAAACATCCCCACCCATGCCTCTTGCCATCCTTGTTGTACTGGGGATGGTGGGAATGTTCTTAACAATACTCCCATGCTCAGGGAGCTCGTACACAAGGTTGTAAATGCACATCCGTGGAAAGTTGGAAAATTGAGTTTTGCTTATGGGTGTTGATTTTGGGGATTTAGTTTCGAAAGTATTGAAGTATTGAGGTCTGATAAGGTACATTCAGTGGGGTGTTTTGGGCTCAAGATCTGAGGTACCAAGCTGAGAGAGAGAAAAATGGATGCCCATGTGCAAAAACAGTGGTATATGTGCAAGTCCCAAAATACCAATATCATAAACATTCTGGAAATTACTCCATTTTTTTCTTGAACACTGAGCAAGACAAGAATTTTGAACCTTTGCCAATTTGGACTATTCCTTTGGCTCATTAATGGGAGGGCAATAATCTGCAGAGGATCATGCAAAATTTTGTAATTGGGTGTGCACGTGTATCCTCAGGATTTTCCATTTATAATTTCAGTATTGATTATGCAAAAAAGCAGGATTGGGTTTTGTAACTTGTCAATTATATTCTTTGGTTGGAGTTTCGATTATAGTTCAAAACTTGGTATTGCCCTAGTGACTGCAACATGTAACTGTGTGATGATACCCGAGCATCTGTGCCCTTCAGTATTGCTCTGCAATAGTTAGAGCTAAAAAATAGCAAGTGTGTCTTTCACAGTGGATGGCGTTGGAAATTTAATGTATTTCTGGGGCATTAAACATGGATTTTCTTCCTGTTCACAGCAAAGGATTTTCAGTGATTAAAGTAAGACTCACTACTTTTTTAGAACGGCGATTGAGATTCATATTCATATATTTGCTTTGTGAAATCCTCCAAACAATTTACATGAATGACCTAATAATGACCGCAAGGAAGTTTTGAGACAAGGGACTAATGGAAGTAGCAGGTTACAAATTAGAGCTAGTTAGAGCTCTAAATTGGCAAGTGCAGTGTTGTGTACCGGTATCTAAATTTTATATGTAATACTTTATAATGTAATGCTTTATATTTGTTTAAAACATTATTACTTGTCAATGGGCATATGCTTTCTTTGTGACCCAAACCTTTGTATTCTATATTTCAGAGTCTTCTTGACTGCCTCATACTCATGGTCACCAATTTGTAAATTCATTTATCAACTATTACAAAATGTTTATTTCTGTTTGTCCAATATGGTCGTGTTTTGGATATGGTAACGTCCCATGTTCCAAGTTGATGTTATTGGAACTTTATATTTTTTGGGGGAGAGGTGGAGCTGGAGGATGTATCATGGAACATACATTTTCTGTCTGGTCACGATGGTGAAATTAATAAAGCCTTTGAACATTACTCAACAATAATTTTAATTTTATAGCCATCCTAATTCTTCGTCATGCCTGCTATGGTATAGGACACGAAGTTTGCTTCATGAGATGACTGGACACATATGCTTAGGTTTTGGAATTCATCAGTGCACATTATCTTCAGCTGTCTTGCTCTAGTCAATAAATTATAGTTAACTACTCTTGATTAGAAAGGTATGTGTGGAGCTTGTGATTTCTTTCAAGAATTCATTTTGGCTGTATGAAAATTGAATTCCGATTCCTAAGTGGCCTTTGCATCAGAGCAATTACCCTTTGTTTGTATGAAATGATAGGTTTAATTTTTTTTCCCCAAGTAAAACCAACAATGATAGGTTTAATTTTATTTCCCCCAAGTAAAACCAACAATGATAGGTTTAATTTTATTTCCCCAAGTAAAACCTTGCGGGATTACCCAAGAGATGCTTCTCCACATTCATGGATGGCATCCTTAATAAAATATTTGATGTAGACTAGTGTGCCTAACCAAGTAGGATTTGAACTGGGCACTTGTTTGCCTGAAACTAGCCAAATGCCCAACACCTTTGGGAACAGTTGGTGGAGCTATCCCTTTGTGCTTAATGATGAGTTTCATTTATATGAAAGCATGATTCTAAATCTTATCAGTTTATATGTGTAATTTAGGGTAGATGTTAATGACTGAAAAACATTTTACATGCATATAGTATAGGTGTTAAATCCTTTTAGTTAATGAAAGGAGAGGTTTCTGCATTGTAGATAATTGTTCAAATAAAAATATTTCCCTTGTTACTAAGTACATACAAATTTTTGTGAATAAATTAAAATTGAAATGTGGAGTTGGAGCTCCGCGAGAGGTGGCTAGAGTTTTACTCTAGCTGCGTCGCCATCTCTGTTATGGCCTCCATGGCCACCTCCTTAGCCTTGCCACAAAGTGCTCCGTCCATCCCCAGTGGAGATTCTGATCCCCTCCCTGTGCACATTGAAAGACGTTGTTTGGTTCTCTTGTGTCATCAAGCTTTGTAACCTCTACATAGATCACTGCTATTGGGAACCCCTCCCCTACTTGCCTCTAAGATAAAGATGGATCCAATGGGTGGCCTTGTGTATGGACCCTTGAACCCCCTTAGCGTTGGTCCATCTAGCTTTACACCTCCTCCCTTGACAGATCCAAGATTCTTTTTCAAAGATGCACTTTTGAAAGCAATCTGATAGAGTCCTTGATTATAGCTGCTTAGACCTAATGAGTAAGAGTGGTAAATGAAGTCCCAATCTCAACCCCAATCATCCTAGTTGTAGTAACTGCCATATAACTATTTTAGTTCTTCTAGGAAAATGGGCTCATTTGTTAATTCAATGGGCACTGGCCAAAACTATTGGATCTACACATTTGGATCACATCAACATGGAAAGTAGAAATATTGGAAGAAACTTTTATTTACCCGCATGCTTAAAGGGTTCTTCATAGTTGAATTTGCTTTGGAATAAGATTTAGACCTTTCACCTATGGCTCATGGTTTTGGGGTGAAGCAAGGCTATGCATGAAGCCATGGACCCCAACATTTGATCCATCCAAGGATATACTCTCCTTCAATCTAGTTTGGGTAAGGATGCTCAATCTCTATAGTCTTAGGGATTTGATTCATTTAAGGAGATTGAGAATTCCTTGGACAAATTCCACTTCAGGAGTATTTAGATGCAAAGGAGGCATCTAACTATATATTCTTGCATAGGCATTTAACTATATGGACTTCAACAAAGGCTTATCGACAAAGATGCATCTGAGATGCATCCAAAATACTGAATCAACTGTGTTAAGTATGATGCATCTATCTCTCGAGTCCTTAGCTGCTACTAGCTACTGCATTGTCTACCAAGGAATCTATGCTGCTGCTGACTCTGCACTGAGCCACCTGCTCTGTTGCCATCTCTGCACTGCGCTCCCCAGCACTTGATTGCTACTAGTCAACAACTGTCACTCGGTCTTTGACTACACCTCTGACACTGATCCATCCTTCTACTGAATACTGTGGGCCCCCGTAGCCAGGTAATGATCCATGAGGTGGACACCTCAAGGTCCTGCTCAATCTCTGTAATCTTTGGGACTACAACTCCAAGTTGCCCCACCTCTCTCTTGGAGGTATAGCCGCAAATATTGCGAAATCTGATCTACTCATACTGCTATTGCTACTGCTCTGCTAATGCTTTTGCATTGCTGCTTCAACTACTGCAATAATGAGTCTGATCTTCCCAGATCTTGAAGTACTAGCTTCCATAGGGTTTCCCCCTTTGAAACTGGACTCCCTCTGAGTGTTGATCTCCCTATGGGAGATCTCTCAGCTCCCTCTTGGCAACTTGCATTGTCCTTCTGAACTAGAAACTAGACTGCGAATTTCTGCACTGGGAATCTTCTGGCTGGAACTGCACCTGCATACTGCAACTGGGCAATTCGCACTGCCTGTGTCACTACATCTAGCTTTGCAACTGTCTCACGTGTATTGTCTGCAATTAGATTTGCAGCTGTCATTGAATGACTGGCTGCCTTTGTAGACACTGAACCCGTTACTGTGATACTATGGGTCCCTATAGCAAATAAGATAATCGTGCTGCAACAACTGGAACTGATCTAACTGATCTCCTTATTGCTTTTGCACTAGATCCTGCCCATTTGGCGCACTGGATCCTGCCCACTTGACACACTGGAGTCTCATACTCCTCTTCCTGGATCTGGTGCCCCACTATCTCCTTTCAAGCTTAGTCCTTGGTTGGAACACTTCCTTTCTTTGCAACTCGCACTTCCTCCAACACTTGTTTCCGACAACTGGAAGTCGAATTGTTGCCTAGATCTTCATTTTGGATAACTCACACAACCTCCTCTAGCAATCTTGTATGATCATCCTTGCAAAGTAGCAAAATCTGTGAAACTCAAAACTGGAGAAAAATAAACCCGGAAGCTCCCTCTCATCCTTGCTTAGCTGTTAGCACTGCTATTCACACTCCCTTTTAGAGTGAGAAAAACTTCTTGTAGCTACTATTGACTGCAACTGGAAATCTGGATTTCTGAACTAGAAACCCTTTAAGAGGAATTCTCTCGGTGTGTGCACTTTCTCTTTCCACTCGACACTAGATCTGCTCTAGCAATCTGTTGCAAATTCTCTGTGCCCAGACAAGAATCCGCTCTGCGAAAATATGAGCCGCTATTGCTCCTAGCTGTGCTATACTCGCGCTTCTGTTCTTTCTAAACTCGCGGGATCCGTGCTTTTGCACAGGAAAATCTCGCGAAACTCTCGCGACTGTTCTAAGCGAACCTGCGCGGCTATCACGAAAAATTTTAGAGGCTAAAATCGCAAGTGGACTAATTTTCCATGATTTTTCCAAAAAAAAAACGCCAATTTCCATTTTTTATAAAAATGATTTGCCCAAATTTTACAATATAAAATCATTTTACCTTAAAAATAGCCAAAATTATATACAGAGTATATATAAAATCATTTTAAGTTTAAATAGTTTTACTAATGCATCAGTAAACCTTTTATAGTTTGCATATTAGGGACTAGTGTGATTCGCCAATGTTTTTAAACTTCAAGATAATTTTCCATCCTTAAAATTTTCCTTGGCAGCTATTCTAAGCGAACTTGTGCGGTTATTATGAGCGAACCCGCGCGACTGTTATGAGCGAACTTGTGCACCTGTTCTGAGTGTACCGTTGTTCTGAGCGAACCCGCGCGACTGTTCGAAAAATTCGTCCTGCGACTCCCTCTAAACTGCGAATTTGTCTTCTTCGCTTCTGAGCCTTTTGTCTGTCAAATATGTGATGATACCATGTTAAAATTCCTTGAAACACAACAACTAGAATTAATTCTCCTAATTGATTAACAATTTATTAATTTTCAAATTAATATCGAATTAATCACATTGCAATTTCTTCACCAAAATTAAATACCGCGGAAGCAAAATAGGAATTGAGGAATGCTAGCACACACACACAATATTAACACAATTATTTTTGAACAAAAGTCCCCAGAAAAACCCAACTTGGGAAAACTGGTGCAGCAGCTGAGGGTTTATTTTATTATGCAACAGCGAATTTTGAGTACAATCTTTGGGAGCTCAACTGACTGTCCAAACAACAAGATTTGACAGAAAATACTCGGGGAGAATATTTCTCTCCCTCCACAAGCAAACCCGCAGCCTCTGAAATTTGGTCGGCAACCTCTGTGCAAGCCGAATCCACTTCTGACGATCTGTGCGGCTGTGCTGAGAACTCCGTCGCGATCCACGCGTCTGTTCTGGGAAAACCCGCACGACCCTAATTTGCGACGTTAGAAAAATCCACGTGACCCTTGCGGCTGATCTGGGTTAGCTACGATGTGGAATACTTCAGTCACTCGCTTTTTGTCTCTCCGGATTTGTAAATCTTCCTCCAGATCACTGTCTTTGCCCCTTTGACACTTTGCTACTCGACCTCTGACTTTATCACTACTGCTGACCTGCACTGGAGGATCAATCTGTCTAGATCACTGAGAATCTGCAATTGGTCACACTGTCAAGTGCTCCTCACCTTCAAGTGCTCTCCAAATTGTGTTCTCCATCTACCCATCAACTTCTTCTTATAATCCTCTGTGGGAGCACTAACGACCATGATTAGAACTTAATCAAGGGCCCAGATTAATTCCTTGACGATCTGTGTGAGTTTCTAGAGAATTCTCACCTTGACTTAATTAATTATGATTAATTAACCCCTTTCCCTAAGTTTAGACTTTGGAAATAATTAAAATGGGCTAATAATCTAAGTAAGCCATTTCTAGGTGGAATTTCCAGAAACGATTTCTGAGTTATGGAGATCTCATGTATTCTAGCCCCTCCACCAAGTTTCATGACTAGAACACATCCGATGCTACAAAAACTAACAGACACAACTTCTTGATTATGAGTGGGTAGCCTTTCGGTGTAGGGATTGCTTTGAAATTGGACATTCATTACCCACTTTACTAAGAACAAAAAGGAAGGATGCCTGAAACCCACATGGTGGGATAGGGCTATAGAAGAGCACCACCTGATAGCCTAGTAACCCCCAAACTGTTGATATTGGGTAGCATCGGGAGGTACTCCCACAAGCCTTGGGTGCTAGGCTTGTGAGGAGAAAACCCACAAAAAAAGAGTTTGTGGGCGAGGCACCCAAAGTTTGGGTTCTAATCCAAAGTGGGTGTGGGGTTGGGACCCAAGGAAAATAATTTTATACTCTAAGTTAATGTTGAGTGGTGAAGTGGGGTCTGTTGAAGGGCAAAGAGGGCTCCCAAGACACTTAAAAGGAAAGGTATATATACTAGCCAAAGGATAGGCTAAAGGCATCAAGTGTGAAGGGCATCCCTTATGAGGAGGATAACCTTGAGGAGCCATAGCAAGCTAGAGAGAGGCTGAGTAAATGCTAGAAGTTGCAACTGAGGAAGTATGTTTTTGGAGGTTGATTTGATCTATCCAGCAAGCAGGTGAGATTGAATTCTATTTGGAGCTTTGGAAAGGAGCCATAGGCCTTGTGGAAGACTATTTTTGGAGGGCCAAAGCATAAAATTGGTGGTCAAGGGTCTGTTGAAGTAAGAGCAGGCCTAGTCGAGGTTTTCCAAGGTTGGAACAGGAGGGCCGAGGTCCAACAAGGCTGGTCAATATCTAGAAGGAGGAGGCCGAGGGCCTCAGGGACTGTGAAAGGTCAGACAAAGGGTTGCTGAGCTTGTTGGAGGCTGGGCAAAGGTGTGACAGCTTGGCCGCAACAAGAGAAAAGGAGGCCGAGTTGGGTTCTAGGCTGTTGTAGCAGCTCATTGGGGTAAGGATGGGCAACTATAGTCACAAAGGAAAAGGTCGTGGCCCTGTGGAGTGGCTAAGTAGAGAGACCTATGGTCTAGGGGAGTAGGCCAAGGTCTGGTAAAAGGGACAACAGGTTGGCCAAGGACTGCCAAGTAAGCTGTTGATGTTTCAATGATTTAAGAAGGGCCGGTAATGCCCTACATTTGTACAAATGTATGATTTGATAACTATAGGTGTATTTGTATTTTGGGCATAAGAGGACCTAATGGATAAGGCCTCAACCTTGGGTTTTTAGTCAAAGGATGGACTTGTATATTTTGGCATTTGTACAGGGATATAAAGGGCCATGATCCCTGGTATAGGAGACCTATGTTTTTCTTATTAAAGGACTAATAAGGCACATGTTTGGGTAATAAATATTGTGTACTGTATTGATCTCATTACTGTTATATTCCGCTGTGCAAAGTTGTTTAAAGTTGGGCATCTTCAGCGCCTTTATGTTCCTAGCTAAGGCATAGACTAGACCTGGGGTGCGTGGATTTTTAACACGGTATCAAAGCTACTTTGAAGGGCATTTGGATCAGAGTGTGCACAAGGATGGACTCTAAGAGGGATCTGAGTTGACTTGTTGTTGAAGGAAGGACAACTCATCAAAAATGGTTTCTAGCTTGAGGTATGAGGACTTGTTGGATGGGCTGTCTAATTATAGTTCGTGGAAGGAAAGAATCAAGCTAGCTATGGGAGATTGCTAACACTAAGATCAACTCTCCAATTGATGCGACTGAGTTGGCTAGGCATTACACGTCGAATGCGAAGGCCAAGTTGATCATACTTGATAGAGTCAAGGATCACTTGATACCTCATCTCACTGGGAAGAACACTGCATGTAATATGTGGGAGGCTCTGGAAGCTTTGTTTCAGAACAAGAATGAGAATTGGAAGATGGTATTGAGAGAGAAGCTTTAGGACATCAAGATGACAAAACAAAGAGAACGTAACTTTGTATCTTACAAGGGTTTGACAAGTTTGTGATGAGCTTAGTGCCTTTGGTGATGATGTTCCAAAACCTGAGTTAGTGAGGACTACCTAGAAGGGCTTCTTAGAGCAGTGGAAGCTGTTTATTGAAGGAATAGTCTCACAAGAGAATCTACTAGATTGGAACAAGTTATGGGATGATTTCATCCAGGAGGAAATTCAGGACGAGAATGTTGCTTTCGCTAGTAAGCTGGAGAAGGGCAAACAGAAGTTTGACAATGGCAACAAGAAGAAAGACTTGAGAAAAGTGAAATGTTTTGCTTGTGGTGAGTTCGGGCTTAGTCACCGGATTTGGCGAACTTAATGCTTGAAGTTCGAAATTCTTCGAATTTGAACCGAATTCGAACAAATTCGAATTTGTTCGCCGAACTTCAAGCCAAACATGAAGGCGAACATGAACATGAACAGACGAACACGAACATGAACGCGAACACGAATTTCAAGCCGAACATCAACGAATTTTTTTTAAATTTGGGTAAAAATTTGATTTTTTTCGTTTAGCTGTTAGGTTTTGTTGTTTTCGATTTTGTTAAGTTTAGCTGTTAGGCTTGTTTTAGCAAGCAGACAAAGAGAGAAGCGATTTGCCTTTTTGTTTGATTTATTATGCTTTTCTTACCGTTATGGTGGTTTATTTTCTGCAGAAAGGGATGCTAAATCTATGACCATTTTCATGCACGTTTTTGGATTAACTTCATTTAATGAAGGCATTGCAAATGGGTGAGATCACATGCATAATCAGATGAAGAAAAATCATTCTCAACTTTGCTTCAGATTTCAAATTTGGATTTGAGTTGCAAGCATAAATCTAGTAACAGGGGGAATAAATGATCAGTGCAATTCAAAGATCTTCATTCTTCTCTAGCATCTTAAAGTTATATATTTTGTTTGTTTAGTTGAATTTGATATTCTTATGGGTGCTAGACTCTAGTAGCCAGCTAATGTCTATCATGAATTTCTCACCTTGTTTACTATGTATGGAAGACTGAAGTTGGTTCTTTATTGGCAATTTGGCACTCGTTTTCATGGTTTATATGTGGAAATGATGTAAATGTTTGAGCAATAATCCTATGTGTTTGCAGTGTGCATTATGCACTTTGAAAATTGACATGCTTATTTATTTATGTGCATCATACTTATCTTTCAACATGCTTAAAATTGATATATATATATATATATATATTTTTTTTTTTTAATCAAATTTCTATATGTCGAATTTTATGCTGAACTTTATCAGCAAAATTTTAGGTGCCGAACTTTATTTGAATTTCAACGTCGTCGAACTCGAACATGAACACGAACCTGGTGACTTAGAGTTTGGGCATTATGCGAGTAAGTGTTTGCATAAGAAGAAAGGAGGGAATGAGAAGGAGGAGATGGCAATGATTGCTCCAACTACAATCAAACAGGATGATTTCATGGAAAGGTTCGACAAGGAGTTTTCTTTGATCTCTCATTTTTTAGGGAACACCATTCGTGAGGGTGTGCTTGGTTGATAGATAATGGAGCGTCGAAGCATATGATAGGATTGCGAGAAGTATTTGATATTGTGACTGAATGGGCCTTTGATCTACACGTGAAGATCGGTGATAAGAGAAGGTAGTTAGAGGAACAAGGATTGTACCATTCAGGATGAAGTTAGGAGGGTTGTTGCGAGTTTAGGACATACTTTGGGTATCGGATCTCTAGAGTAACATGTTGTTTGTCTCAATAATTAAGGCGAATGGGTTTGTGTGAAAATTTCATAAGACTAAAATCCTATTGCAACAAATGGAATTTATTTTTCTAATTGTTAATTATTTTAACAATTAATCTGCTACAACAAATATCAAATCAATCACATTGCAACCTTCACAAATAAAATTGCGGAAATAATAATGTTGGAAGCTGAGAAAATACTAGCACACATGCACAAAAATGACATCGCTATTTTTGGACAAATGTCCTCGGAAAAACCCAACTTGGGAAAACCAGTGTAGCAGCTGAGGGTTTTTATTATTAAGCAGCAGTGAATTTTCGAGTACAATCTATGGATGCCCAACTAGCAATCCAAACAAGAAGTAAATCTGGGAAAAATTATTTAAGGGAATGACCCTTCTTCCACGAGCAACCCTGGCACAATTTCCCTTTAGAAACTCGTCCTCTGCGTCAACCTCTGCGCTGGCTCTGCATAGATCCTATGACATCTAGCTCAAAACTACCTCTGATGAAGTAGTTCTACCTGCCTCTGCTAAGGAAATTGCTTCTTCGGCACTCTGGAACCTCTGCCTGACCTTTGGAATTGAAAACAATTTTTCCTCCAGCTAAATCGAGTTGCTCTTCTGAAGCAATTGCGTTGCCTCACTGGGAATAACTCGACCCCTTGCTGCTGCCTCTCCGGATCTGGAAAACTTCCTCCGGATCACTGTCTCTGCCCCTCATTGTCTCAGCTTCGATCTTTGGCTCTCTGACAACTGTTGTTTCTCTATGGGAATCGATCTGCCAAGGAAATCAAACTTCTGGTGTGTTGTGAAATTTTCAGTCTGAAAATTATTACTGCAATAGTTGGTTTATTTCGCCTACTTATTATGATAAATTATTTACAGATCTTCATTAAATTTTGAAATAAACACAGCTGCAGTACTCAGTCTAATCAAAAGCAGAAGAACAAATTAAAACACATATGGCACAATAGAAACAACCACATGAACACAATTATTTTTGGACAATTGTCCTCAGAAAAACCCAATGTAGGAAAAGCGGTGCATTAGATGAGAGTTTATATTAATCTTCAGCAGTGAAAAGATAATTTACACAATTCATGACGAGCAGGATCAATAGCGTACACCTGATATGAATTTTTCTGACAATCCGGAAGAATTCCCGACACTCGGGATGACCTCTTGCACCCTCTGCATCAATTTGCGTAGCCCCTCTACGCAGTCCCTGCTTAAGTCTGCGTGGAGGGCTAGTGCTGCTGCTCAGCGCTGCCTTCCCTTCGTCTTCTATCTTCCTTCTTCTCTGTCTCTGCTGACTTCTCCCTCCTCCTTCTATCTTTGCAATCCCGCCTCTACAGACTCACCCTCTAAAATCAAATTCTCTTACTTTAGAACCGATTTCCTTCGGGTATTGAGAATGTGCTCGACTTACTTTCCAAATGACCCTCAAGCCTTCTCTTATAGTCTTCTCGCTGATGAATCAACGACCAAGATTATATCTCTAATCAATGGCTTAGATTAAGAGATGAATTAATCTTTGTTTTCTGGAAGATTCACACACTGCTTTATTAATACCCTTTAATTATTTAATTTCCCTAAGTTTAGACTTAGGGATCACATTAAAATAATTAATTATTTTAATAAAGCAAGATTCGAGTGAAATTTCCACAAACGATTTCTGGGTTCTTTGGAAGACTGCTGTCCAAGGCTCTCCTCAAAATTTGAGACTTGGAACACTTCCCGATGCTATAAAATCAACATCTTCTCCAAGTCCCCATCGACTCCTTCTTATAATCCTCTGTTGGGACTCCAACGACCAAGATTAAATCTTAATCAATGGCTAGGATCATCTTGAAGTTGATCCGTGTGATTTTCTAGAGAATTCTCATCTCGACTTAATTAATTCTGATTAATTAACCATATTCCCTAAGTTTAGACTTAGGAAATATTTAAAAATAGGTTAATAATTTAATTAAGCTATCTCTAGGTGGAATTTCCAGAAATGATTTCTCGGTTTTGGAGATCTCATGTATTCTAGCCTCTCCACTAAATTTTGTGGTTAGAACACATCCGATGTACAAAAAACTCACACTCCCTCTTAGTGAGGACTGTGTTCTAGTGCTGCACACTCTGCCACAACACTTTGTCTCTGTATCATCCCGTGTCACGCTGCTGAAGTTTGGCCACTATGATTGCCTACCACTGCCCACCAACCACTGCGCAACTTTGATGGTGCATCTGTGCTGTTGCTAACACTGCCATATCGCTGCCAACTCTGCATCTTCACTGCAACTCCCTCATCTGTTGCTGCTGGAACTGCAACTATTGCAACTGTTCGAAATACTGAATCAACTTTGTTAAGTATGATGCATCTGTCTCCTGAGTCTTTGACTGCTACTAGCTTCTACATTATCTCTGAAGAATCTAAGCTGCTGCTGACTTTGCATTGTGCTACTTTGCACTGTTTCCAACTTTGCACTATGCTCTTTAGCATCTGACTGCAACTAGTCTGCAACCATCACTCCAGAATATGATTGCATCTCCCGACACTGATCCATCCTACGACTGAATACTGTGGGCCCCCGTAGCCAGGTAATGATCCCTGAGGTGGACTCCTCAACGGACCTTGCCAAACTTTGTAGCTCTTTGGGGCTACATCACCAAGTCACCCCACCTTACTCCTAGAGGTATATCGGTGAACATCGCGAAGCCTTCCTCCAACCTAGAGGACAACCTATCTATCTCAGCATGTGCTATTGCCTGGTCCTTCTTCTCCTGTTTGTCCTTCTTCCTGAGAGGACACTGGGTACTGTAGTGGCCAAACTCGCCACACCTGAAGCACTTGACCTTATATAGGTCCTTCTTCTTCTTTCTCTGCTCCCCCTGCCTATGACTAGGACCCTTTGATGTGAGGGCCACATTCTCCTCCTCCTTCATTCCCTTCAATCCACTACTGTTGCTGCCATTGATGGAGCTCTTTAGCAGAGCTCGCCTCAACTTGCTGCTGCAAGTCGGACCACATCCTTTCCCATTCCAGCAGCTTGTCTTTGCCCAATATGCCTTGGACGAAGACTTGCCAATCCTCTGAGACACTGTTTAGTGCCAACCGTACTAGCTCTAAAGGTTGAGGAGCTGCCCCAACAACTGCAAGTTGGTCTCGGACCTCCTGAATCTTGGTGAGGAAGGGATCTATGTCTTCCCCTTTTCGCATCCTAATGCTTCTAAACTTTTCTTCCAGGAACATCTTTCGCTGCTCGAAAGTACCTTGATTCAGCGTGGAGAGAGCATTCCACATCTTTGGCTGTTCCCTTGGCCGCTATATCTGAGACTATATGGTCTCGGACTCCATCCAGGATCAATCGCTTCGCCTTCACCATTTCCTTCCTATATTCTTTCTGCTGATCCGCATCTTGGGGAATTGCCACCACATTATCTATGTAGGCTTTCAGGCCATATTCATTTAGAAGGAAGGACATCCTGGCCTTGCAGATGACATAGTTGGAAGATCCATCCAACTTATCATGATCTCTAAGCCCTGTAGTGGCCATCCCTAATACTATCAAAAACTCCCTCTTTCCTTCTGCTTGGCTGCTGCTCTGCTACTCGCACTCCCTTCTGGAATGCATGGATCGCTAGCTACTACTGCTAATTTGCCTGGAAAAATTGAACTTCTGAGATTTGAAGTTCCCCGAGAGAAAATTTTCCTGTGTGTGCTTTTCTCTTCCACTCGACGCTGGTTCTGTTGCTACAAACTGCTGCAAAACCCTTTGCGTCCAATCAAGGAATATGCTGAACAAAAATTTGAGCTGCAGTTGCTCCCTTTGATTGCTGGAATCACCAACCCGGGCAACTCATATTTTTTGCAACCTTGCAACTGAAAAACACATTTTTGCCTCAGTAACTCGGTCTGCTTGTCAAGGAACTGCGCTGCCTCCAATAATTTCTACCTGCTGCTCCCTCTGAGGCTTGAGCAGCGAAATTCTCTCTTTTGCTTCTGAGCTTCCCGACTGATCACTCACGCTCTAATGCCATGTGAAAATTTCATAAAACCGAAATCCTATTGGAGCAATTGGAATTTATTTTTCTAATTGTTAATTATTTTAACAATTTATCTGCTTCGACAAATATCAAATAAATCGCATTGCAACCTTCACAAATAAAACTGCGGAAATAATAGTGCTAGAAACTGATACTAGCACACACACAAAAATGACATCGTTATTTTTGAACAAATGTCCCCAGAAAAATCCAACTTGGGAAAACTGGTATAGCAACTGAGGGTTTTTATTACTAAGCAACAGTGAGTTTCTGAGTACAATCTATGGATGCCCAACTGGAAATCCAAACAACAAGTAAATCTAGGCAAATTATTTGAGGGAATTACCTTTCTTCCATAAACAACCCCCTTCATAAAATCGTCCTCTTGGACCCTTTGCGTCAGCCTCTACACAAACCTTATGACGTCTAGCCTGAAACTGCCTTTGATGAAGTCATTCTACCTGTCTCTGCTGAGGAAATCGCTTCTTTGACACTCTCGAACCTTTGCTCGGCCTCTGGAACTGAAAACGATTTTTCCTCTAGCTAAATCGAGTTGCTCTTCTAAAGCAACTGCACAGTCCTTTGCACTGCCTCACTAGGAATAACTCAGCGTCTTGCTGCTGCCTCTTCGGATCACTTTCTCTACCCTTCATTGTCTCTGCTTCGATCTTTGGCTCTCCGGCAACTGCTGTTGCTCTCTGGAAATCGATTTGCCAAGGAAATTGAACTTCTGGTGTGTCTTCTCCAAGTTCCAATTGACTTCTTCTTATAATCCTTTGTTGCGACTCCAACGACCAAGATTAAATCTTAATCAATGGCACTAGGATCATCTTGAAGTCGATTCGTGTGAGTTTCTAGAGAATTCTCACCTTGACTTAATAAATTATGATTAATTAACCATATTCCCTAAGTTTAGACTTAGGAAATATTTAAAAATAAGTTAATAATTTAATTAAGCCATTTCTAGGTGGAATTTCCAGAAACGATTTTTGGGTTTTGGAGATCTCATGTATTCAAGCCTCTCCACCAAAATTTGTGGCTAGAATACATCCGATGCTACAAAAATCTAATAGTTTGAAGTAATGTTCCAGGATGGAAAATTGATGCTCAAGCCTAGTGGCTCTAACTCTAGTTTAGGAGCGGTTCTTGGAATCGGAAGAGTTACTTCCAAGAAGAGTTTTGTTTTGGCAATGTGTTTTGCTTTTGTGATGGAAGGTGAAGCGTATGATGAATATTGGAGAGCAACCATGGAAGAGGAGTGTGTTCTAATATGGGAAGAGGAGATACTTTCAAGGAATGTATGTACCTCCCTCGCTAAGAGGGAGTGTTGAAATTAGGTAGCATTAGGAGGTACTCCCACAAGACTTGGGTGCTAGGCTTGGAAGGGGAAAACCCTCAAAAAGAAGAATTTTTGGTTGAGGCGCCCAAAGTTTGGGGTTTTAACCCAAAGTGGGTTGGCTTGGAACCCAAAGATTTATTTATTTATTTTAATCTGATTCGGTGTTTTGTTTTTATTTTTTATATTCTAAGTTAATGTTGAGTGGTGAAGTGGGGTCTCTTGAAGGACAAAGAGGGCTCCCAAGACACTTAAAGGAAAGGTATATATAATAGCCAAAGGATATGCTAAAGGCATCAAGTTCGAAGGACATCACTTGTGAGGAGGACAACCCTAGAGGAGCCGCAACAAGCTAGAGAGAGGCCGAGTAAATGTTGGAAGCCGCAACTAAGGAGGAAGTCTGTTTTAGGAGGCTGAGTTGATTTGTCTAGCAAGCAAGTGAGATCGAAGTCTGTTGAGAGCTGGAAAGGAGCCGTAGTCCTTATGGCAGACTTGTTTTTTGAGGGCCTAGGCATAGAACTGGTGGCCAAGGGTCTGGTAAAGTAAGAACATGCCTAGCCAAGGTCTGTTAAGGCTAGAACATGAGGGCCGAGGTCCAACAAGGTTGGCTGAGACCTAGAAGGAGGCCGGGGGCCATAAGGACTATGATAGGTCAGGCCAAGTGTTGTTGAGCGCGTTGGAGGCTAGACAGAGGTGTGACAACTTGGATGCAATAAGAGAAAAGGAGGTCGAGTTGGGTTCTAGGCTGTTGTAGCAACTCACTTAGGTAAGGAAGGGCAACCACAATCACAAAGGAAAGGGTTGTGGTCATGTGGAGTGGTTAAGCAGAGAGACCTAGGGTCTAAGGGAGCAAGCCAAGGTCTGCTAAAAGGACAACAAGCTGGCCAAGGACTGCCGGTTAAACTATTGATGTTTCAGTGATTTAAGAAGGGTTGGTAATGCCCTAGGTTGCTACAACTGTATGATTTGATAGTTGTAGGTTTATTTGTATTTTGGGTAGAAGAGGACCTAAGGGATAGGGCTTCAGTCTTGGGTATTTAGCTAAAGGATAATCTTGTATATTTTTGCATTTGTACAGGGATATAAAGGGCCATGATCCTTGGTACAGGAGCCCTATGGGTTTCTTATTAAAGGACTAATAAGGAACATGTTTGGGGCCTGGGCATCTTCAGTGTGTTATATTCCATTGTGCAAAGTTGTTTAAAGTTGGGCATCTTCAGTGCGTTTATGTTCCTAGCTAAGGCATAGACTAGATTTGGGGTGCATGGATTTCTAACACAAACATTGCCTTGCCAAATTTAGATTTGAAAGCAGAACCCCATGCTACAAGTGGTATTGTGTTAAAGGAAGAAATGAAGCCATAATATGATCCTCCTCTGTAGGAGAGATTGCGGTACATTCTCACTGTAAGAAGAAACAATGCCTCTTGTCTTTGCTCTCCAAGTCGATGATCAACAATTGAGTCACTGATTCCACCCCAAGGAATGCTTCATAAGAGAGGAAGTGGTCAAACCCCAAAATAGTGAGTGGATTGTCTCCACAAAGTGTTCCCCCCAAGATAATGCTCCAACAATAGAAATAAGATCAAGCAGGAGCATGCAATGTGCCACGTGAGGCCCTCCACGTATGCCACATGCTTCAATAATTTCTCCATGACCATCTCAAACAAAATAATATATGTGCCAAGTCAAAGAGGTGAGGGCTCTTTCTAATATCCTGAAAAGATGACAAGTGTAGCTAAAATACCCTTGCAATAAAGATGAGAGAGCACCTAGGGGAAATGCACCCTAGAAAATTGTGCCATGTAAGTACCTCAACCACCCAACAAATAATAGAATATCGCCATGTGAATTGTGCTCTAGGAAGAAGTGCCAAAGTGGTTATACTACATTAGTGCTCATGGCAAAACCATGTGTTGCCTTCCAATACCATCAACTAATTTCTCCAAACCTCATGCACAATAGAGTGTACCCTGGACTAGTGTGCCAAACTCTCCAACAATAATATAATAGTCATGTAACTCTTGGAAACTTTTCCCAAGAAGTGAGTGCTCCATCAAAACCATAAATCTTCTCCAATTAAACTTCTCCAAGTTTAAATAGCTACCAAGTGAAGTAGGGCACTCAAGCAATTAACCTCCAAGGTAATAGAATGGATTAAATTAACCATTGAATGGTTAAATCAACCTCAACATGTGTGCACAAAGGTTAGTGCTTGAATAACATTATAATCCAACCTCCCAATAGTTTCCAATTGATTAAATCAACATGAACATGTGTGCCAATGAAGGGTGGTGTGCTCCAACAAGCTTTGTACCATCGAAAGAAGTTGTATCTCCTAGAAAAGACCACCATGATAACAATACAATGACAAAATTGAAGCTTCACCTAGGTTTGAGCCTTGGACACACCATGAAAGGACTATAACATGATAAAATCTCATCAAGCCTTAGGAGGAGGCTTGATCATGAAAGATGTATGTGATACCCTCCCAACTCAAAAATAGGAAAAAGTGCATCCATAGGGTATTAACATCATCACACACATATTCCACCTAGGCAATGTCTAGCAAATGTTGCAATATCAAGTTGTATAACCTAGGGAAATCCCACCAAGGCAAAATGCACTACTACAACACATCCTCGATTCACATTAGCATCATAAGAAGGGGACAATAGAAATGCTAACCCATCCAATCATCAAGTATGTCCCCACTACACATCAACACCAAAGGACCATGCAGAACACCCCTCTAATGTGAAGTCACTAGGAAGCTCCAATATCTTGAAACATATACCTCCTAACATCATCATCATCAAACCCCTTGGGGTTGGTTATACCCATCATCGAAGAAGATGTAGTGCATCCAAGGTAAACACATACGAAAACGACATCAAAATGAGATAGCATGCTCCATAACCATAAAATGTGCAACCAAGGGGTGATCAACAGGGAAAGCACATGTGAGAAGAGTCAAGACCTCCAATCAGCTAGCACAATCATCCAACCAAGGAGGAATGACTCCCCCAATGAAGGACCTCCATCAAATGATCTAATGCCATGAAGAGAAAAGGCTTCAAGATATACCCCGCCAAATCGGTCCTATGCTTAAAAAAGGTACTAGCAATCCCACCAATGTGATGGAGATCACAAAGTGGAACCTCATACTGTGTGAGGTGTCACACTGTCAATTTATCAGAATCTATTTTTGTAAACCAGAAATAAAAGAAATCCAGGTAGAAAAAGCAGAACCACCTGGAAATCCCTCTGCCCCTGAATTCTATTTACCTTCCTCTCACTGGATAAAGCGACAGATTTTGATTCAATAGAATGTGACCATTTCTATTAAAAAAAGTAAAATTAGACAATTCTTACGTAAACTATTTGCTTTTGTTCAAGAGGAAACTTGTCAATTGGCTATAAGAAACTAGTTAAAATATTGCCATTTGGTCATACATAATCACTGAGTCGATAAACATTTCCCCAGGGTGATAACCCTAAAGAGCTGGTATAAAAATTGGAAGATAGTGCAATTACTCACATGTATTTTCCCAAATTTAGGCTTTGATTACATTGGTTTATAAACACTAATCAGTCCATAAAACGGGCCAAAACCTCATGTCAGCTTTTGAGAATAGTTGTATTAGACTAATACATATTGTGCCTTTGAATTGTTTGAAACTAAGTCTACAACTTTAAATTGGCCAGAAAGCTGCTCATAGCCTCAGGTAAATGCCATTGAGCGTGGTTCTATCTGATCCCTGATACATTTGGTGACTATGAAGCCCCTATTTTTAGTAGCAAAAAATAAATTGAAACTATCAGATATAGCTTCATGACATAGCCATTAAAGTTACAATATGTGTCTAGTGACTAGTTATGTTGCCAGTGCAGTTTAACTGCTGTTGTAATATATGACGAAATCTCAAGTGGATGTGTAGAACCGATATGGTTGTGTATTTTCAAAGGACAAACTGCTTAAGCTGAATGGTTCTGAAGTGTTTTTTTCCTATACAGATGCCAAGAAGCTTGTATTAGCAGAGAATGAATTACAGGACAGTTCTACATTGATCTATGATGGGGTACCTTCTTGTTCCAGGCAAGTCATACATCTGATTGGCGATAAGTATGCTTTCCTTCTATTAGCATTGAATGATAAACCTGGATCAAGCTTCATATATTAGTTTTAGTTTTAATTTTTAAATCTTTTCCCTTTTAACTTTGTAGGTGGCCAAAATAATCTACCTGGGTTTCAATATTTTACTTATAACACAGTTTGCTTTTGATGCTCCAGGAAAGGGGATCCATATAAATCCAATGGCTCAACCATTGGATGTGAGATTCAAACTTCGAGACTGCTTCTTATGGCAGATTTAGAGAGAGCTGCTTCTCGTGGAGTATTATCCCCTTCCATTCCATATTCCCAAAGCAGGGCTTTGCCATCAACTACCATCTTGTCTCCAGCACAAAATCTGCTCAATAATTCCAAGTTAGCATCCTCTGCAAACAGATCAACTTCATTGTTTGAATACCCATCTGTTTTCTCTGGGAACTTGCGAAATAAAGGCTCTAACTGGCTCTTGTTATGTACAATTAACACCCCACATTTTTGTTCACGATCACGACCACTTTTTGCTGTTCAACCTTCACTGCACCCTCCCACACACAAACAATTCTTTTCAAAACTGGTATTGGATCATATGCCACATCTTGGAACTCCCAAACCTCCTGTTCCTCCTGTGTTTCTTGAAGGAGTCGCCTCAAAGGGTCTTATACCTCATGCACATGTTCATAATGTTCCACCATTTAGAAAATTTCACCAAGAAGCAAATCACAATGGTGCTCCATATTTTGTTATTTCTCCAAGCGCCCTAACAACAGGAAAAACGAAACATATCGAAGCTGCTTCCTCACCATTTGATTCAGTTAGATCAGGACCTTCATTACATCTGACACAGGATAGGCAGTCTCAAGAAAGCTTACACTTCGGAAAATATACACGTTCTGTACAGACATCCTATGCTTTACCAGTCACTGCCCCATCTTTAGTTCCAATGCACCATGGGCTGCCTCAAGATCCATCATCTCAAAGGGTTCTGGCTCCAGAGAACAGACCTGTCAGATTTCTTCCTCCAAGAAATGTTTTTCCTTTTCAAGCATTGCCTCCTATTGCATCAAATGGAGAGCAGGCACGAGGTCCATTTGTGAATGACCATCAACCTCCGAGAGTTCTGCCACCAACGTTAGCTTCCCAAGGGTCTACAATGGTCACCTCTCCACCTTTAGTTTCTTCTCGTGCTCAGCAGTATCAGATGCACCCATCTGCATTTCATCCTGTCATGCCAAATCCTTCAAACCATAAAAAATGGCTCTCTCCCAGGGTTATTGGTACTCCATCTCAAATACAGCCTCCAGTAGAACATTCGAGGGCTTCATTTTCTCCATCTGGTGAGGTTCTACTTTTAGATTATTTATATTACATGTCTCTCTTGTCATGAGGATGATTGCCATAATCTTCAGAGTTAGTTTGAGAAACAGTTCTATGATGTTGTCAATTACATTGAATGAATTGATAGTGTTCTGTTGGATGCAATATCTGACAGTAGTTAGATGATTTTGTAACATACCTTCAATAAGCAAGTAGCATTCTTTTTCATGCATATCTGACAGTTTTGAAGCTTTGCATTGGAATTTTTGCAAGTTTTAATTGTCCATTCCTATCCATGTGTTGCAAATATTAATTATTTATTCGATATTGTTATTGCCAAGCTGTGATAGTTCAGATGTACTAGAGTATGCATATGGCATGTAACCAATCATTCTTTTGGTCTGCTCGTCTATAACATCCTTCTATTTACCTTATTCAACTTATGCTAAATTGAAAAATTATAGGCCAGGTTTACATTATTCAGTCTGTTGTAAGTTATGCTCATTCGTATTCAGTTGCGTATGGCAGATTTTACCTTTGGTTCCAGTTTACAAAAATTAGGTCTGTACACAAAGTTGTATTCATTACTGCTGAGCACCATTTTGCCCTGCATCAAATATGTCTTGTCATTATCAGGATCTTACTGTTAAATTTGGAAATTAGGGCCAAACTCCATGTTGCACTGCTCATATGATAGAGATGATATTTTTGTTGGATTCCTCTTTCGGAGAGGTGCAAGATTGATCTAAAGATCATCTTGTTTGGATGAGCAGAAGTTATATTTTGAATTTATTTTCTACACATGTGCAAATTGTCAAGGTCGGCCAGAATTGTATTGTAGGCTCACAAGCCCCAAAAGATGTGTCACACACCCACAGTGATGGATATAAAAAGGACAGACATGATGCTCATTTCATCATTCACTCATCTCACACATCTCTCTCTCATCTGATTGGTTTGTACAGCCTTAGAGGCTTCTCTCTCTCCTCCACACATGTGAAACAGGAAGCTGCATTATCAGACTGTTTTTAGGGCTTCTCTGGCAGCATTGATGAGCGTTGACTTTGGGTCAACTCTCATTGTGTGACTGCGTTTTCAAGGCAGAAAATCTGATCTAGGAAGGCCGCAGCTGGAGGCACAGAAATCGAGGTCAAACATTGACCTTGACTGCAGTTGACCGTAGTGTTGACTTTTGTTTTGACCACAGAGTTTGACTTCTGTGTTGATCAGTTTTGTGGACTGTTTTGGGCTGAGTGTGACTGTGACTGAAGGCCAAATTTGACCAAGTTTGACTGAGCTTGATTGGAGGTTGAAGGGCTGGTTTGACCAGCAAAGACTTTGCTGGCTAGGGCATCTTGTTGACTGCTGTAAAAGATATTTTCTCTCTCTGCTGAATAAGAAGAATTACAAAGAATATTTGTGACTCTTGTCTTGGCTTGTTTTTAGTCCATTTATTTTATGTTCTATCTGCATTTACTTTCAATGGTTATGTGATTGCAAATCTGAAATTGAATTGGGCTAATAAGAAAGATTGAAGTAAACTGCTCTAACCATAGAACATACCATGGTTAACTAAAATTAACATGGGATTAGAGCTTAAGGTGAAGACAAAGCCCAAGCAAGAGTGAAAAGAGTAATCACCGAAAAGACAAGGACCGGGATAAATGGCTTCCTCATCATACTTCAAATCTGATGACAAGTTGATTGATAAGTCTGATTATCATGCTTGGAAAATGTCCTTGGGTCTGACTTTGGAAGAACAAGATATTATGGATTATGTGCAGGGAAAGATCAATGAACCTCCATCAAATGCACCGACTGCCACTAAGACAAAGTACAAGAAAGGGGAAGTCAAGGCGAAGAAGATCATTGGGGATTCTATTCATAAGCACTTGGTTGCTTATATCTTCGAGCTGGGCACAGCTAAAGAGATGTATGATAAGTTGGTTAGCATGTTTAGAGCTAGCAATACTAATCAAATTCTATTTTTGAAGAACAAGTTGAAGAACATCAAGATGGACAAGGGAGAATCCATCCAATCATATTTCATGAGGCTCACTGAAATCAAGAATGATCTCTTAGCTATTGGAGAGGCCATAGCTGACTGAGAGCTCACTCTCATTGCTCTTGGATGATTTCCTCGGGCATGGTATGTATTCAATACTACTATTCTCAATAATAATATAGTTCCTGATTTTGATGAATTGTTGACGAGATGCACTCAAGAGGAGACAAGGATGATGGAGAGTGAAAATCTCTCTAATGGGAATGGGAGTGACCCTACTGCCTTCAACGCTCATGCAAAGAAGAGGAATAATGTTGGTCTGAGAAATCAAAATCATGGAAGAGCGGGTGCCAAAGGAAGAAAAGGAAGATGTTACACTTGTAATAAATTTGGTCACTATGCAAGAGAGTGCCCCAATAAAAAGGACTCTCCTGGAGATGATGACAACAACAACAACTTTAGGGGGAACGAGAATCAAAGGAACAACAGGTTCAAAGGAAAAAGGAAGGCTCTCTCTGATCGAAATGGGAATGGATTTAGTCAACCTTTCAAAATGTCAAGAAATTTCAGGTATGATGAATCCAATGTTGTTGATAATAAGAGAAATGAATATATTCTTATATTTTCCCTCTCTGCTGCATATCCTTTCGAGACCTTGGATAACGTTGATTGATAGTGGTGCCTCAAGGCACTTCACTGGATATAAAGAGGCCCTCTCTGATTTGATGGAAAAGGATACTATTTTGGAGATTATCCTTGGAGACATTGGCACCTATCCTGTGAAAGGGACATGGACTGTGACCCTTCATCTAAATCAAGGTCAAGTCCTCCGTTTGCAAGATGTGTTGTACATACCTGACTTGAAGAAGAATCTAGTGTCTATCTCGACAATGGAAGACAAAGGATTCAAGGTGGCATTCATCGATGGAAAGGTACGCATTTGGAAGAGGAATTTCAAAGAAGCGTTCACTCTTGGTTTAAGGGTTGATACACTCTATCAAGATGGAGGAAGTCCATTGGGGGCCATGACATGTGACACAACTCTTCAATCCGAGCTATGGCACTGGAGGTTTGCACACCTTCATTACATAGCCCTTCCCGAACCAAGGAAGGTGGTGACAGGGATGCCCAATTTCAAAGATGTTCATGAAGGTGTATGTCAGGGTTGTGTCAAAGGAAAGCATACAAGGGGACCATTCTCCTCAAGTATCACAAAGACATCTGATATTTTGCAATTGATACATTCTGATCTATTCATGTGCTGCAAATATGAATTATTTATTCGATATTGTTGTTTCCAAGCTGTGATAGTTCAGATGTACTAGAGTATGCATATGGCATGTAACCAATCATTATTTTGGTCTGCTCGTCTATAACATCCTTCTATTTACCTTATTCAACTTATGCTAAATTGAAAAATTCTAGGCCAAGTTTACATTATTCAATATGTTGTAAGTTATGCTCATCCGTATTTGGTTGCGTATGGCAGATTTTACCTTTGGTTCTAGTTTGCAATAATTAGGACTGTACACAAAGTTGTATTCATTACCGCTGAGCACCATTTTTCCCTGCATCCAATATGTCTTGTCATTATCAAGATTTTTTTGTGCTCATCTAATGTTAAGCATAACTCTTATTTATCATGTCTCAACTAGGGGTCCTTATACATGGTAGATAGTGACTAAGTTACGTGACAGAGGGGCACAAGTACCTGACAGAGGGCATGTAGACCTCCCTACAAGGGGATTATATACATATACATAGCCCAATGGGTTAGCCCAAATGGTTCAAACATGCTGTTTCAAGGTGGGGTTCACTGTGAGGTCTCCAGTTTCAATCCAGCCAAGTCCTACTGGGTTACCAGATGCTATTGTGGTTGATGGTTGAGCTGTTTTCCATCCAGGGATGTTGAGGAAGTGGGTGGATTCTGCAAGGTTTTCTTGGATATATTTGAGAAACAACTCATCGAGCTGAAATTGTGAAAATAAATTAATCTCAATCTACAACTTTTAAGTGATGATGAGGGTGTTAGTACAACAATAGAGCTTAATTAGAATTGGCACATGGCCCAAGAGGGTGCAAGCCCCAAAGAAGGTGGCTAGGCCGTAATAGTCACAACTGATAGATATCATGCATGGGAGGAGCATGCCGACTAGTGTTTGAACCTTGGTCTTTTTCACAACAACCACTCCAAGTTGCCACTAGACCTCAATTACAACGGACACAGATACACATAACTTTTCTCTATATATGATTAAACAATAATTAAAAAAAATTCTTATTTTTTGTAAAATTGTCTTTGTGCCTTGTGTGTTGGACATGAAGAGGATGGTTTTTTAAAAGTTCATGTCCTATCCCTATCAGACGTGGGTCACACGTCTCGTGTTTTCATGTCAAACATTGTGACCACGGGACACATGCACGACCATTGGATACATGCACTAAATAATTTCTCTATTTTTTAGGTTAAAGCCTTAAATAAGGTGGACATGTGAATGTTTAAAAGTCTCTTTGCTTGGATTAGTGTTAGGCAATTCTATCTTATGTACATTAGTTAATTTGGGTGAGCTTTCTACCATGACAAAATCACTATTGTTCCATGTAAGGTCATAGTTGGAGTCCTAAGTCCATCTAAAGGTTTGAATGATGAATTTCTCTAGGGTGATCCTTGCCAAGTTATCTACAATTTACTTATGTACCCTTTGTGTGCTATGTATGAATTTTAATTTTTGGGCATGAATTATAATTTGTTGTGTATAAAAATTAAATAGTTAAGCATTTGCATTAGTTTGCATTTAGACCATGCAAATCACTACGCTGGAAACGAAATAAAAAGGAAAAATATCTAGGTGACAAGGTACAATAGTAATATGCACAAAATTATGTCTTAGTCGGTGGTTGGAGGCATCACTGGAGTTAATAAATAAACGGGAAAATTGTCTATACATCAGTTTACAGAGGGCCATTGGGCATGAATATACCTAACATATGGATAAAACAACCCAACAATGGGCTGAGAATGTTACAGGTAGAGCCAACAGTGGGTCGGGAACATTACAGAGTGAGGTGCTAAGGTCTGGAAATGGAGCTCGAGATGCCAGGGTTCTTGATTCTAATGACCGATGGCGAGGTAGGCGAATTGGGTATAGGTTCACTGTCAAAGTTCCCTAGGGCCAATAGTAGATTTGACCATATGATCTTGGGGGGGATTTGTGAGCGAGGGATAATCCTAGCATTTGAGGTCAAAAGGAAGAATATTTGAATAGGTCTTTGGTCACTCCTATGGGACTGGGAGGTAGTCAAACTTGTTAGGAGCACCTTGCTTAGGAAATACCTAGCGCTGCTCGCTCTGGTGCTCTAAGAACTTGCGAATTGATGTGTGGTTTGGCATCATCGAACTGGTCTCAATGGTATCTGTCGATCTCCTCAAGGGGAAGGCTGAGAAGGGACTCGAGATCTCACCCTTTTGTTATTTGGAGCATCTTGAACCTCTACATGTCGCTTGGGGCCCTGGTTTGATGAATCCACTTTAAAGTATGAGGTGATTGTCCTAGTCATTCCAGGGTTGGGCATGGTGTGTAGGTGCTGAGATTTGTGGTTGAAAATATCCTTGATGAAGAGTGCTAAGCTTTGCTGGTCCTATTACTTGAAGGTGGAGAGGGAGCCTCCAAAATCCAGATATAGATCAATGCCATCGGAACTGAATTGATGATCGATCCAAAGAACCTTGTGGATTGGAAAACGGTAAAAAAACCGAACCAAAAAATCGGTTGACCAAAAACACATAATATTCAAATTTTAAAGAAAAAATATATTTTCATGTGCATCCATATGAATCCAAACCAGTTATACACAAATCCATATGAATCCAAACGTTCTCATTTATATGGCAAGTAAGAGTGCATATAACGAAAATAACACTTAGTGCAAAACATCACTAAACCAAAATACATCAAGAAGCAAGCTATAGATGGCCTCTATAGTCTAAAATAAGCATGAGTATTATTTTGCCTCATTAGAATCATCATCCTCCTCGTTGTCACGTGCAAATGAGTAGCCTCTAAGTCTGCAGTGGGGTTTCAGCTTGATTCCCTTGGTCCTGAAGGTGGTGCTTGTGATATCTCTCCCTTTAGAGCCTGTGGAGGTGGGTCCAAGTCCAACCAAGAAAGGTCTTCATTGTCAAATGCTAGTGCATGACCCTCCACAACCCATTTTGATGTTGGATCAAAGTGACAAGTCAGGGGTTTTGTTCAACAATTGGTTATGCCTCAACCTAAGGTTGTATTGAACATAAACCATGTCATTCAACCACTTTTGCTCCAAATGATTCCTCTTCTTAGTGTGTATACGTTAAAAAGCGCTCCAATTCCGTTCACACCCCGAAGCACTGCATGTCTGGTTCAATATCCAAAGGGGCATTGTCTACCAAATTGTGGCCACTAATAGGTTGCAAAAATGGTGGAAGGAAAAGAAGTATTAGCAAATGACTTTGAAACTTGGTCTCAACAATTACAATGAGTAATGTAATTTGCAAATTTTGACATTTCTTACTTGGGGGATCCCTTGCTCTGTTTCTTATAGCCACAGACATGCCAAAGGTATTGGTACCCTATCTTAAATTCAATAGCATGGTATGAATTTGATCTTGAATCTTGGGATTTGGGACCATGCACTCAATGCATCTATGCAATCCCTCTATTACCTCCCCATTTGCCTCAAAATCTGTTGTGTAATGGTACCTTCAAAGTTCAAAAAATAAAAAACCATTCCTCAATTCATTTTGAATGTTTGGTAAAGCTTTTTTAATTAGCAATGAATGACAAAACTTATAAGTATTTAAATCCAAAATTACATGCCTTGGATTTAAGTAGTAGCCAACTACATGTAAACGTCTATGGAGTTGTCTGTTCCATCTTTCATCAATGATTATCCATAGAGGAATGTACTTCTGTCTTCCATCCCCATATGATGACTTTATTTGTTCTTTGGACTAATCCATGCCTCATAAACAAAACCCATGGTAGGTTTATCACCAACCAACATCCAAAACACTCTCACAAGAGGCTCACTAAATAACACAATCTCTTCGGCTTTCCACCAAATTTTTTTGTCCAACACTTGCTCAACCATCTATTTCCCTTCAACCTTTTTTGCTCCACTAAGTTTCATTTCATTTATTACAAGAAAACATCTTCCTCAAGTTGGCTTTTTGTTGAACCTCTTGTCAACGTCCTTATGACCTAGCCAAGTCCTTTTGGCTTCTTAGGAGAATGTATCCATCACCCCTGGTCAAAGTCCTTTACGACCTAGCCAAAGTCTTTTATGGCTTCTCGAGATGATTTGCCCAATCCTGCAAAGACATCAACACTCCCTCTGAACGAGGGAGACATTTTGCATCATGCCAAGCTTGTCTTTGAAATATGCAAACTTCACTCTAGATATGTATTGGAGCTTCACTGCTCCTTTTTGAACCATGTCTTGGATGAAGTGACGTGATTAAATAACCCTACAAGGAGCTTTTGAAGCCACATTGCTTCATGTTTTGCGACACCTTCCTCACTAAGAGGGAGCGTTAGTTTTTGATGATTGGGTAGCATCAGACAGGTGTTCTAGTCTTGCCATTAGTCAAAGTGGCTTAGAAACACATGAGCTCCAAAACCTAGAAAAAGTTTCATGAGAAAACACCTAGAGATGGCTCAATTAAGATAATTAATTAATAATTAATTTTTTCATAAGTCTAACTTAGGAGAAATGATTAATTAACGATGATTAATTGAGAAAGGTGAGATTTCTCTAGAAATTCACATGGATCGACTTTTAAAGATGATCTTAGCCCTTGATGAGGGTTTAATCATGGCCATTGGTGAGCCAATGAGAGATTCTAAGAGGTCAATGGGGTTGGAGCAACATACACTTGAGCACAATGTGAGACATCAAGTGGGGGAGCTATTCTCCAAGTAGTGCAAATTTCCTAGTTCGTGGTATTCAGCGAGGGAAGAATTCGAGCTAGTGGAGGAGAAACAACAAAGAGATTCAAAGGATTTTCTAGTGTCTCTCCAGTGTCAGTTTGATAGGAGAGAGGAGGCTGAATATTTCTGCAGAAAAAGCCGCAGTTCAGGAATTTATGATTACAGGAATTTGCACGTCACTGCAGGAATTCGCGCTTGATCACAGGAATCCATGATTACAAGAATTCGTTGTTACAGGAATTCACACATGATTGCAAGAATTTGTGGTTACAGGAATTTGCGGTGGATTTGCAGAAAGGAGAAAATTTCTCCAAACTAGTTTTCCAGTATATTTTTCAGAGGATTTCCAGTTGGGCATCCATATTTTTGTACTTAGATTTGCTACTGCATATAATAATAAAACCATCATTTGTTGCACGGGTTTTCCTGCATTGGGTTTTTTTGGGGACAATTGTCCAAAAATAACTGTGTCAAATTTTTATTGTGTGTGCTAGCATTTTCTCAGTTTCTAGTTTATTTCTGTAGCATTTTTATTTGTGAATAATTGCGGTGTAATTTGTTATTTTGTCGTAACAAAATAAACTGCATAATTTAATCAGTTAGAAGAATTAATTCCAGTTGCTGCATTTCAAAAAATATTTCATAGGAAAGAGAAAAGAGAACATTTTCATTTAATAATGAACATATAAAAACACAAATGCTAGATTGGAGTCTAGATCCTACCTCTTTGGCCTTCAATCCCAAGCTCCAATCTCCCTTGCAAGCTCCTCAAGCTCCCAAACAGCCCTCTCAATCTTCCTCTCAATCTTACTCCTCAACTCAAGCTCCAATTCCGAAAGCCCTCTCTTTGTCTCTCAATATGCAAATGGTGAATTGTGGGAGGGGAGGAGGGAACAAATGTTCTATATTTATAATTTAATGGAAGCTTTATTATTTGCAGAAGACAGAATACCATGTGGCGATGTATTTAAGAAGCAGATACCTTCTTTGAGAATGATAGTCACATCGTGTACCAAAGAAATAAATGTGATTCACTAACATCTATGATTGGTGTTGATGATTTGTTTTCATTCTTTGCAGGGATTGTTTCTTCACCAACTAGCCTTCCATTTGAACCACTTAAAGAAGCACCTTCAAGTATATTTCCATCCCATGCACACCATCAGAATATGCAAGGTAGATCTATGTTGCTTCAGAGATATTTAAATTTTCACCCTGAAAGAATGTAACCAACATTTGGTTATGCTTGAGTGATTCCTATTTTTGTAGGGTCAGTTGCTTCTTCTCCAAGAATTTTTCCATCTGAACCACCTCAGAAGAAACCAAGTGTACCCTTGGCAGCATGGGCAAAGAACATATCAAAGGGACAAGCACCAGTAGCTTTTGCACCTAGGATTCAAGGTCTGAAACTTTCTATTCCTTAGAACACATGAAAACTTATGATTTTATTTCTATAAACTTATTACTCTCTGTTTTACATTTTGCAGAGCATGTTATTCCTCCAATCAACCCACCCTCCAAATCCCCCATGGTGTACTCAGGAGGATCACATGCAAACCATCATAATATGGGAGGTAGATATATGCTGCTTATGAGATTTTTAAATTGTCATCCTGAAACAATTCAACCAACACTTGGTTATGTTTGAGTCATTCCTATTTTGCTGGGTCAGTTGCTTCTTCTCCAGTCATTTTTCCTACTGAACCACCTCAGAAGAAACCAAGTGTACCTTTGGCATCATGGCCAAAGAACTTATCAAGGGGACAGGCACCAGTGGCTTTTGCACCTAGGATTCAAGGTCTGAAACTTTCCAGTCATTAGAATACAGGGGAAAGTATGATTATGTTCCTATTTAAGAAGCGGATATCTTCTTTGAGAATGATAGTCATGTCGTGTACCAAAGAAATAAATGTGTTTCACTAACATCTATGATTGATGTTGCTGATTTGTTTTCATTCTTTGCAGGGACTGTTTCTTCACCAACTAGCCTTCCATCTGAACCACTTAAAGAAGCACCTTCAATTATATTTCCATCCCATGCACACCATCATAATATGCAAGGTAGATCTATGTTCCTTTTGAGATTTTTAACTTTTCACCCTGAAAGAATGTAACCAACCTTTGGTTATGCTTGAGTGATTCCTATTTTTGTAGGGTCAGTTGCTTCTTCTCCAAGCATTTTTCCATCTGAACCACCTCAGAAGAAACCAAGTGTACCCTTGGCAGCATGGGCAAAGAACATATCAAAGGGACAAGCACCAGTAGCTTTTGCACCTAGGATTCAAGGTCTGAAACTTTCTGTTCCTTAGAACACAGGAAAACTTATGATAATGTTTCTATAAACTTATTACTCTCTGTTTTACATTTTGCAGAGCATGTTATTCCTCCAATCAACCCACCCTCCAAATCCCCCATGGTGTACTCAGGAGGATCCCATGCAAACCATCATAATATGCGAGGTAGATATATATTGCTTTTGAGATTTTCGTGTCACCCTATATAAATGTGTTTTCACTAACATACTGATTGGTGTTGCTGATTTGTTTTCATTCTTTGCAGGGATAGTTTCTTCACCAACTAGCCTTCCATCTGAACCACTTAAAGAAGCACCTTCAAGTATATTTCCATCCCATGCACACCATCATAATATGCAAGGTAGATCTATGTTCCTTTTGAGATTTTTAACTTTTCACCCTGAAAGAATGTAACCAACATTTGGTTATGCTTGAGTGATTCCTATTTTTGTAGGGTCAGTTGCTTCTTCTCCAAGCATTTTTCCATCTGAACCACCTCAGAAGAAACCAAGTGTACCTTTGGCAGCATGGGCAAAGAACATATCAAAGGGACAAGCACCAGTAGCTTTTGCACCTAGGATTCAAGGTCTGAAACTTTCTGTTCCTTAGAACACAGGAAAACTTATGATAATGTTTCAACTTTCTATAAACTTATTACTCTCTGTTTTACATTTTGCAGAGCATGTTATTCCTCCAATCAACCCACCCTCCAAATCCCCCATGGTGTACTCAGGAGGATCCCATGCAAACCATCATAATATGCGAGGTAGATATATATTGCTTTTGAGATTTTTAAATTGTCACCCTATAAATGTGTTTCACTAACATCTATGATTGGTGTTGCTGATTTGTTTTCATTCTTTGCAGGGACCGTTTCTTCACCAACTAGCCTTCCATCTGAACCACTTAAAGAAGCACCTTCAAGTATATTTCCATCCCATGCACACCATCATAATATGCAAGGTAGATCTATGTTCCTTTTGAGATTTTTAACTTTTCACACTGAAAGAATGTAACCAACATTTGGTTATGCTTGAGTGATTCCTATTTTTGTAGGGTCAGTTGCTTCTTCTCCAAGCATTTTTCCATCTGAACCACCTCAGAAGAAACCAAGTGTACCTTTGGCAGCATGGGCAAAGAACATATCAAAGGGACAAGCACCAGTAGCTTTTGCACCTAGGATTCAAGGTCTGAAACTTTCTGTTCCTTAGAACACAGGAAAACTTATATAATGTTTCACTTTCTATAAACTTATTACTCTGTTTCGGCTGCAGAGCATATTATTCACTCAATCAACCCACCTCCAAATCCCCCATGGTGTACAAGGAGGATCATGCAAACCATCATAATATACGGGGTGAATATATATTGCTTTTGAGATTTTTAAATTGTCACCCTATAAATGTGTTTCACTAACATCTATGATTGGTGTTGCTGATTTGTTTTCTGTTCTTTTGCAGGGACCGTTTCTTCGCCAACTAGCCTTCCATTGAACCACTTGGCTGTTAAGTATATTTCCATCCCATGCACACCATCATAATATGCAAGGTAGATCTGTGTTCCTTTTGAGATTTTTGTTTTCACCCTGAAAAGATACTGTGTGTGGTTATGCTTGAGTGATTCTATTTTTGTAGGGTCAATTGCTTCTTCTCCAAGCATTTTTCCATCTGAACCACCTCAGAAGAAACCAAGTGTACCTTTGGGATATTGGGCCAAAGAACATATCAAATGGACAAGCACCAGTAGCTTTTGCACCTAGGATTCAAGGTCTGAAACTTTCTGTTCCTTAGAACACAGGAAAACTTATGATAATGTTTCTATAAACTTATTACTCTCTGTTTTACATTTTGCAGAGCATGTTATTCCTCCAATCAACTCACCCTCCAAATCCCCCATGGTGTACTCAGGAGGATCCCATGCAAACCATCATAATATGCGAGGTAGATATATATTGCTTTTGAGATTTTTAAATTGTCACCCTGAAAGAATGCAACCAACACTTGGTTATGTTTGAGTCATTCCTATTTTGCAGGGTCAGTCGCTTCTTCTCCAGTCAGTTTTCCTACTGAACCACCTCAGAAGAAACCAAGTGTACCTTTGGCATCATGGCCAAAGAACTTATCAAGGGGACAGGCACCAGTGGCTTTTGCACCTAGGATTCAAGGTCTGAAACTTTCCAGTCCTATATGTTCCTATAAACTCATTAATCTCTGTTTAAATTTTGCAGAGCATGTTACTCCTCCAATCAGCCTACCCTCCAAAAATCTGCCGCGCCAATTTTGCCCACGAGGAGCGAATTTTTTAAGGTGGGAGTGGTCCGGAGCGATCACTCCCCGACTGCTCCTACCTTAAAAATATCACTCCGGGAGCAGTCAGGGAGCGAAGGCCTCCCTGACTGCACCCTCGTTCGCTCCCGAAAAACTAGGGAGCAGATTTTTTTAAGGGAGCACGCCCCTGAGGTCGTTCTGGATCCTCTCCTAAGCGGAGCATGCTTTGGGAGTGGATTCGGGGGGGGGGGACTTCCCCGCAACCCTAGCACAAATAACTGTCCAAAGGGGCCTGCGTGGACTGTCAAATCTTGGCAGCATGTGATCTTGTAGAGGCAGCATGTGAACAGGTGGAGAGAAGGGGAGACAACCCCCACTAAACTCTGTGTTAACTCAACCCTCCAATCTGTTGTCTGATCCCGCATTTAAGGCTGAACTCATCCTTGAAATCTGTGCCCACTAAAGGAAGATAATTCAGCCTCCACATGTGCAATTCGGCCTCCTTGACTGGTAGTCAATGGGAAGCAAACATGTCCCCCTTAGGTGGCTTCCAAGTCCCCATTCAATTCACTCTTATTCACCAAATCACTCCACTTGACATGTGGTAACCTTTAGTCAACTCAAAATATGTTTTTGGGCTGTCCCTAGTTATTTAATTTTGAATTTTCTTGTCTTTTTCCTCACTTTTCTAGTAAAAGTGAATTTTGGTGAGGAAAATTAAATTATTTGCACCCCAAAGTGGATACTAGGATAATGTTGGTACCTTAAGTATGAATTTTGAGTACTCACATGCCATTCAACATTTCCTAGTGCCAATTTTTAATTTATTACATACAAATTAATTAAAAGTTCCTGTTATGCGGGAAATTTTTAATTATTAAAAAATCCTAAATATAGCTAATGCAATTCCGTAAGATTCTGGATAATGACTAGCATGGTAATATACATTGACCCTAGACTTAGAAAACATACCCAAGGCCCAGTTATTAAGACACACTCCAGCTTTGGAGGTTATGAGTGAAAAAACTCAATTAGTTATTTTTGCTAAAAAAACACTCTGGAGCAACTTCCTTAGTAACCAGGTCCCAAGGGTCTAATTCTGTTACATAAGTTCATCATGCTAGTGTCATTTTATACAATTCCCCCATGGGGGTACAGAATTTGCATAAAGAGAAGAAGATAGAAGAGAGAGAAGAAGGGGCAATATTTGCCCTGATGCCTTTTGAAATTCAAATATTTTTATTGGTCCTCTGTCCACTGGGGAATGGAGTCTAGTTCCCTGCTAGGTACATCTGAGCTGGTAACAGTGCCTATGGAACAGATGTGCTATATTAATAATTTAATGGAAGCTTTATTTTTTGCAGAAGACAGAATACCATGTGGCGATGTATTTAAGAAGCATATAACTTCTTTGAGAATGATAGTCACGTCGTGTACCAAAGCAATAAATGTGATTCACAAACATCTATGATTGGTGTTGCTGATTTGTTTTCATTCTTTGCAGGGACTGTTTCTTCACCAACTAGCCTTCCATCCGAACCACTTAAAGAAGCACCTTCAAGTATATTTCCATCCCATGCACACCATCATAATATGCAAGTCAGATCTATGTTCCTTTTGAGATTTTTAAATTTTCACCCTGAAAGAATGTAACCAACATTTGGTTATGCTTGAGTGACTCCTATTTTTGTAGGGTCAGTTGCTTCTTCTCCAAGCATTTTTCCATCTGAACCACCTCAGAAGAAACCAAGTGTACCCTTGGCAGCATGGGCAAAGAACATATCAAATGGACAAGCACCAGTAGCTTTTGCACCTAGGATTCAAGGTCTGAAACTTTCTATTTCTTAGAACAGAGGAAAACTTATGATTATGTTTCTATAAACTTATTGCTCTCTATTTTACATTTTGCAGAGCATGTTATTCCTCCAGTCAACCCACCCTCCAAATCCCCCATGGTGTACTCAGGAGGATCCCATGCAAACCATCATAATATGCGAGGTAGATATATGTTGCTTTTGATATTCTTAAATTGTCATCCTGAAAGAATGAAACCAACACTTGGTTATGTTTGAGTCATTCCTATTTTGCAGGGTCAGTTGCTTCTTCTCCAGTCATTTTTCCTACTGAACCACCTCAGAAGAGACCAAGTGTACCTTTGGCATCATGGCCAAAGAACTTATCAAGGGGACAGGGACCAGTGGCTTTTGCACCTAGGATTCAAGGTCTGAAACTTTCGAGTCCTTAGAATACATGAAAAATTATGATTATGTTCCTATAAACTCATTACTCTCGTTCTAATTTTGCAGAGCATGTTACTCCTCCATTCAGCCTTCCCTCCAAACCCTCCATGGAGTACCCAGGAAGATCCCATGCACACCATCATAATATGCGAGGTAGATATATGTTCCTCTGGGATTTTTAAATTTTCATCCTGAATGTAACCAACATTTGGTTATGTTTGAGTGATTTCTATTTTTGTAGGGTCGGTTGCTTCTTCTCCCAGCATTTTTCCTTCTGAACCACCTCAGAAGAAGCCAACTGTACCTTTGTCAGCATGGCCAAAGAATATATCAAAGGGACAAGCACCTGTAGCTTTTGCACCTAGGATTCAAGGTCTGAAACGTTTATCCTTGGAACACTGGAAATATTATGAATATGTTACTATAAACTCATTACTTTCTGTTTTAAATTATGCAGAGCATGTTATTCCTTCAATCAGCCCACCCTCGAAATCCCCCATGTACCCAGGAAGATCTCATGTACACCATCATATCATGCCAGGTAGATATATGTTGCTTTTGAGGTTTTCAAAATTTCATCCTGAAAGGATGTAACCAACACTTGGTTATGTTTGAGTGTTTCCTATTCTGTAGGTTCTGTGGCTTCTTCTCCAAGCATTTTTCCTTCTGAACCACCTCAGAACAAACCAAGTGTACCGTTGGCAGCACGGCCAAAGAACATGTCAAAGGGACAAGTACCAGTGGCTTTTGCACCTAGTATTCAAGGTCTGAAACTTTATATTCTTTAGCATACAGGAAAAATTATGATTATTTCTATAAAATTATCACTTTTTGTTTTAAATTTTGCAGAGCATGGCATTCCTCCAATCAGCCTACCCTCCAAACCTCCCACAGAGTACCCAGGAAGACCTGAGTCAGCCCCATCCATGGCATTTCATTCCCCCAAACATCATCGAGGGGAAAATGTGCAGGGTAGATAAATGGTTCTTTCCAGATTTAAATATATATAGATTTCATCGTGAAAAACTATAGCTGACTTTTGGCAATGGCTGAGTAATTGCTTTTTTATGTAGGACCAGTTACCTCTTCTCCAAGCATTTTTCCCTCTGTACCACCTCAAAAGAAACCAAGTATACCTGTTGCAGCACAGCCAAGGAACAGATTAAAGAGGCAGACATCAGGTGCATTGGCACCTAAGAATCAAGGTTTCAGAGGTATTTCCTTTCTTGGAAAACATAATTATGCTCATGTTTCTATAAAGTCATCACTTTCTGTTGTTAATTTTGCAGAGCCTGTTGCTCCTTCAATCAGCAAACCCTCAGAACCCCCCATTGAGTATCCAGGGACACCTGAGGCATCCCCATTAATAAGATTTCACTCCCCCCCTAATAATCAGAACTTGAAAGGTACATATTTATCCTCCCATATCTTGAGGATTATTTTGTGAAGGTTACAATTAAAACTTGTTAATGGACTATTTACTGTATTAGGTCCTGCTTCTCCTCCAAGTCTTTCTCCTTCTATTCCACATCGGCAGAAATCAATAATACCTGTGGCAAATCAACCGGGAAAAAGATCATGGAGACATTCACCAGCAATGACTGCACCTATTATGCAAGGTGTGTGAATTGTTTCTTTCTAAATGTCTGGAACTAAAAGTACTACATAATCTATGCTTCGCTAGTAATCAGTTGCCTGAATTCGCATGTGAGGGCCTGTTTCTTCCCCTTCGAATATCCCTCCACCAGAACAACCTAATTCAAGAACTATATTTGCCCCATCCATTGTAATTCCATCCCCGTCACATTATCCAAGAGTGGAAGGTAGACGAGCTCTCCCTCTTCAGTTCTGATCGGGTTTTTGTTGAAGGTTATTATTATCAAGGTTTTTTAAATTCTATCGTTCTTTATATTCCAGGGCATCATATTCCTCCACGCAACGCCCCTTCTGAACCACCCCATAAGATATTGAGAATACCTGTAGCTCCACCACCAAGGATAAGGTCACAGTGGCATGCACCATTGGTGATACCACCCACAATTCGAGGTCAGTGATTCTTATCATTCTTAGTGTTGAGAAGCATAAACAATGAACATTCTTTTATTATCTACAAATAATTGAAGTGGTTTACATTTTTTGCAGGTCCTTTTTCTCCTCCTCCACTTGCCTCTCCACCTGAGCATTACAGAAGACACTCGGGAGTTCTTCCGGCCCCTCCGTCAGTAACATTCCCTACCCCTCCAGATCATCAAAGAATGAAAGGTATAATATTCAATTTTTCTTTGCTCTAAAGAATTTCATTCAGGTTGGTAGAATGATCAATATTAAGTAATTTTGGACCATTTATTTTGTATTTTAGGGCCTGTTGCTGCTCCAACAAGCATTGCTTCTTCTAAAGCACCCGAGATGACACCAAATGTAACTTGGGAAGCACCACCAAGTAAAAGATCATGGGTTCATGCAGCAACTGTGATTCCTGATATCCACAACATTTATCTACACGACATTAAACTTGTTTTTAAAACTTTTTACAGGGCCTGTTTCTAGTCCATTTGAGTCTCCCAAAGGAAACACAATACGTCCTGCACCTGCACCATCAAAAATATCTCCTCCTACTCATCATTATCGGGGCATGAAAGGTGATATTCTTTTCTCTTTAATTGGAGGGAAGTAGTCTGATATTTCAGTGATTTTGAATCCTTTGTTTTATTGTCATAGGGCCTGTTGCATCTACACCCAGGCTGTTTCCATCTGGACCGTCTCAAAAGAAACCAAGCATACCAATGGCAGCACCCCCAAGCAAAAGAACATCGGAGCATGCACCAGTTGCAAGCCCACTGATGGTTGAAGGTCTCTTCGTTTTAAATTTTGATATGTAAAATTATACTTGGTTATTGTGACACTCTAGTTATTGGATTGTTGATTGTTTTTGCAGGGCCTGTTTCTAGTCCATTTGAGTCTCCCAAAGGAAACACAATACGTCCTGCACCTGCACCATCAAAAATATCTCCTAGTACTCATCATTATGAGGGCATGAAGGGTGATATTCTTTTCTTTTTAATTGGAGGGAAGTAGTCTGAAATTTCAGTGATTTTGAATCCTTTGTTTTATTGTCATAGGGCCTGTCGCATCTACACCCAGGCTGTTCCCATCTGGACCATCTCAAAAGAAACCAAGCATACCAATGGCAGCACCACCAAGCATAAGATCATCAGAGCATGCACCAGTTGCAAGCCCGCCGATGGTTGAAGGTCTCTTCATTGTTATATTTTGATATGTAAAAATTAAAATTATACTCGGTTAATGTGACACTCTAGTTATTGGATTGTTGATTGTTTTTGCAGCGCCTGTTTCTAGTCCATTTGAGTCTCCAAAAGGAAACAAAATACGTCCTGCACCTGCACCATCAAAAATATCTCCTAGTACTCATCATTATCGGGGCATGAAGGGTGATATTCTTTTCTTTTTAATTGGAGGGAAGTACTCTGAAATTTCAATGATTTTGAATCCTTTGTTTTATTGTCATAGGGCCTATTGCGTCTACACCCAGGCTGTTTCCATCTGGACCATCTCAAAAGAAACCAAGCATACCAATGGCAGCGCCACCAAGCAAAAGATCATCGGAACATGCACTAGTTGCAAGTCCGCCGATGGTTGAAGGTCTCTTCGTTGTTATATTTTGATACGTAAAATTATACTTGGTTATTGTGACACTCTAGTTATTGGATTGTTGATTGTTTTTGCAGGGCCTGTTTATTCACCCGTTAACCGTCCCCTTCTATCACCCTCAGCAAACTTGAGACCTCCAGCAGTCCCACCGTCAATTAGGTTTCCTTCCTCTCCACGTCATCGACATATGAAAGGTACTTGTGCTTTCATTTTTCAGACCTTTGAGATGTATTCTTGGACTGTAATAATAGCAAATTTTACTAAGGATAGTCTATTTATTGCATTGTTAGGGCCCTCTGCTTCTCCTGCTCCTGCAACATCAAGAGTATCTCCTACTCCTTATCATTATTGGGGCATGAAAGGTGATATTCTTTTCTCTTTCATTGGTGGGCAGTACTCTGAAATTTCAGCAATTTTAAATTCTGTGCTTTATTATCTTAGGGCCTGTTGCATCTACACCCAGGATGATTCCATCTGTACCAGCCCAAAAGAAACCAAGCATACCAATTGCAGCACCACCAAACAAAAGCTCATTGAAGCACACACCAGTTGCAAGCCCACCCCTGGTTGAAGGTCTCTTCATTGTTTTATTTTCATATGTAAAATTATACTCTGTTAATGTTACACTCTAGTTATTGGTGTGTTGATTGTTTTTAAAGGCCTGTTTATTTATCAGTTCACTGTCCCCTTCTATCACTCACAGGAAACTTGAGACCTCCAGCAGTCTCACCATCAATTGGGTTTCCTTCCCCTACACATCATCGACGTGTGAAAGGTATATTTCCTTTCTTTCTGTTTTATTTTGATATGTAATATTGTACCTGATTAAAGTTACACTTATTGGATTGTTGATTGTTTTTAAAGGGCCTGTTTCTTCACCAGCTAAATCTCCCCTTCCATCACCCTTACGAAACTCGAGACCTCCAGCAGTCTCACCATCATTTAGGTTTCCTTCTCCTCGAAATCATCGGCATGCAAAAGGTATGCTTCCTTTTTTTTCCTCAGATCTTTGAGATGTTTTCTTTGAGTGTAATAGTAGCAAAATTTACTAACGATGATCTATTTATTGCATTGTCAGGACCCTCTGCTCCTCCTCCAAACATTGTCTCTTCTGAACCACCTCAAACAACACGAGGGATACCTGTGGCGGCACCGCCATTGGTATTTCCTCCCCCTCCACCTGCTCAAGGTATGGAAAGTAGATAGCATGTCTTGTTTTTCTTCCAACATTCATTCTGTTATCATGGGTTAAGTTTCTCTGTAACTGTCATCTTCTTAAATTTGCAAATAAATTTATTTTGCGTCTAAGATACATTATATCACATGTGTGAATAATTTGATGCATTCTTTGTACAGATTGCAGTTCAATGGCTTGCACTCAACCATTGACTTCTACTCCTCCTGGTGCACCATGTGGCTGTGTATATCCTATGCAAGTGGAGCTTGAGCTTGGTGTAGCACTCTATGCTTTTTTCCCATTGGTTTCAGAGCTGGCTGCAGAGATAGCTGCTGGAACATTCTTGAAACAGAGCCAAGTGAGGATAATGGGAGCAAATGCAGATAGCCAGGATCAGGAAAAGACTATTGTGATGCTTGACTTGGTGCCACTTGGAGAAAAATTTGACAATACAACTGCTTTCTTGATTTTTGAGAGATTTTGGCAAAAGAAGGTTATCATTAATGGGACCCTTTTTGGTGATTATTGGGTAATCTTTGTCTATTACCCAGGTACATGATCGTTTTCCAGAATTTGGCAAGATGATGTTGACTGTTGCAAACTTTATTTTCATATCAACACATAAATTCTTTATGATGGGATTTTTGTTTATATCTATTTTAATCTTTAGGGCTTCCCCCACCACCGCCTTCTGCGTTTTCAAATGCAAACATTGATGGTGAGCCTACAAACAGCAATGGCCCTGGCAAACATGAGCCTCTCGGAGTTGATATCAATAAGCGGGGCAAGAAAATGGGAGCTGGGATCATTGTGGTTGTTTCCTTGTCATCAGCTATTGGTGCAGTTATCTGTGCTGGAGCAGTTTGGATAACTGTTTTGAAATGCAAGAACAGGAGCAGGCCAACCTCAGCTGTTGTTGAGCCCACCATTGGATCATCTGTCAAAAGATCAGGTATATATTTTGATCAAACTTTGTTCTCGGTTGTTGGTGAAAGGGAATGGGAAGGCTTTTCATCAATCTTAGCTTCTGAGAATCATTGAAATATGATGTGGGCAATTGTTGTCTTTATATGTGGGATCACATGTTTCTCATGATTTTGTTCTTTTGTGGGAAGGGATAGGTGGTGGTTCTATCCTATCAGGCAGCATGGCAAGCTCAACATCAATGTCATTTGCTTCCAGCATGGTTCCATATACAGGATCTGCAAAAACACTCACAATAGCTGAGCTTGAAAGGGCTACAGATAGATTCAATCCTCAAAACATACTTGGAGAGGGGGGATTTGGACGTGTTTATCGTGGTGTTTTGGAAGATGGGACAAAAGTTGCTGTGAAGGTTCTTACCAGAGATGACCAACAAGGAGGCCGTGAGTTTATCGCAGAAGTTGAGATGCTAAGTCGCTTGCATCATCGGAACTTAGTTAAGTTGATTGGTATTTGTACTGAAGAGCATAACCGTTCCTTGGTATATGAGCTTATTCCTAATGGAAGTGTGGAATCTCATCTCCATGGTATGGCGTTTTCTGAGGAACTATTTCTTTACAGATTAGTCAAATTTGTAAATATTCCATGTTTAAGAGAAAATGTTCAAGTTCCACTATGATATCTTTTGGCATGTATTTGTTGTCAGTTGTTATCTCAATTTCTAACATATTGCTATATAACTTTTCTAGCTAACTTGTGCTTCAATATTTTAGGCGTGGATAAAGAAACAGCTCCGCTTGACTGGGATGCCCGTATAAAAATTGCACTTGGTGCTGCTAGAGGGCTTGCATATCTCCATGAGGATTCCAGTCCTCGTGTTATACATCGTGATTTTAAGGCAAGCAATATCTTGCTGGAGGATGATTTTACCCCTAAAGTTTCTGATTTCGGACTGGCGAAATCGGCATCTGATGAAGTGAGTGGACATATCTCAACAAGAGTGATGGGAACATTTGGGTATGTACTTGGATACTTTAACTATCAAGAATTTGATCCAAGCTATTTCTTGGTGTTTTTAAATTCAAACAGAAATGAATGTGCGCTTCTCTATCTTAAAGCAGGTATTCTACATTCAATTGTGGTACATGGTTGGATTGAGAACTATTTATCATCTCTAAAGGAGAAATTCTAATTTTTTGAGGAAATGCTACTTATAATAAATTATGAAAAAACATGACACAATGATAAAGTAACGTCAATGGGGATTTGGTTGGTTGGTAAAGAAGGGGGGTTGCTATTCCCCCCACCAAGGTTCAAGTATGATGATAACATGTTTTCTTCCATGGACTGGTCTGCCGACACAAGCAGACGATTTATTGTGGTTGTTGTATGGGTCTATTAATCGTGGTTGTGTCAGTAGGTGCAATTCTTCAGTGAATTTGGCAGAATAGATACTAAGAAGAGCACCTTTAACTTTGAACTGGACATTCAACTCATCAAAAAGACATTCTCAAACACAATAGAGAACATGGGCCCACTAAAAGCTGGGTCACATCCAATCTTCCAAATGACATAATGGTTTTAATACACTGCGGCTCTCAGAAGTGAGGAGGAGAAAAGAAATCAGAGAGTCTGAAAATTGCAATGTTCCAAAAGAATTTCTTGTGCAGGATATGTTGCTAAGTAGCCCATACAAAATCCTAACATCTTTTGGAAAACTTTTAGTTCCAAAAAACGTGCCAACAGTTTCTATCATCCCACAGAGTGGGCATGAAGCATCTGTGAATCCATTGCTAAAATTTTTTCCTAATAGATCAATGACCATGAAGAAAAACCTTGACTACACTATACATAGAGTTGATTATCTAATACATGTTTCTGGAATGCAGGGACCTCTGAAACGTGTCTGGAATGGCTAGATGTTTCACCCAAATATGCAAGAAATAGCAGGTTGGGAACAAAAAAAATATATATTTAAAAATATGAAAACTATATGAAAATACTAAATAGGGGAATAATGGAGGATCTTCATGCATTAGGGAGCTCTGTAATGCTCTCAAAACATATTCAACCATTAATATCTACTAATATTGAAGAGTATATACTAAATACAATGGGAAGAGGAGAAAATCAGAGATCAAATTAGATTAGACTAGAGCATCTAGTACCTTGGCATCCCGGATGAGGAGGTAGCCCTCAGCATGGAGATGACTATATACCCTTCCCACCAAATTTTATCATTATAATATATATATATATATACACACACACACACATATACGTCTTATATATACAGAATCTTTACATTAGCAGAACAAAAAGCGAAGGTGTATATACAATGAAGCTTTTATATCCTTCTCATCAGTGCTCCTAAACGAACGTAAAATCAAAATATGCTACTACATCTAATGACTTGGTATTCTTAATAAGCAAGGATCCTTTTGGTAACAACTATGCATTTCATTCCTCCACATGGTATGTGTTACCGCAAAATATGGCAGGGCTAGTGAAAATCCTCACTAAGCAAGCTAGGTCTTATGGCAACAAAAAGATCAGCCACCACTTTCACCTCAGTGGTTGCTCTCCAGTTATTTACTGATGGATGTTATCCACACAAAGGAGGCTTCTCTGAAGAAATCAACAACAAAATATTCAACAAACAAGGGCTCGAGGATGATATAAAGCTTAATGATTGAAGAGAAAGATATTAGCTAAACCGTAAAAGGCTGAGATAAGAGTTGCAAAAGTTCAAGTACATTTTCCTATGAACTTTATGATTTAGAAGAAAACTGTTATAAGTTAGGGTTACTATTAGATGCAGATTTAGGGGCAGAGATTGAGATAACCACATCTTACACCTACCTGAGGGTACTATTCACAAGGCCGAGATTTGGTGTGTTGCAGGCACTCTAACCTCGACTCAATAAAGGTTACGACTCCCTAGCCTTCATTGAGTGGCAGTGCTTTTAGGCTCAATTCTGGGACATCTCGTCCAAGCTCCACCTCATGAAGGCCATTATCAGATCCACAATCCTTTATGGCTTCGAGATTTGGGGACCTAGTTTACTATAGTGAATTTGTCCATGATGGAGAGAGTCAATACCCTGCTTCTTCAGCGTATCATCCACTGCAAGTGCATTGTTCCGTATCCCATTATTCAGGCAAATTTTGGGGTCCACCCATTTTGCCTTGAGGTCCTTCTTTGCTTGGTCTCTTTCCTTCTTCAAGTCAGGGCTTACAAAGATTCTTCTATTGGGAGAGAGAGATACCCCTATCTTGCACTTTGTTCTTTGGAGGCCATCACTTTGGCTACCCCCTCAGGTCATGCTTGTGGATAGTTTACAGAGACATATCAACTCCTTCAATCGATGACCATCTCCCGAGAGTGCCTTCCTCCATTTAGTTTCTCCCTAGACAGACCAACACATCTCTTATTAACTTGGTAGACACTAAATTAGGCCATTAGAGAGGATATCTACAAATTATACATTTAGGTCACTTGGACATCCTCCTCAGTGAACCTTGGCTCAAAGATGTCCTTGTACCTAGAGCATTGTTTGGATTTGTAGGATGGCCTCATTGTTTCCCCACTTATACTCGCAGGCACTAGATGCACTCACTCAAGATCCCAGTTAGACAACTTTGAGTTGGGTCACATTGAATTTGGGTGGAGACGGATCACCATATACCACGATCAGATATGGTCTGCCAGTTGTACCACCTACAAGAGCCAGAGACCAAGATGCACCTCATCTATCAGTGCCCCATATACTATGAGATTAGAGGACAATATCATTTCCTATATAGAGTTTGGAGAATCCCTCTCTACCTTCTTCTGGTATCCTGACCAGAGATGCCTATCCCTCTTCTTTAAGGAGATATTTAGACATAGATCTTAGATCCTACATAACCCGCCTCACTCGAGGATGATTCAGGCAATCACATCATACTTTTAGGTTGATCCCAATGATCGGAGCAACAAGTGACGAGTTGATTTCGAAGGTATTTTAGATAGTAGGGTAGTGAGACCTCGGGTTGCCCCTTAGCCCCCCCTTTGGGAGGCCAACTGATATCCTCGAGATTGTTGTAGAGGTTCCGAACAACACATCAGTTCACTCACACCTAGAGTGTCAAAGGGTTTAGAACCAAATGGTTCTCTGTAAATTTATGTAGATGTTCTATGCTTGATGCAACTTTACTTTTTACTACAACAATCACATAAACAGTCAAGTAAAATGCTGATAGAACATACCAGTGGATCTAGAGAAGACAAACCAGAAACAGAAAAAATGTGTTGGTGCGTTATGGCAGTCAGCAGGATGCTTCAACCAGCAAAGTCTCCTTGGTCAGCCAACTCAGCATGTGTCACAATAGTCCTCAAGACAATCACTCGGTCAACCCAAAGTCAACCCTAGAAAAGTCAATGCTGTCTAGAAAAGTCAACGTTGTCTAGAAAAGTCAACGCATGGCAGCAGCAATAAAGTCAACATAGCTCGGACTTCGGTCAACCTTTTGACCTCGGTTCTTGTGCCAATGTGTACAGCCTTCCAAAATCAAATTCTCCACCAAATTTCAGCCCTTTTGGACCATGCGTTGACCAAAGTCAATGCTGGTCAAACTAGCGTGGAAACCCTAGCTGCAGTGAGTTGCAGTAAATTCGGTCAAACCCTTGTTGCAGTAATTCGTCCTCTTTCCCACGTGTGAACCGAATTTGCCTCCAAGGAGCTCGTACTAAATCAGAAGAGGAGGTGTGTGTTGAGAGTGAGTGAAATGATCTCTAACGTTGACTGTATATATATCCATCATTGAGGTCTGTGACACGTCTGTTGGGGGTGTAAAACCTTAAGGCCGACCTGCACATATTTGAAATTATTAAAAATAAATTGAAAATAAATGTTCCTCTCATCAGATTAAGATCAATTTTATATCGATCTTACATCTCTCCGAAAGAGGAACTCAATTTAAATATTGGTATCTTCATCCGAGCATCACAGCATGGAGTTTGGACCTAGTTGTCCAATTTTAACACTCCCTCTCAACTAGGGAGAACTCCATCCACCTGTGCAAACAAACATCATGTGTCATTCTGCCGTAACTTGCTTTGCTAGCCTCTTTATTTTAAAACATAAGTGGGTCAGTCACAAAGACATCATCCCCCGGCTGACAGATTCAGCCCAGAGGTCTGAAACCTCTATCAGACTCACAAAGAGTCTCATACCAACCCGAAGTTGGTTTACCTGACCCGAAGTCAGTTGGAGGTCCTAAACCTCACTATACTTGATCCCAGATCAACTGGTTGGACCGTGCCATCCTAGATAGAGAGTACAACAATCTCTGATGCGTCCATCAGTCTTTGCTACTAGTCTCTAGCTTTTACCACCTCATTGGCCAAATGAAAGGTACTTCCTATGAGCCCTGAACTCAATCGGTATGATGCATACGGGGCACAGATAATGAGAGGTGAACCAACTCAAACATCATAACGGTGGGGCAGAAGCACCACAAGGTTCGGCAAGCCTAGCCCCTTGAGTGCTTATAGCTCCGAGAAGCTATCCCCAAAGCCCCCCAGAGCTCCCAGAGCTCATTGTCCAACAGGACCCACATCATAGGGTTGTTCCACGATACCAAGACTCTCACGGAAGGTTAGGAACTTGACCTTTCCCAGGGGCTTTGTGAGAATATCTGCGACCTGCTCATCAGTTCCTATATGATCGAGCCTTACGGCGCCTCACTGTACCATATCCCGGATAAAGTGGTACCTGATATCAATATGCTTGGATCGATCGTGGAACATTGGATTCTCAGACAAGTGAATCCCACTCTGGTTATCACAGAGTATCACGGTGGTATCTAGCACATGTAGAACTGCTCTTACAGAAGATTTCGCAGCAAGCCTTCACAACAGGCCATACTATTTGCAATGTATTCGGCCTGCTGGTGCTCACTGCCGGCCACAAACTTTTACTTCTTTCACTCATCCATGAGATCGAGCGAGGCCAGCGTTGACAGCTTGTATGCGATGTGCTCTTACGATCCTGCTGCCTAGCCCAATCGGCATCGTTATATCCAGGTATACACTTGGCAGTAATATCTCGACCATGGTTTCTTGGCACCCCGAAAATTATCTCAAAAGATTCTGCCAACCGATGAAAGTTGACTCAAAGTGTTCATTGTAAAACATATGCAGGAGCGGGTGTATTATCGGGAACATCGGGGCCCTACGAGAGTTGACGTACAGAGTGGTTGACAATACGGAGCCCGGCGGCGGCACCACCTCCCTCTAACTGCCAATTCAGGCTCATTAATCTGACACGGACTTGCAGTCCACCATACCAAATCTTTCCAGAAGCTTCACAATGTATTTTCCTTGAGAAAAGAAAATCTCGCCAGGTCTTTGCCAGACCTCTAGGCCTAGGAAGTAGTGCATCAGTCCTAGGTCCTTCATCTCGAACTCAGCAACGAGCTCTCTCTTGCACTGATGAATGAGAGGGTCAACACCTGTCAGGAAGAGGTCGTCCACATACAACACCAGAATGAGAGGTTTTCCCTTGACAACCTTGAAGTAAAGGTTTGGATCAACATTACTTCGAGTGAAGCCCAACTTCATCAAGTAGCTATCAATCCTCTCGTACCAAGCTCTGGGTGCTTGCTTCAGCCCATAGAGGGCTTTCTTCAACCTGCAGACATGGGTGTCTCGATCCTGGACTTCGAACCCCAGGGGTTGCTCCACATATACCTCTTCCTTTATCGCACCATGCAGAAATGCGGTCTTCACATCCATCTGATGAAGACTCCATCCTTGCATAGCAGCAAGGGCTATAATAGATCGAATGGTGGTATATCGGGCCACAGGTGCAAATATTTCATCATAATCTATGCCTTCCTTTTGAGAGAAGCCACGGGCAACGAATCTTGCCTTGAACTTTTCAGCATTTCCATCAGATCCATGCTTGATTTTGTAGAGCCATTTCAAGGTGACAATTGCTTTGTCCTTTGGTCTTGGAACCACATCCCAAACATCATTCTTCATAATGGACTCATACTCTTCGTGCATAGCATCCTTCCAGACTTGATGCTTTACGGCTTCCTCAAAGGATCCAAGCTCGGATTGTACAATAGTACTCATGGCTGCTAGATACCTTTGGTATCTACTCGACTTCTTGCTTTCACGAAATTTCCCCCTTGGGGCAGCATGTCCCTCAGCATCCTCGAGAGTGTCCCGGAGCCATGATGGTCTCTTTCCCAGTGAAGGAGGTGGATCAATCGGGTCCATCGGTCCTTCAACATCAGGTAATGTTTAATCCTTCGGTTCCTCTTGATTTCCAGGCCTTGCTTCATGATCTTCCTCAGATCTCGGAAGATTGACTACTTTCCTCAGGGAAGTATCTTCGTCAAAGGTGACATCGTGGCATATCTCCACTCCCCTTTGACCAAACACATAGACTCTATAGGCCTTCGAAGTTTCACTATAGCCCACAAACATTCCTTTCTTCCCAGAAGCATCCAAATTGCTCCTCTTTTCTTTCGGCACATGAAAGTAGACGGTACATCCAAACACTCTAAAATGTGAGACATCAGGTTTCTTACTAGAGAAAACCTCTTCGGGAGTTTTGGATTCTAGAGCGGAATGTGGGCATCGGTTTTGTATGTACATGGCAGTGTTCGCAGCTTCTCCCCATAGAAACTTCGACAGACCTTGGTCACATAGCATGGCACAGGCAACTTCCACAATGCTCCGGTTCTTTTGTTCAGCAACACCATTTTGCTCGGGAGTATAGATAGTTGTGGTCTCCCTCTTAATGCCAACTTCTCTGCAAAAGTCCTTGAACTCGTTTGTCTCATATTCAGTGCCATTATTAGTTCTCAAAATCTTGATCTTCTTCCGTGTCATATTTTCCACCAAGGCTTTGAATTTACGGAACCACATGAAAGCCTCATCTTTCTTCTTTAAGAAGTATATCCAGGTTTTGCGAGAGAAATCATCTGTGAATGTCATATAATATGAACATCCTCCCAAGGATGTCACGGGCAACATACCAGATAGATCAGAATGGATCAATTCCAAGACATTAGATGTCTTTGTGACACTAGAGGGGAAAGGTCCCCTTGTATGTTTTCCTTCGGCACAACCCTTACATGCACCTTCATGATTATTTGGAAACTTGGGCATCCCTGTCACCACCTTACTTGCTTCGGGAAGGGCTTTGTAGTGAAGGTGTCCAAACCTTCGGTGCCATAGTTCAGTCTGTTGAATAGTATCACATGTCATTGCTCCCAACAGACTTCCTCCAACCCCGTAGAGTGTATCAACTCTAAACCCAATCGAGATAGCTTCCTTGAAGCTCTTCTTCCACATGAGCACCTTTCCATCATTGAATGCCACGTTGAAACCTTTGTCTTCCATGCCCGATATAGACACAAGGTTCTTCTTCAAATTTGGTACAGAGTACATCCTGCAAGTAAAGGACTTGACCTTGAGTCAAGTGGAGGGTCACAGTCCCTGTGCCTTTCATGGGATATGTGGCATTATCTCCAAAGATAATTTCCAAATTAGTATCTTTCTCAACCATATTAGAAAGTGCTTCCTTGAACCCAGTGATATGCCTTGAGGCACCACTATCTATCAACCAGACATCCATAGTGTTGGGTGGGGATGCAACAGATAGGGCAGATACAAAAATGTATTCATTTCTTTTATCAACAACATGTGATTCCTCATACCTGGAGTTTCTTGACCTTTTGAGAGGTTGATCATTTCCGCCGGAGGAAGCCTTCCTTTTTCCCTTGAACTTGTTGTTCCTTTGATTGCCATTCCTCCGGTTGTTGTTGTTATCATCACCATTGGGAGAATCCTTCTTGAAAGGACCTTCTCTAGCATAGTGACCAGGCCTATGACATGTGAAACACTTGCCCTTCTTTCCTTGGGCCCCTGCTTTTCTCATATTCTTCGGACCACCAGAGTTCTTCTTTTTAGAATGAGCAACGTATGTTCCTCCATTTCCATACTTCTTCATTCTTGATTCTTCTTGAACGCATTTTGACAGTGCTTCGTCAAAGTCAGGTATCACATTATTATTTAGAATGGTAGTGTTGAACACATGCCATTCAGATGAGAGCCCTCCAAGTGCGGTGAGTACCATCTTTCGATCAGCTATTGTCTCCCCAATAGCTAGCAGATTGTTCCTGATTTCAGTCAGCTTCAGAAAGTATGATTGGACAGACTCATCCCTGCCTTTCTTCAGATTCTTCAATTGATTCTTGAAGAATAGTACTTGATTCACATTGTTGGCCTTGAACATCAGGATTAATTTATCATACATTTCTTTGGATGTGCCCAACTCAGAGATGTAGGCCACTAGGCTTTTATGAATGGATTCCCTGATCATCAGCTTTGCTTTGATCTCTCCCTTCTTGTACTTTGTTTTGGCAGCAGCAGTAGCAGTAGCTGTGGATGGAGGTTCTTGGATTTTACCCAACACATAGTCCATGACATCTTGGTCTTCCAATTTGAGATCCAATATCATTTTCCAAGCATGGAAGTTATCCTTCCCAGTCAATTTGTCACCCTCCTTGAAGCTATAGCTTGTGGAACCCATTATCCTTTCTGGTGATTGCTACAAATAGGGCTTGTCTTCACCTCAGCTCTGATACCATGTAAATTTATGTAGATGTTCTATGCTTGATGCAACTTTACTTTTTACTACAACAATCACATAAGCAGTCAAGTAAAATGCTGATAGAACATACCAGTGGATCTAGAGAAGACAAACCAGAAACAGAAAAAATGTGTTGGTGTGTTACGGTGGTCAGTAGGATGCTTCAACCAGCAAAGTCTCCTTGGTCAGCCAACCCAGCATTTGTCACAATAGTCCTCAAGACAGTCACCCGGTCAACCCCAGAAAAGGCAACGCTATCCAGAAAAGTCAACGCAGGGCATCAGCAATAAAGTCAACACAGCTTGGACTTCGGTCAACCTTTTGACCTCGGTTCTTGTGCCAATGTGTATGGCCTTCCAAAATCTAATTCTCCACCAAATTTCAGCCCTTTTGGACCATGCGTTGACCAAAGTCAACACTGGTCAAACTAGCGTGGAAACCCTAGCTGCAGTGAGTTGCAGTAAATTCGGTCAAACTCTTGCTGCAGTAATTCGTCCTCTTTCCCACGTGTGAACTGAATTTGCCTCCAAGGAGCTCGTACTAAATCAGAAGAGGAGATGTGTGTGTTGAGACTCGAGAGTGAGTGAAATGATCTCCAACGTTGACTGTATATATCCATCATTGAGTTGTGTGACACATCTGCTGGGGGTGTAAAACCTTAAGGCCGACCTACACATATTTGAAATTATTAAAAATAAATGTTTCGCTCATCAGATTAAGATCAATTTTATATCGATCTTACACCTCTCCGAAAGAGGAACCCAATAAAAATATTGGTATTTTCATCTGAGCATCGCAACATGGAGTTTGGACCTAGTTGTCCAATTTTAACATTCTCGAACAATGTTGGAAATAGTACCAAGGAGAGGTGTTTCTAGGCATTTATCTCTTTTAGCATAGTAGACACATTAATAACTTTTGTCTCGGTGACATTTATGAGTTATATTAATGTCATGCGAGGAAAAGGTACTTAAAAGTGTTGTACCATGTACTTTTCTAATATTAAAGTCACTTGTGCTTTATAAAGTGACTTTATGTGTAAAGTACTAAGTGTACTTTTCTAATATTAAAGTGAGTGTAAAAATCACTTTATGAGAAAAATAGAAAAAAAGTGCACAACTTGAAAAAGGTACTAGGAGACTTTTAAGGGATGGGGCCAATGTATGAGGGGGGTCATTTGGGAGAAATGATCTCAACCACACATCTTGAGATTTGGAGATTAAATCTCAACTATTGGATCCTAGGTTTAGGGATTCAATCTTTTCTAAGGAGACAAAAGAGGAAATGGGAGGCTCATTCTTCATTTTACACTTTGAGAGAGCATGAGGAGAAGAGAGAAAAACTTCAAGGAGAATTTGCAGCAAGAGAAGGAGGGCTCAAATTTCTAGGAGGGAGCAACATCTTCAGCACAATTTTCAAGGAGAGAGGCTTGAAAATTGAGGAGGAAGGCTGCACGAATTTCGAGGGACAACAACACAGAAATTGAGGAGCTGGGCATGTTTTTCGAGGAGGGTCTGAGCATGAATTTTGAGGAGGGAGGAGCATCATGATGTGTGCAGGGGGTGTGCTTTGGGAAAGTACACCAAGTCACCTTTCCAGAGCAGTGACACCAGAGCTGCATGTATCCTTGACTTGATTCATTCTGACGTAAGTGGTCATATATCCCATGTTTTATTGAGTGGCTATGAGTACTATGTGACATTCATTGATGACCACTCCAAGAGGACTTGGATCTACTTCCTGAAGACCTATGATGAGGTCTTCTGGAGATTCCAAGAGTTTAAGGCTCTTGTGGAGAACCAATCAGGGTGATGAGATAAAATAATGGAGGGGAGATGAGGGATTTTTGTGGGAGTGTTGGCATCAGGAGGGAGCTCATTGTGCCTTGCAACCCTCAATAGAATGGGGTGGAAGAAAGGAAGAACAAGACCATTGTGGGTGCAACTAGAGCGTTGTTGCATGATCAAAGTTTACCTTTCTTCTTGTGGGCCGAGGTGTGTAACACTTATGTTTATTTGCAGAACAGGAGCACACACAGAGTCTTGGTGAGCAAGACTCCCGAGGAGGTATATACCGGCAAGAAGCTGAAAGTTGGGCACATCAGGATATTTGGGTGCCTTACATTCATACGTCCCTGAGGAGAATAGGACGAAGTTGGAACCCACAACAGAGAGAGCTTTACTAGTGTATTATAGTGAGACCAATAGAGCCTACCATATATATCTTCCTGCACAGAGGAAGATTGTCTTGAGACGGGATGTGACATTTGAGGAGGTCTCTGGAGGTTGATTAGATAGAGCAGTGTGAAAATTCGGTTTCCCGAATCCTATTGCAACAACTGATGCTAATTCTTCAAATTGTTAATTTACTCAACAATTTATGTGTTGTTTCCTACGACAAATATCGAATTAAATACACTGCAACTTTCCAAATAAACTCCAGAATAATAAAACGTTGGAAGAAAATATATGCACACACAAAATTACATCGTTATTTTTGGACCAATGTCCCCGGAAAAACCCAACTTGGGAAAAACGGTGCAACAGTTGAGGGTTTTATTATTATTATGCAATAGTGAAATATGAGTACAAACTATGGATGCCCAAACTGGCAATCCAAACAAAGAAAAACTGCCAAAATATTCCTCCAGCCTGGAGGACAGCGTATTGATCTCCACTGAAGTTGCATGTTGGTCCTGCGTCTCCTTGTCCTTCTTCCTTAGAGGACACTGAGTGCTGTAATGGCCTAGCTCGCCACACCTGAAGCACTTGACCTTAGACAGGTCCTTCTTCCTACTCTGCCCCCCTTGTCCCTGACTGGGACCCCTTGATTCGAGGGCCACATTCTCCTCTTCCTTCTCCTTCGATCCGTTGCTGCTGTTGCTCCCGTTGATGTGGCTCTTCATCAGGTCTTGCCTCAACTCTTCCTTCACACATCTTGTCCCATCTTGGCAAGGTTTCTCTGCCCAAAATGCTTTGGACAAACACCTGCCACTCAGAAACACTGTTGAGGGCTACTTGTACCAACTCTGTAGGTTGAGGCGCTGACCCTACAACTGCTACCTCATCTTGGATTTGCTGAATTCTAGTAAGGAAAGGATCTATGCACTCCCCCTTCTGCATATGGGTGCATCTCAACTTTTCTTCTAAGTACATCTTCTGCTGCTCAGAAGATCCTTGGTATAGCATGGAAAGGGAGTCCCGCATCTCTTTGGTTGTTCCCAGGGCCGTTATGTGAGATACCACATGATCCCGAACTCCATCATGGATCAATTTCTTTGCCCTCGCCATCTCCTTCTGGTACTCCTTCAGCTGATGTGGATCCGTGGGGACAACCATCACGTTATCGGTATACGCTTTGAGATCGTACTCATCTAGAAGGAAGGAAATTCTTGCCTTCTAGATCACATAGTTGGAGGCTTCGTCCAACCTATCTTGATCTCACAGCTTGACTGTTGCCATCTCAACAAAATATGCCGAAAACATCCTCTTCCCTTATGCTTAGCTGCTGCTAGGCTCTATGCACTCACTGCTGGAGTGAGTAACTCTACTCACAACGATTGTTAATCCCCAAGGGAAATTGAACTTTTGTGACTGTTGGCTTGAGGGGTCCCAACCCAGGTTCGGAGGTTAAGGTTGGCCAACAAACCCCTATACTATTGGCCCTTTCGGCAGTGACCTGCTTGCGCAGGTCAAAGTCTCACCCGAAGTAGTATGGGAGGGCGCTGGAACCTAGTTAACGCACCCTGAGAGAGAGAAGGTAAGTCAAACAGGTCTGCGTTCCCAGCCTATCGAGTTCGTATTTAACAGATCTATTCGCGGGATTATATAACAGAGTTATGATTAGACACAGATCTAGGAATTATCTTTGCATCCACGTGCGCAATACCAATCTATCAGCACAGTAACTATAATCGCAGCAATTACAGATTACTGATTCATATAACAGAAGTACAGATAATTTCGCAGCTATCAAACAGATACTTTCATAACCCAATCATTCATATTAATCATAACATCACAGATCCAGATAACATCAGATGTCCAACAGTACTTCGCTTATATATTAATACCAAAATCCTCTTACATGCCTAAAATACCGCCTGTGCACACAGCTAGTAGGGTTTGCACACAACAGGACTGAGGATCTCCGTGCACACAGCCAGCAGGAGTCCTTACACAACAACTCGACTACAGATCTAACAATTTGTGCTTCGCATCAATCTCTATCTTTTTCTCTACCTAAGACTAAAAAAGATTCATCTATTTATACCTATTTAGCCTACGCCTCCAATGGTTCGCAAACCGTGGTTTGCGGACTCTTGGTCTACCCTTGACCCATTTACAATGCGTTAGGGGCTTTGACCCACCCCAAAACCCCTGCGTTAGACTAAACAATACAAAAATATACAAAAATGGGCAAAATTCGCAGCCTTTAGGAGACCCTGCTCCAACAGTCCCCCAACACAATCTTGTGACTCGTCCTGAGTCACTATGCTGGTGGGGTCTCGTCCTCCGCCTGCAACAATATGATCGCCTCGGCTAATGGGGTCAACACGCCTTCACTTTGGGCAGCAGCATTCTGTGCAATGTCGACCAATTTTTCCGAAATCGGGCCTTCTGTCGTAGCGATGACACTCTCCAGAGTCTAGTTTAGTTGCTTAACCGCGACATCGACATCTTGTGAAAGCTTGAGGGCCTCGACAGCCCAAGGCTTCAGGCAGTTGCCAAGGACCTTCTTTTTCTGCGGAAGTTCATCAATATCAGCTTGGAGGGTGTGATTGGTGTGTAGCCGCGTCAAACGTTGAGCAGGAACTAAAGTGGGCAGGGTGGCTTCTAACGTCCTGAACTCCTCTTCTTTCTGCCGTAGGTCCTAGTTGATGCCTCGTAGGATTGGGTCGCGCTGGACCTTTGTCCATAGTTGCATGGCTATTTCTAATAAGTGGGCACCCTACGTGATTTGCCCTGTGATGGCGTTCGTAGCCGCGGTCACCAGCGTAGTCCGCTGGGCCCGTATCTCCGGAGGTGTTTCAGGTTGCAGCTTAGCTTGCAGATTGACGATCTGTTGCTCCATCCGTGTCTTGACCACCTGAACTTCTGCCTTGGAGGCCTTCAGTGCTCCGACCAACCTTTCAACCTTAGCTTGAGGGGTAGATGTGGCTGGGATTTCTGCGGTAATATCTGCGCAGAGTTGGTGAATCACATTTTCGAGCTCCGTTTGCTTCGCGGTGGCGAGGCACACTTCAGCGTTCTTTGCATCAATTGTCTATTTAGCCACTCCGAGTTGTTGGTGCACTTGTTGGTTCCGATGGTGAATTTCCTGATATAAAGAGGTGTGGACACCCTGCAAGGCCTCATGAGGTAGCCTGGTTAAATTCAACTGAACTTTTGTGCTGGCCTGGACTTGCATTCCCAGGTCAGGTGCACTGATCACAAGGGCTGTGCCAGGGAGAGAACGGAGGCAGCTTTCGTCTGTAACTAGTGCTGCGCTGTTGGCGGCTGAGGCGTGCATACCTGGGTCACACTGGTCTGCAATGTGTCTATCTTCAGCTGTAGCGCACGGAGCTCAGCCTGGATTGTGTCGACCGCAGCTTTCTGCTATTCCTCTAAGGCTACCCATCTATCCTCTGTGGCCAAGTGACTGCATCAGCGATTTGTTCGAGGTCCCAGTCGGTAAGCGTGACTGTCTCATCTCGCTCCGCCTGCTGCGAGCGTTGCTTTTTCCGGGGTCCTTTGACAGGCTCACTTGTTCGCTTTGTGCCTCGGGGGGAGGCAGGTCCTCCCGTATTCAAGCCTTCTATACCCAGGTCTGGTTGTGAATCGAGCTGAGTCTCTGCTTCCGCGTCCTTCTCCGTGGTCTGCTTCTGCTGCGCACCCTTTTGTACTTCGGCCCCCATGTCCTTCCCGGTGCTCTTGGTCGTGCCTCTTGTATCCTTGATGATGACAGGGGGTTTGACTGTTGATGTGCTGGTTCCTTCGACGCCCTTTGCGCCAGTTTTGAAGCTGATTTTCCAGTTAGGAGGCCAGAGCGCAATGACGTTGTCAATTTCTTCATCCGCCACCATATAAGGGAGCGAAGTCCAGGCTTTGTCCTTGTGTGCTCTGATCTGGACGTTGTGCATAGTGATCTAGAATGCCGCAATGCCCTTGTATTTGTCATACACGGCAGGGGACAACCGTGCTCAGGAGTTAATGGCTGCGGCCAAGCTACTTCGAAAGAGGACCCAGAAAACTTGGTTGTCCTGGAGACGTTGCGGAGCCTTAGAATCCCATAAGTGCGCATAGCGAGCCCCTTCGCACATGTCCGGGGTATAAGCTTAGGGAGGAGTGACTCTGTAGGGGCTTCCTAGGCAACCAACGCTATGAGGAACAGTAACCAAGAATAACAAAAGGCGTGGCCCTACTCCTGGGACTCGCAGACATTAGCCAGAAATTCATCACATAAGTACTGGGCCCAGTTAAAACATACCCCTTTCCGCATTGGCCCGCTAATTGAATTACGTAGGCAGGGACAGAGGTGACCTAACATTTCCTCATCATTTTGCACGCCAACAACATGGTGCCCAATTGTGTGCCTTGGTCGCTGATGGACTTAATTATGAAGCCCGCGCTCCACATGGTAGGTTTTGCGCACGTACTCAGCAGTTTCTCCCTCATATTTCTTGCCCACGCGCTCCAGAGGATTCAGTCCGTTCATCGGGAGACCAGTAATTCTATGAACCAGCGCAGCATCAATGGGGATTCTGTCCTGGATCCACAGGCAGCCATTGTGAATTAGAGCGAGCAACTGTCGGGCCAGTTAGTCCGTGACGTTGTAGTGCCCGAAGTGTGGCATCCTTAGCAGGTTTAGGAGCCCAAACCCGGCGAAACCATGCACCCAGCGCTAGGGAACAACTTTGATCCCATCGTCTTCCTGAATTGCGTCAAGGTATAATTCAGGGGCTAGCTCAACGAAGGCCTCCACATTGGCCAAGTTGTGATTGTCAAACTTGATCTCATGGAGCCTCCCAAAAGGCTCACCAATGACGGGGACTTCTCTCGGGGTCAGTGGCATCTGCAGATAGGTGATCAACCTGTCGAGGTTCCTGGGCGTGCGCGTCGAGGGCCTGCACGGTCGGACGAAGGGAGGTAACCAGTTGATTGGGCCGGCAGGCTGGGCCTCCTGAGTAGCACGCGCCTGGGGCGTCGCCTTCGGGGATTTTACGTTCCGCGGGAATGTACGGGGCTTCACCCCTTCAAAGCCGAATGATCTGTGAACATTTTGAAGTGCCCTCCTAACAGATAGTGTCGATACTTCTATAGTGCATATAGACCATGGCCAACCCTTCTCTCTTCGTGGTGGCATAATTGCGCTTCGCACCCGAGAGTTTCCGACTAGCAAATGCGATTGGGTGATCAATGTCTCCGGCTCCCGGCTGCATAAGGACCGCTCCCAGGGCAATTCCTAAGGCATCAACATGAACATGAAAAACCTTTTCCCAATTGGGAAAAATAAGAATAGGTGTGGATACCATCTTTTCCTTGAGTAGCTCAAAGCTCTTTTGGCACTCGTCAACCCAAAAGAACGAAACATTCTTCTTGAGCAACTTTTCCAGAGGTGCTGTGATCAGTGCGTATCCCTGAATGAATTTTCTGTAGTAGCTCGTATGTCCAAGGATCGAACGCAACTGTTTCTCATTCGTCGGTACTGCTAGATTGATGATAACGACATCTTTCGCAGGGTCCACCATCAACCCTTGTCGACAAACTATATGGCCGAGTAGGATTTCAAAGGGTACGCAGAAGATACATTTCTTGATATTCAGGGAAATTTGGTGCTTCCGGCAGGCGTCCAACATCATGTGCAGGTTTGAAACGTGCATCTTTACTAAGCCAAAGATTGTCCAATCATCGAAGTACACCTCTAGGAATTTGTGGATGAATTCCTTGAACACTGCGACAACTACTCGTGAGATGATAGCAGGGGCATTCTTGAGTCCAAACGGTATGACGGTATACTGGAAAGATCCCCATTCAGTGGCAAATGTAGTTTTGCGGCGATCTTCTAGTGTGATTTTGATCTGATGGTATCCTAAGAACCCGTCAGTGAATGAGTATGCTTCCTGGCCTCCTACGCTATCCAAGATCTCATCGGAGAATGGTGTCGGAAAGGGATCGTGTATGCAGGTGTCATTTAACTTGCGTATGTCCACACAGATTCGGATTTCTCCCTTCGTTTTCTTTTCTTGAACCACCATCGGACTTGCCCAATCTGACTGCTCGACTGGCTTGATAATACCTGTGGCGCACATTTTATCGATTTCCTCCTCAAACTTCTGTTTATACTTAGGGTTCAGCTGATAAGGCTGCTGCTTTATCGGTCGCGCATCCAGTTTGAGCGTGATGCGCATAACCCCTAGGTCCCCTGTGATCCCTTTGAGCTCCGAAAACTTGGTCGGGAATAAGTCTTGGTATTCTGTGAGCAATTCAACCACCTTGCTTACAGTGTCATTGTCCCAGTAGTCACCAATTTTAGCCAACTTAGGCTGCTTTGTCGTGCCAATGTTGACTTCCCGCAGTTTCAGAGGTTTTGTCACATCCACAGTCTGCAGTGGAGGTTCCGCAACTGCGCGCTCCCCCTCCGATTCTGGGATAGAGACATTGCGCAGATTCTCATCGCATTCTTCTATAGTTATATTGCGACAATTGACAATATCCTGCATTTGCGTTTCCCACGTCGGCACCCCAAACGCTGTAGAGGGGCTGGATTCACCAAACACGAATGTATCTGTACCCTACAGAGCTTCTTCAAGTGCCTTCGAGCCTGCTGTTAGTCCAAAGGTACCAATTAATTCATCCTTCAAAGTTTCCCAGTGGCGGGTGCGTTGATGTAGCTCCACATCCAAGTACTACGTAGTAGGGATTGATCCCAATGCATGAATAAACAAGTAAACCCATTCCTCCGTAGTTCGATCGTACCACTTCTCCATCAAAGCGAACAAGTGTTCACACGGGTCCCGTGTGCCAAGGAACGTCTTGACGCATACCTACGACAAATATCGAATTAAATACACTGCAACCTTCACAAATAAACTGCAAAATAAATAAAACGCTGGAAGAAAATATATGCACACACAAAATTACACCGTTATTTTTGGACCTATATGTTGATATTTTGGGGTAGCATTGGATGTGCTCTAGCTATGAAACTTTGTGGAGGGGCTAGAACACATGAGATCTCCAAGACGTAGAAAGCGTTTGGAGAAATTCCATCCGGTGTAAAAGTTATTCAAATAATTAAATTTTTTAATGGGGATACTAAGTTTAACTTGGGGAAATTAAAAAATTAAAGTGAATTAATTTACACATGATGAGAATGTTCTAAGTGACGTGGATCAAGCATTCTTTTAATCTTAGCTGTCGATTAGAGATTAGATCACCGCCGTTGGTTTGCCAATGAGAAAAGTATAAAGGAAAGGCTTGGGGTCAGTTGGAGAACACACACATAGCGTATGCACTAAAGCTAAGTCGAAATTCTAGGGCAGGGTTTGTTGAGGATTTTGAAGTGAGATTGCAGTTCAGTGAGGTGCAAAGATTGGCAAGGGATGATTTGATCAAAGGTCGAGAATACAACAACAAAGAGGCAACATCGTACCAGGCAGCGCAGAGGCCAGTCAGAGGGACGTAGTCCAGCCAAGACCACACAAAGGACTGCGCAGAGGCTGCGTAGGCCTAGTTAGGATGATGTAGGCCCAACTAGGGCAGCGCAGGGGCAGTAGAGACCCAGTCAGGGGGATGCAGGCCCAGCCAGTGCAGCGCAGAGGCAACGTAGACTCAGTCAGGGTGACACAGTGGGTACGCTGGCCAGTAGAGGCTGATGTAGGGGCTGGAGGAGCATCGTTGGGGTTCCAGTGGGCCAGAAAGGGCTCGTTATCTGTAATTCTCGATTGAGGATGTGATTCAACCATATTTTATGTCTCTAAGTGATAAGGTACAACTGCCGTGTAATTTCTCTGTAGGGCAAACTGTTTCTGGTGCCCAAAATGTTGTATTCAGATTCTGCATAATAATAAAACCCTTTAGAGCTGCTATATCAATTTTCCCGCATTGGGGTTTTCCAGGGACATTTGTCCGATAAATTTGTGTGTCATTTGTCCTATGTGCGTGATATTCAGTAAATGATGTGTATTTGTGTAGGCTGCTACTTGTGTTTACTTAGAAGTTTTTTTGAATATTCAGTTAAATAACTTGTGTAATAAATCAAGTAGGAGAAGTAAATCAATAGTTAGCAGTAGGATTTCTGTAATAAGGATTCATAATTTTTCACATGGTATCAGAGCTTTGCAGATCACGCTGAACCATCAACAAAGCGGTTGGAGATATTTGCTGCAGGAAGGGCAACTGAAGCAGCACTGATCTAGAAGAAGGCAGTGCAGCACCAGAGGAACAACAAACCTTGCAAGGGTGACACAGAGTCAGTCTGCTCACATAGAGGTTGACACAGCTCCAAAGAGGTGACGCAAATCTAGTCTGCTCAGGCAGAGGCTGACGCAAGACCAGGAGAGGGACGTTGAGCCAGTCTGCTCATGCAGAGGCTGACGCAGCACCAGGAGGGTGACATAGTTCGAGTTTGTGAGTTGCTGTGCAGTTTGCCGAGGCTGGAAGTGTTGTTTCTGATCTTCAGAAGTTGCCGGTTTGGCACAGGTTTTGTCGATGTAGAACAATGGCTAGCAAAGGTGACAAAAGCGGGAGGAGAATAGTCGCTCAACAGATTTGTGCCAAAGAAATCTGAGATTTGATTAGGAGGGTGATCGTAGAGGACTAATTCAGGAGATTTGGAGGAGGAATTCTGGGAGGGAAATCAGTTGTCAGAGGGAGCAACTACTCTAGAGGGTTTTCTATCGCCAAGAAACCCAGATCTGGTCTTCTGCTGAGTGTAGCAGCAGTAGAAGTGAGAGGAGTACCTGCTTCGACAGATTTTGAGCTAGATGGCCCCGTACGGACTACGTGATCAGGATAGGTTGGACAATGTGTCCAACTTCGCGATCTGGAAGGCCAGAATCCTGTCAGTCCTAGAGGAGTACGACATTAGACACCACACGAAAAATGTCTTAGTTTTGCCGAGCAATGCAAACGCTTTAAAGAAATTCAACGAGAATCAAGTGTGGACAAAGCGCTTGATCATGGACGGGGTGAATAATCACGTGGTCCCACACGTTGCCGAGAATAAGACGACAATTGAGATGTGGACAACTTTGACCACGCTGTATCAAGGTAGCTCTGTCCAACGGATGATGCTTCTAGAGAACCAGATGAGGATGTTCTAGATGCATAAGGGGGAAGAGGTCGATCCATTCCTCTCTAGATTTCAGATTATCCGTGATCAGCTGATTGCCATGGGGGCAACATCGGATGAAGGGCTCTTGGTAAGGACTGCCCTAAATGCAGTCGCTGATGAGTGGGAGACCTTTGTCCAAAGCATTTTGGGCAGAGCACAACTCATTAATTGGGGTGACATGTGGGCTATCCTTCGACAGGAGGAAATCTGGCGGATGACTAAGAGGGAATTTAGCAGCGGAAGTAGCAAAGTGAAGGAGGAGGAGGATACGGCCTTAGCATCAAAGGGACAATGACAACAAGGGAAGAAGAAGGACCTATCAAAGGTCCGGTGCTTTAAATGTGGTGAACTTGGACACTTCGCCAGCACTTGTCCTAAGAGGAAAGACAAGGAATCTTCAGATTCCAAGGAAACAATAGCTAGAGGGGACAGTGGTAGTGAGGATGATGTGGCAATGAGTGCTCATGTGCCTCAAGAGAAGAGGTGGGGCGATATTGATCTGTAGAGAAACTACAGATGGAAGGCAGGATCCTTGAGGTGCCCAAACTCTTGGATCACATACGAGCTACAGGAGCCTTAAGATAGTAGTAGGATGACTGGAGCAATGGGTACAGAAGATCACAGTGAAGCAGAGGCAGAGCTGGTACACTGTAGATGGGAGCAGCGCAGTGCAGATGCAACAACAACGTAGAAGCAACAACGCAGAGGCTGATGGGACTTCAGCAACGCAGAGGGGAAATTCTTACGTAGTGTAGAGTAGCAACATCGCAATGGCTTCAAAGAGACAACGCAGCGCAGCAGCCGAGGGAGCTTCAGTGATGAGATGTAGCCTGACTGACTTGTTTGTCAGTGATTGGGTAGGGGTCCTTTAGTTGCTTACTTCTCAACAACTGAGTTGCAGTGCAACAATTGGCAGCATGATGCAACAATTTGAGAGGGAGCTGCAGTACAGATGTTGTTGTGTCAGTGACAGAGACATGGGCAGCAGTGTAGGGAGCAACAATGCAGTGGATGAAGGGCAGCAGGCCAAGCATCAGCGCGGAGACCGATGCCAGAGATCAGGGCAATGCTTCGGTGTGGAAGTATTGCTAGAGCACACTCCTTGCTAATAGGGAGTGTTGAGATTTTAGGGTAGCATCGGATGTGCTCTAGCTCCGAAACTTTGTGGAGGGGCTGGAATACACGAGATTTCCAAGCCCCAGAAAGCGTTTGGAGAAATTCCATCCGGTGTAAAAGTTATTCAAATAATAATTTTTTTTAATGGGGACCTAAGTCTAACTTAGGGAAATTAAAAAATTAAAGTGAATTAATTTACACATGTGATGAGAATGTTCTAAGTGACGTGGATCAAACATTCTTTTAATCTTAGCTGTCGAATAGAGATTAGATCACGATTGTTGGTTTGCCAACAAGAAAAGTATAAAGGAAGGGCTTGGGGTCAGTTGGAGAACACACACATAGCGGATGCACTGAAGCTAAGTCGAAATTCTGGGGCGGGTTTTGTTGAGGATTTAGAAGTGAGTTTGCAGTGCAGTGAGGGGTAGAGATCGGTAAGGGATGATTTGATTCAAGGCCGAGAATACAACAGCAGAGAGGCAACATCGTACTAGGCAGTGCGAAGGCCAGCCAGAGGGACGTAGTCCAGCTAGGACCATGCAGAGGATTGTGCATAGGTTGCGTAGGCCCAGTTAGGGTGACGCAAGCCCAGCCAGGGCAGCACAGGGGCAACAGAGACCCACTCAGGGTGACGTAGGCCCAACTAGGGCAGCGTAGAGGCAACGTAGACGAAGTCAGGGTGACGCAGTGGGTACATTGGCCAGTAGAGGTTGACGCAGGGGCTGGAGGAGCAGCGCTGGGGTTCCAATGGGCCAGAAAGGGCTCGTTAGCTGTAATTCCCGATTGAGGGTGTGATTCAGCCATATTTTCTGTCTCCGAGTGATAAGGTACAACTGTCATGTAGTATCTCTATAGGGCAAACCGTTTCTAGTGCCCAGAGTGTTGTATTCAAATTTTGCATAATAATAAAGCCCTCTAGAGCTGCTGCACCGGTTTTCTCGCATTGGGTTTTTCTGGGTCATTTGTTTGAAAAATTGTGTCATTTGTCATATGTGCGTGATGTTCAGTAAATGATCTGTATTTGTGTAGGTTGCTATTTGTGTTTACTTCGAAGTTTTTTCTGAATATTAAGTTAAATAACTTGTGTAATAAATCAAGTAGTAGAAGTAAATAAATAGTTAGCAGTAGGATTTCTATAATAAGGATTCAAAAATTTTCACACAATGTCCCTGGAAAAACCTAGCTCGGGAAAACCAATGCAGCAGCTGGTGGTTTTATTATTATGCAGTAGTGAAATCTGAGTACAAACTATGGATGCCCAAACTGGCAATCCAAATGGAGAAAATCTGGCAAAAATAACTAGTGAGGAAATGCCTCACTCCATAGACAAATTTGATGTTGACCTCGGCTCGAAATTGAGCCGTATCCAACTGCCTCTGCGCAGTCTCTGTGTCCCTCCAGCTCGGAATTGCGTCACCTCTCACTATCTCGTCAGCTTCTGTCTGGGAAACTGATTCTCCTGGCGTCTGGAACCTCTGCCCCAACTTCTGGCACTGAATCTCGCCTTCTCCCCAACAAAACGGAATTTGCCTCTAGAGGGCACTGCATTGTCTCACTGTGCAAATGTACTTGTCGGATATGGAAATCTTCCTTCGAATTCACTATCACTGCTTCGATCTCACTGAATCACTTCCGGCAGCTTTCAACTGCTACTTTGGAAATTGATTTCTCAGCAAAATCGAATGCTCAACTAATTTTGCGTATCTTCTCCAAGCCCCATCGACTTCTCCTTATAACCCTTCGTTGAGACTTCAATGACCATGATTAAATCTTAATCGATGGCTAGGATTAACTAGAAATCGATGGCTAGGATTAACAATAATTTTCTAAGCTTTCCATATCCTCTTCAAAATGGGAGAAACAACAATCAAAGCTTCCCATATCCTTTGAAAAGTTGGAGAACCAACAATCATTATTGATATGGCATAATGATCATATCATTGAAATGACTCTCAGGTTCCAACTTTATGTCTCATGTCAATCCATTTAGATGATGTAATAGGATCTTGTAGACTAGGATTGATAAAGCTCAATTCTCCCACTTGCTTGAACAATGTACATAAACTCCAAGGTACCATGGGAATGGATCTCTCACCACCAAACTTAGACCACAAAATCTGCCTTAGAAGTTTCTCCAAGTGGACAAATTGGGTGACCAAAGGAAACCAACAAGACGTATAGTGGGCTTGACTTGCTTAATCACTCAAAGTTTGCTAACAAATGGATTATCCTTGTACTTGTATTGATGAATTTTGCATTAAATTTGCTGGAGTAACCAAAGTTGCATGAAATCGAGCTAGGCATGGACACCAAAGTGATCCCCAAGATATCTAACAATGCCCTCATCATTGTTTTAATGCCATGGTCAAAGCAACCAATTGAGTGTTTCTTTCGTCCCAATTGAGCAAGAATTTGATATATGATTGCTTGTAATAGCTAATCTCGTCGAGGAAAACAAATCCAGACATTCAAGTGCCCCATCAATAGAATCCCAAGGAATTTGAATAGGAAGGGTAGATTATTCAGTGCCTCCTCCCCTCTAAGAATGGAAATCCCTCTTGCCTATCCCTGCATTCTAGCTACATCAAGAAGTTACCCTAGGTCATTCACAACAAGGACACACAAATAGGGAACAAGAAGGCAACCCTACTTGATTGAATTATAAAGGACATTCTTATTTGGAAATTCACCATTAACTGAAACAAATGCATAGGCATTATAGAATATTGTCTATACCATCAACACAAAGTGTGTACCAAACCCTAACTAGGAAATCATATCAGTACCATTACCTACCAAAAGTGGATGATCCCTAGGAAAAACTTTTCTCCTATTCATCTCTTCCCACTGTCAGACAACAACCCCTAAGAGCCACTAGTAGCCGATGGCGATGTTCCATTCATATCTCTGCCACTTGCATTAGTCATATGTTTCCTTACCCATTTTCCAAGAGCACATGTTGCAAGGTGGGCTTCTGACCAAAAGGTGCTATATTCATTTTGCAATTGTGTGCTTATGCTTGTTTTTATTTGAGCATTTTGACATAGATTATTGGGTAACTTGGGAGAAAGAAGGGTTTTGGCCGTGATCTTGTTCCCTCAACTTAAATGGGAGGTTAATTTTCAATCCTAGTCTAGTGGGAACTACCCTAATGGTCCAATGGGTATGGGAGGGGCACTACTTGGGAAGCCATAAATGAGATAGCGTAGCCCCATCTCTCTCTATTTTGTACTTACCACTTTCCATCTTACATTACGAGCCCCAATTCCACCTCTATTCTTTGGGTTCAATTGACCACTGGTTCATTGAGATTTAGCACCCACATGTCCTCATACCTGGGTAAGGGCTTGGAAATGTATCTTGGGAGGTTGATGCAACTATAGAAACAAAAAGAGCTTATGATGGCCACAAGAAAAACAAAAGAAAAAACAAAATGCAAAAGATGGCGCGAACCATTCAAATTAGCATGCGGGAAAAAGTCAAGCATGAGCTTTACCTTACTCGTTATCGCCATCACCCAGTTCCTGGGTCAATGTTGCCTTGTCATATTAATGAAAAGGAAACATTTCACGTCGCAACGCTTGGTGGGCAATGAGCTGCCACGTCCTAAAGGGGGTAAGTAATTGGTATACATCATACAAAGCAAGCTCTCATTCCTTGAGCTACGAGTAGTAATACAAAGAAGTATCAAGAAAAAGCAAAATGCAAAAGAGGGGTGCAAAAAACAAAGGCCAGGTTTGTAACACATGCATCAACGATTGCTCCCTCACATTTATACACCTAGGATTAGGCACTCCATCATAGCCATTCCCTTTGACCATGGCACTTGGACATGAAGTCTTCTCCCCTCCATTCCATCTTATTTGCATGGAACCTATCGATTGAAAATTGGACCAAGGACATGTCAACTTCCCCTTGGTGGTTGAGAACACCTAATAGGGTTGCTTATTAACCACCCCTACCTAGGGAGGTAACACCATTACGCGACTAAGGCCATAATTTTGGAAGAGAAGCCTTGTATGAAGTATTAATTCGCCCATTTCTTTCAAGCTTGGTTCACTTAGATGCAATAATGATTAAATGTACCTAATGGTGAAGGTTGCAGCACTAGATATTGTGTGTAATTGACAAGTGGTTCCATCTATAGGTCTAGGCAACTTAATTGGGGTCTAGGTCCTTTAGACAGACATGTTGACACCCATAGGTGAGGCGTTGAGAGCCACGGGCCTCTGGACAATTGTAGAGAATATTTTCTCCCATGGTCCCTTGGAGCTCCCATGCGTTAGACATAGAGATATTTGTTGATGTAACTTAGCCTAAGTTTAACATAGGAAAAAACACATAATTATATGTTGGCTTATTGAGCTCAAATTAAAACTTAGATAAAGTAAATTATTTACTTCAAATATTAAGTTTTAATATTAGCCATTGATCTCAAGTGAGGCGAGATCTAATCTCGACCATCCATCACTTTGAGATTAGGGTTAGGGTTAGGATTGTTGATTTGTGGTAGCATCAAATGTGTTCTAAATCTCAAACTTTGTGGAGAGGCTTAGACACATGTATTACAGATAACCCAAAAATTGTTTTGGGAAATTCCACCCAGAAATAGTTTTATTTGATAAATTAATTATTTTTAATGAGGACCCTAAGTCTAACTTAGGAAATTAAAATAATTAATGGGTATTAATTTAAACTGTGGGTGAAACTTCTAGAAAAAGAAGATCAATTCTAAATGTAATCTTAGCGGTTGATTGAAGATCTAATCTTGACCATTGAAGTCTCAACGAGAAGACTATAAAGGAAGGCTTGAGGGTCATTTGTAAAATACATCGAGATGGAGAAAGAATCCAGAGATTGAAATTCTTTAGTGAGCAGTGCCTAGGGAGAAGATCGATCGAGAGGATTCTCGTAAAGAGGGGCAGTAATTCCGGCGGGAGATTTTCCTGAGCCGGAGAATACATAACAGATAAGACAGAGAGCAGTACTAGCATAGGCAGCGTAGCAGCTACGCAGAGACAACAGTGCATCGCAGTAGCCCAGAGGAGGTTCGAGTTTCAATTGAGGATTAGTTAGATCCAGTGCCGGAAAGCCGAGGTGTGAGAGCGGAAGGGGCCAGAGGGTCAGATCCAACCAACAAAAGAGCCAGAACGCAGAAGCCACACAATCCCCACGCAGAGTGACACAAAGATTACGTGGAAGCAGTGGAGGGCTTTCCATCCAGGGTTTTGGCCAGTTGGACTTCCAGTGTCAGTGTGAGGTTTTTCTCACTAACTCTTTGTCAGTCATATTCTCTACAGGGATAGACAGAAAGGCATCCCAAATTGTATTCAGAAAATTATTGCATAATATATAAACCCTCGGATCTGTTGCACTGGTTTTCTTGCATTGGGTTTTTCCGGGGACGTTTGTCCAAAAATAACAGTGTTAGATGTGTCTATGATTTCTTCTTGTTTAGTTCTGTTTCCGCACTTGTATTTTTCCGCAGATTATTTAGTGAAGGTTGTAGTGTGTTTAATTTAATGATGCTGTAGCAATAAACTAAATAAATAATTTATTAGTTAGAAGAATTAATACCAGTTGTTGCAATATGATTCCAGATCTATGAATTTTCACAAGGATTAGGGTTTTGGCTCAATGTAAAGTTATAAAGGCAAGGCTAAGGTGAGGACAAGACACAATAGTAGCACAAAAAGGCTTCTTAGTGAGCTTGTGCTTGGTCTGAGAGAGTACAATGAGGCTAATAATCAATGATTAGTTTATTAATGAAGAATTGTTGATTGGGCAGAGTTTTTCTTATGATTGTGATTCAAATCGAGTATTTTTTTTCTTCCACTATATTTTTTTGTGTTAGGAATCTGGTCGTGTATTCATTCCATTAATAATTGTTGGGAATCAAATAACAAGTGTTGGGTTCGGAAAGTCTAACATGGTATCAATGCACCAACTTTGAATCGATCTCAGAATTATAGGTTAGGGTTCTTATTAGATCGCCGGAGCCAAGTTGGTTGGGATTATAAGAACGCTTTTTTTTTGGGGTGGCGAGAGCTTTTTTTTTGGGGTTGAGAGCGAATTTTTGAATCGAGAAAGAAAAAAAATTCGATTCAAAGGAGGGACCATTTAAAAAAAAATAAAAAAAAATAAAGGTGAACAGGCTAAGTGGCTGCTGATAGTCGAGCCACCAACCCTCGTTGCTAAGCAGTATGTCCCAGTCAACTGGTCAGCACAACCATAGATGTGACACCCGATAACTGAACCACGCATAGAGACCGGACCAGGCCACAAGAGCTACGATCGGGCCAAAGGAACATGTATGCGAATGAGGGAGTTGTAGAGGTGGCCAAAAGAGCCACAAGGAGTCGGTTCGATGGCACAAACAATGAATGAGTTAGGATGGACTGGGCCGAAGATGAGAAGAGCTGCTCAGGGAACCAAATACTGTGTGAGTCAGGGCCACATCCAGGCAAGCAATAGCCATTAGCAAACCTGCGAAGAGATCCACAGTTGTCGTCGGTTCGAAAGGTTGTTGATCTAGGTGGCTTTGTAGAGGCTAAAAAATCAAATTCTTTGGATTTCGTCGAAACTAGGACCAAAACGAAGAGCTTGTCATCTTGATTCCTACGATACAGACGACACTCAAATCCGACTCTGTATGCACAAGTTATTGGTGGTCAAAGTTCAAGTCAAAGGGAGCAGTACTTTGTCACCAACTCAATTTGGAGGCTTACTAAATCTGGCGGTCTGGTAAATCTGGCGGATTCTGCTAAAATTGGCGGCAACTAATTGAGCGACATTTTGGCACTTATCGACAATCGAAACTAGTCAAAATGTCACCTACTTAATATTTCCAGTGACCCCTAAAAATCTAGCCGATGGTTTTTGACCGGTCTTTCTTTCAAACCAAAAAAAATAATAAAAAAATGGGGTGGTAGGCCACCACCCCAACCAACCCTAACCAATATAATCATATGTTATATGGGGGCGGGCTGACATTAGCGGATCTGCATCCCAATGGGCCACCACTATATTTAAACATAAGAAGCGGCACTGGAGGGATTTGAACCCACCCAACCAGCTGCTGGCTAGCCTGCCTAACGGGCGGCCCCATACCATACAACACCATTTAAAACTTAACCACCATCGAAATATAACAAATGCGCCATTTTATAAAACAAAACAACAAGTTGGAGGCCCCACGGGGTTTGACCCCAAGACCTCCCCAACCACCAGTGGCCAATTGCCATATATGCCCATCGTTAGCCCACAAGTTGGGCTTTGTAATCAACACCCAATTTTTTAATTTGAACCCAAGATTTTTACCATTCGACGAGGGGAGGCCACAAAACAGGGAAGCAGAATCAGGAGCACGAAGGTTGAGATCGGAGGGGTCTCGCACATGCACGATTTTCGAGCCAAATATTCCGCTCAATATTTGCAGAATATTTTAGTAGAATATTCCACATTCTAAAGGAATATTCTTGTATCAAAATCTTGAGGAATCTAAAAGATTTTGTAAGGGCTAGATTTTGACAGTGTCAGAAATATGTGTTAAATTTAGATAACCATGGTGTTCTATGCTTGATGCACTTTTACTTCAATCTTTCTTAGGCCCAATACAAAGCAGCAATCACATAAACTTGAAAGTAAAATGTTGATAGAACACAATAATAGATCAATAGAAGACAAGCCAAATATAGATCAGATTTACAATTCCTTTTGTCCAGCAAAGATATGAAATATTGTGGCATCACTGCAGTCAGTAGGATGCTTCAACCAACAAATACTTTCTCGGTCAGCCAACACTTTCATGTGTCACACCCACAACCCTCAAAGATAGCTCATCACAAGTCAATGCAAGTCAAACTAGGGACAACGCAAAAAATTCAATGCAGGAAGCTTCAAAAAAGTCAACACAGCAAACTAGGGCTTCGGTTAAACAACATGGAATTCCTCGATTTTAGTGCCTAGCTGTACGACCTCCTAAAATCGGAATTTCTTTAGAAGATTGAGGTCAAATGACCAAGGGTTGACAATGGTCAACGATGCAGCAGAAAAGCCCTAAACAGATCAGCGCAGAAAACAGAAAGCCCTAAACAGAGCAGCACAGAAAACATCTGCTTCTCTCCACACGTGTGAAGGAAAAAGGCCTCCAAAGGCTATTGAACCAATCAGATCACAATGAGAGAATGTGTGATGAGATGATGAGAAAATGACCTCCAAGTCTCTCCAATTTATATTCATCAATGAGGGTGTGTGACACTTCTCTTAGGCAGGTGGGATAATTCTGGCTGACCTTGCACATGTGGAAAATAAATTCAAAATCAATGTTCTGCTCATCTGATCAAGATGATCTTTAGATCAATCTTACACCTCTCCGAAAGAGGAATCCAACAAAAATATGACCATCTTCATATGAGCAGTGCAACATGGAGTTTGGACCTAGTTGCCCAAAATTAGCACTCCCTCTCAACTAGGGAGAACTCCATCTGTCCACAAGTGCCGTCCATCATGTACCAAACCAAACATCGTGCGTCATCCCGCCGTAACTTGCTTTGCTGGGTCTTTATTTCAGAATAGAAGGTGAGTCACAAAGACATCACACACAACTGACCTGAAGTAAGCTTAGACGTAAAAACCTCTCTCGGACTAAAAAAGAGTCTCATACTAACCCGAAGTCAGTTTACTGACCCAAAGTCAGTTTAGAGGATAAAACCTCATCATACTTGATCCCAAATCAAGGTGTTGGACACGTGCCATCCTAGACATAAAGAGTACGACAATCTCCAATGCATCCATCGGTCTTGCTATGGTCTCTATCCACATTTCCCACCAAATTGGCCAAATGAGAGGTACTTCCCATGAGTTCGAAACTCCATGGGTAGGATGCATGCAGGGCACATATCAGAGAGAGGCGAACCAACTCAATATCATAACGGTGGGGCAAAAGCACCACATGGTTCGACAAGCCTAGCCCCGTGAGTGCTTATAGCTCCACGAAGCTATCCCCTCAGAATAGGGTCTTTCCACGATTCCAAGCTTCTCACAGAAGGTTAGGAACTTGACCTTCCCCAGGGGCTTCGTGAGAATCTGCGACTTGCTCATCAGTTCCTATATGATCGAGCCTTACGATGCCTCGCTGTACCATATCCCGGATAAAGTGGTACCTGATATCAATAAGCTTGGATTGATCGTGGAACACGGGATTCTTAGAAAGATGAATCCCTCTATGGTTATCACAAAGGATAATGGTGGTATCTAGCACATGCCCAAACAACTCACTAAAGAGCTTTCGCAAACAAACAGCTTCACAACAGGCCATACTCGCTGCAATGTATTCGGCCTCAGCGGTGCTCAAAGCCACCGACTTCTGCTTCCTGCTCATCCAAGATATCGAAGCAGAACCCAAGGTGAAGCAACATCTAGATGTGCTCTTGCGATCCACCACACTGCCAGCCCAATCGGCACCAGTATATCCATGGAGTCTCAAACAGATTCTTGGCACCAATCTAGTGAATGTGATGAGGTTCAACCATATGTTGACTCAAAGTGTTCACTGCAAAAAATACATGTGAATGGGAGTTCACTAAGAACATCAGGGCCCCTACGAGTTGTCGATACTTTGTAGGATTTGCTAGTACGGGCCCAACAACGTTTCCACTCAACTTCTTAAAGTTGAGTTCCATCGGTGTTGACACAGACTTTGATAGGGATGACAAACATGGGTTGTTAGACATTTTGTTTAAGTAATTAATGGTCATAGAGTCCTTTTTGATTACCAATTCCACTAAAACATAAAATATCCCTATTTTTCCTCAAAGTGATGTAATCCTAGTTAATTAGGTCTCTAGGCCAAGTGTCGAAGTCTAGCCCAAGTGGCAGACCTTTGTAACAGAAATCTCACTCTATAAATGAGAGGTTTATTGAATCTGAGAAATGTTGATAAATGCAGATGAGAGGACTATTATGTAATTTAGTTTCACCAAGCTAATATACAGTTGCAGAAGTGTTTTTCAGACTTGAGAATTCCTTTAAGCTTATGTGTCTGTGTTTTTTCCATTTTTGATATTATCATCAGCTTCATATTCTCATGATTACTTGGAATTCATAGCATTATGCTCCAATTTCCTTCATGTGATATGTGTTTGCTGTAAAAAGTTATCTTTTTAAACTTAATTGCCTTGGCTTCCATGAACTACATTTGCTTGTGATTGAAGTCCCATTAGTTGACTCCATGCCCAATGGTAGCCTTTCATACATCTTCCACATGCAAAATCAATTAAAACACAAATAGTGCAGAGTTAGCCATCTGCAAATATGAGTTTTATCTTGAATATTTTATCTTTTCTTTGAGAGCGCCCTCTCTGATTGAAAGGGCTAATTACCAATCCAAAGTGGTTTGAAATAGTTGCATTAGGTTGACCATTGCACAACCCAATTGGTACCAACCCAGTGATAACAATGATTTCGCTACTTTTGAGAAACACACCATTGGAATTGGTTCAAAATTGATGAAGAAAATGGGGTATCAAAGAAAAGGCCTCAACATTAATGCCAGGGCATTGTGAATCCCATCAAAGTGGAGGAATTGCCTCTTTATGTAGGACTTGGTTATGTTAGAAAAGAGGATGAAGAATGTTCCAAGACAACCAATGACCAATCAACAACAGATGTTGAGAGCACATCACAACATTCCAGTGATAGTGAGGATTCCATAGGAAGAGCTAGGGCAAATTCTTGTCAGAGACGCGCTAGAAACAATCGTTCAAAGAAGGTCAAAAAGTCTGGAGGAGGAAGAACCATTGCAGTCATTGCAACAAGAGTGGACATCAGAGAGCCGCATGTTGGGAACTCCATGACTAAAAAGCACCTTTGAAGGAACCAATTGGTGAAGTTGTTCAATAGAATCAGCTACATGAAGAAAACCCATTCACTTGGTTGGGTGAGAGATGGTGGCATCAAAACATTTTTAAGTAGTTGAGCATGGCCACACTTTGTAAATCATATATTGCAAAATGCTTGTAAAAGAAGTGAAGTGTGATATTTTGGCCTTTTTGGTATTGATTTATGTTATAATTCTAATGTAAACTTGACCATGAGCATGTTATAAACTCATGGCAAGTATGGGGTTTGTTTGGGTCATGTTTGGTCTTGTAATTGAACATGTATTAGAAGTTATGGATTTGCATATGATACATGTGTTGGTTTCATCATTCTGAGTTTTGAGGGACGAAGGTGAAGGAAAGGGAAGGTGGCATGTCAGAGGCAACCGTTATACAAATTGAGATTGCAATCATGTTTATGCTTTTGGAGGACCAAAAGCTGCTCAATGGGGACAAATGATTCAGGTAGCTCTAGAGAGGCTAAAAAATCGAAGTCTTTGGATTTCATCGAAACTAGGACCAGAATGAAGAGCTTGTCATCTTAATTCCAATGACACAGACAACACTCAAATCCAACTCCATATGCGCAAGTTATTGGCAGTCAAAATTCAAGTCAAAGGGAGTAGTACTTTTGTCGCCAACTAAATTAGGAGGCTCACTAAATTTGGTGGAATCCGCTAAAATTGGTGGCAGTTATCTGAGCGACATTTTGGCACTTATCGGCTGTTGGAATTGATCAAAATGTCACCTACTTAATTTTTGCCAATGACCCCAAAAAATTCGGCCGATGGTTTTTGACTGGTTGTTCTTTCAAACCAAAAAAAATAATGAAAAAATGGGGTGGTGAGCCACCACCCTCGCCAACTCCAACCAATATAACAAGATGTTATATGTGGGCGGGCTGCCATTGGCGGACCCACCACCCAATGGGCCACCACTATATTTAAACATAAGAACCAGGGCTGGCGAGATTTGAACCCTCCCGACCAATTGGCCGACCCACCCAACGGGCAACCCCATACCATACAACACCATTTAAAACTTAATCACCATTGAAATATAACAAACACGACATTTTATAAAAAGAAACGCCAAGTCGGGGGTCTTGGGGGGTTTGACCTCGGGACCTCCCCAACTGTTAGCGGCCAATTGCCATATATGACCACCGTTAGCCCACAAGTTGGGATTTGTAATCAATGCCCAATTATTTTATTTAAACCACAAATTTTTACCATTCGACGGAGGGAGGCCATTGAACAGGTAAGCAGAACCTCCGCGGGGGCCGAGACCAGAGGGGGTCCCGCACATGCATGATTTGCGATGCGGAATATTTTGCAGAATACTCTAGGAGAATATTCTAGATTCCAAAGGAATATTCCTACAACAAAATTTGGAGGAATCTAAAAGATTCCTTGGGGCCAGATTTTGATAGTGTCAGAAATATGCCAAGTTTTTACTCATCTCAACCGATTTTTTGCTAGGAGTTTGATGGTGCAGTCCGTTTCTTCATTTGTGTAGCAGATTTTTCACCTGTCCTCAAAAGATAATCTTGTGAGGAATCTAAAAGATTCCCGAGGAGCCCAGATTTGACCATGACAGAAAAGGGTCACGTTTATACTCAGGCAGAGGGATTTCTGATCCGAGCATCCCGTTTTCAGGCCATCTCCAGATTTTGAGGTATAAGGTGTATTTTGTCATGTGTTCATTTGAATTTGCTCTTGATGAATGAAGAAGCCTCCCCAATTTGAGCAGAGGCAGAAGATGTAGTCCACATTGGACGAACTTCATTATCAAGTTTTGCATGTTCCTTGTCTTTATGGTTACCTTTGATTTTCCTCTTCTTTAAAGTGTATGCACATGTGGTTTTCATGCCCTTTTTACATGCAATTCTGAATACATCGATGGAGTAAAAGATCTCAGATCAGTTGTGGAGGGTATTGATTGGGAATTGGTGTTGAGAATTCAGTAGGGCAATGATCAATTCAATTCTCTTACTTGATAACTGCCTGTGTTATTCTTTAACTTCTTATCTTTGTTCCTTATTATTACAGTGGGCAATACATCAAACAACTACCAAAAACAATAAGAACATTGACACAGTATATAGGTTGCAAACCAGGGCCAAAACCCCTCTCGAGGAGAAAACCCGCAAATCTCTTATTTTCGGACAGATTCTTCAATTGACGAATACCATGACCTAGTGACCTAGACAAATACCCTCCAAGATCAAGATCTGAACGACCTCCAACTGTAACTTCTTCGACCTTTCCTAGAAAGTCCGAAATTTCTGCACTGCAACTGCTGCATCTTCACAAGGAGAGATCGATCTCCTTGTCTAGCTTCCTCCTTCCCTTCGCTTGCCTTTTCTGGAAATGTAGGACCATAGACAAGCCCTAGAAACCTTCGCTTGCCTTTTCTTTCTATCCACCAAGATAGAGCTCAATGTAGCCCTAGCGCAAAAACCCTAGCTTCTGCTTGTGCGTAGGAGAGAGAGAGAGAGACACAAAACAAACACTTCGGCTTCCTTGTCGTCCTTCTTTGTCCTCTTCTTTGACCTTCTTGTCCTCTTCTTCACATATAAGAGAGAGTGAATGAATTCCTTAGGAGGTCGAGTTCCTCTCCTTATATAGGCATTCTTCAAGGGTGACGCAACTCTTCATTTAGGTCAACTTGGCAGTTCTCTAGGCCGACTTGATCTTGGAGGTATTTAGACACTTTAGAGACAAAATAAATTTCTCTTTACATATTACAATGTGCCCAAAGGGTCTTCAACATATGACGATGACTCTTCAAACCTAGAAGCACCTTAAATAGTTCTTAACCTATAAAATAAAGAACTTGAGCATGAAACCCATGCTTCATTAATAATTTTCTTTTCATTTTATAATTTACTATTTACAAAAATACATTTCATACTTATGATGACCGAACCTAGTTACACATTTTTCAACAATTGGGCCACGCGCACAGAAGGAAGACTCGTGCATAAGGGTCAGCAGAGCCAGAATGACAATGCAAATTAGTCAAGCGATTGTTGGGTAGAGCTTTGAAGCCATTGTGGGTAATAGCCGCTAGTGGAAATTGATGTGGGAGTGACAACCCGCAGAGCTAGCTGCTGCGGGTTACTAGTCGCCACAAGAAGCCACCAAGAGACGCAGTTGATGAACGGCAGGAAAATCAGAATGGTACAATAGTTGTCAAATTGACAGACAAACACACCCAAGGACTTTCTCGATACATGAAACACTCTCTTAGACGACATAAATAAAAACCTTCCCAAACCTCTCTGCTACTGGCTTCACACATGTCTTAGCCTGATCCTGCATGTCGGTGAACTCAATGAAAAATGGAAATTTGGCTTGATTGAAGTTGGAAGGATTAAAATCGTCACTCAAGGATTGGACATAAATGATGGAGCCAGTGATATTCCAAGTGCCTTGGAGTTGAACAATGCGGGCAGCCTGTTTTGAGTGAAATATAAACGATAGGTAGTGATAACCCAATACTAGAATAGGATTCCAAGAATATATTATTCTTGTTCCTCCAATGATTTTCATACTTCACACTGCTACTGAAAATCCTGTTCTGAAGGATTTTTCAAAAGGTAATATAGGATAACATATCTTTTCTACAATGCCTGCTTCCTTTTGGTAAAGGAAGGGGCCTGATCAAGAAAGAAGGGAAGATTGGAAACAATGGAGTCTTCTTCCATATTGGCATACATTGAGTCTATGTGATATAAATAGTCACACATGTCCATCCCTTGGTTCATCAATACCTCGAGGTCAGGAATCTGCAAGGGATTTAATCATCCTCTGAATCAATGAGTATGTCATCCTCATCCAGATTTGTTTTTGAATGCTGTTGTCTAATACACATCTTCTTTACAATCAATTATAAAATCCTGAGTTTTTATAATGGATATGTGGATCAGCAGCTGCAAAGGATCTACTTGCAACCATGGTATTAGTGGTTGGGTGAGACTCGAGAGGGAATACTATGCATTAATCCAGCAATCGTCAGCGGCTGGGGCAGCTGGTCACCCCTATAGCATAGTGGAAATGTTAAATTATGGAAGGGTTTCTGTTTTGATGTTGTTTTCTTGAGATCTTTCTATTTTTCTATGATCTTTAAATGTTTAACATATCTTTTTGTTATACCTACTGTTATTAATTTACTCATTTCCCTATATTTTCAAATGACCTAATGATCTGGTATGGTAGTTGTAAAACATTTGGCACAATTTGCAGGAAGCTCCAGTAATTTTCAAAATCTGTGCAAATATTGGTTGGTCTTTTTTTGCTTCTTCCAAATAAGCTGTGTGCCATTTCAATTTTTTCGCAAAGTTGGGCTAATTAGTCATTATATATTTCTGCAGGTATGTTGCTCCTGAATATGCAATGACTGGGCATTTGCTTGTGAAGAGTGATGTGTACAGTTATGGTGTAGTGTTACTGGAATTGCTTACTGGAAGGAAACCAGTTGACATGTCACAACCACCTGGGCAGGAAAACCTGGTTACATGGGCTCGGCCTCTGCTTACAAGCAAAGAGGGCTTGGAAGCATTGGTGGACCCTGCATTGGGTAACAGTCTCCCCTTCGACAACATTGCAAGAGTTGCAGCTATTGCTTCCATGTGTGTTCAGCCTGAAGTTTCACATCGGCCATTTATGGGCGAGGTTGTACAAGCTTTGAAGCTTGTTTATAATGATTCAGATGCAAGCAATGGAGGTGGATCTAGTAGTTTTAGTCATGGAGGGGAGTCTAATGCTCATGATATAGAGGTCAAGGATGGCTCTAGTCAACAGTGGCCCCAAAGTACTCAGTATGTACCTGATGATAGTTCCTTTGTCACAATTGATTATGATTCAGGTCCCCTCCAAACACAGGGACTGGAGACAGAAAGACCACTTTCAGCATCTGCTTTGCTGTCTACTTCTGGAAACTCATTGAGGCAATTATCAGGATCTTTTAGGAGGCACAGCAGTTCTGGTCCCCTGAGAACAAATAAAAGTAAAAAATCCTGGTATGGAATCAGGGGTCTGGCAGGGGGTAGCATAAGTGAGCATGGGGTCAAAAGGCACGAAGATGTACATGAGCTTTGGCCATAATGCTTGTTTACATTTCTGTCACTTGGTTAAGACATGTATAGCATCCTGGTTATTAATAAAAGATGAACAGAAGAAAGTGAGTTTTGGCTCCAGGTAGCAGCTTTTTAAGCCATCGGATACCTTAGCCAAAAAGTACTTTCCTTGTGCTGTTAATCTGCCCATTGTATGACATTATGTTCATATGCTGATTAGGATCTTTACTATTGATGGGTTATTATAATGAATGCTAGTTGCCAGTGAAAGTGAAGTATCGAGTTTGATGGACTCTACAGATCTGTTTACCCAAATTCTTGAGCAGCATAATTTTTTGAGGGAAAGGAAAATATTCACACGGACAGTATTTTTTCAACATTATACAAGAAGGAAAGTTGGCCTGCTGAAGATATTGACATTTGAACATTAAGTTGCTTAAATGAGTATGGTTGATTTCTCATTCCCAGATCCATAGACCATAATAGTGGTTTATAAGGTTGTCTCAGAAACTATTGAAAAAGCACTGCATGCAGCCAACAGATTCTAAGCATTTGATCACATCTGGAGGTAGCTCACTCTAGTGATGTCCCATGGTTCCTCAAGGATTTGTCTCTGAGCATCAAATCCTCAATGTATTTTTTATTGTATTCTTGCGGGTTCACTTCTTAAGAGTGGAATACTGTACTTTACAATTTGTCTTCATTGTGTATTCTTCTCAAATACACCGAGTATACTGGGAGATTCCAGGATTTAAAAATCTTTCATTTCTTTCAACTGAATATACGGAGAGATTTGCAGCTAATAACCTTTGTAGTTTGCTTTTTAAGAACTTTTGTAAGATGAAGCTTTTGTATTTTTCCTTTCCTGGAGAAATAGAAGGCTGTTCATTTTAGTCATGGAATTTATTTTCCTGCAACACGACATGTATGATTGAGGAGTGCTCTTCAATTGAACAAGCTAACAAGTAAATCATTGTCCTTGAACCTTGAGATTGTAAACCATGGCAAAATCATTCACTCATGATATGGAAGCCCAAATCAAGTGCTTTTATCATCAAAAAAGCGTGGTAGGAAACTTGGGAGCATCTCTAATTTTCAGTGCTGGCAATGTTTTATGGACGCATTATTAAAAATCACAAGAACATCTGCTGAAGCATAGATATAATACAACTGAAATTGTTGTTCTATCTAATAGAATGGGTAACATCTATATTTTTGAAATTTACTTAAAGAAATATAAATAGTTAAAATGCTTGAAACTGTCGTTTTTGGTAATGCTTGACAAGTAGTTTTCTAGAAACGAATAATGCAGGGAATGTCTATGAGATGCTGCAGAGATTTAGTAGAAATTCCAAAAGTATGTCCTCCCTACATCTCCCTTGTTTCTGTAGTAAAAGGAAAATTGAAAGAAAGAGATATTGCCCAGAAGCTGGTCAACAGGTTTGTTAAACACATAATATATAATATCTCCAGGGTGTTTTTAAGATGTCTTCAAGTTAAATTTAATAATACAAAATTATAAGTTAGAACCAAAGATCTGTGGCACATTGTTGTTTATGTTTTTCCTATGCTTTGGTTTTGTTATGTTGGCCGGGGGGAGTGGGGGCAGGGAGGGGATGAGGAGTAATCACAAATTCTTTATTTGTAGCTTAGTTTTCATTGTCTAATCAACTCATCATACTGATAGATCTGTTTAAAAGGCATGATAGCAGGTGGATCTGATGTCATTTAGCCACATCCCTCCTCTCCCTTGCCCAGTCGGTTGAAGGCAGAGACTGGTTCTCATCCTCAGCTATATTCAATCTGGCTGTAGAAAGTGGCTTGAGAGTGCAGATCTGAAATAGACAACGGGAAGTGGGACTACTTGAAAAAAAGAGGTCAATATTCCCTGAGCCCTGAAGGAATTCTTTGCTTCCAGAAAGTTGCCAATAAAAGATCCTGTTCAGTCTCCTGTGACCCCTCCTCTAAACCAGCCTTATATCAGCTTGGATAAGTTAGCAAGTCTCCCCAGGAAAACCTTAGTGTGTCAATCATGCTGGAGGTCTCGGTTGAGGAGATACTATTTACATGAATATACATGAAAAAACATTAATTGGTGAGTTCAATGGAGTGACCTTTCCACCTTATGTGATGGAATGATGAGATGCATCTCTGCCTCAAAAAAGAGTTTTATAGGGAGGAGTTCTCTTTGAACATAAAGGTAAAGGCATTTTCAGCTTGGAATTTCAATTACAGGAGTATCTTGAATGAATACAATGGGGGTGGCATGGTTCTTCAAGAATAGTTGTCTTTTTATGCAGCACTGGTTTTCCCTTTACACCCCTAATGAGGTAGGTCTGATCAGCTTGACTTATTTTCTTGATGATTTTAGGGTTCAGGAACTCTTGGCAAAGATTGGATTTTATTTTTTTGGAATAGTTTTGAAATTTGGACTTAGCTACCAATAATAACAAACATGACATATAGCAATAATTGTGTGGAGATGAACATTCATGAGGATCTCAGAGATCATATCTTTTTAGTTGTGGGTAATTCCATCTATAGAATAGAGGTGTATTATGAGAGGGTCTCAGTCAGACAAGTTACTTATCTATTCATATTCACAGGGAAATAGAAGCTGAGTGAGTGTTAGGCTGTCTAGGAAGGCCTGCCTCCCAATGTTCAAAGAAAGATGTCTGTGAGCAGGCTTTCTGTTTTAACTTTTATCTAAGAGTAATGCAAAGAATAGTCCAGAGTCTTGAGTTCTGTTCTGTTATGGTCCAAAATCAAAATGACTTATCAAAGACAATTAATAAAAGGTGCACCAAAACATAATGGGTACGAGGATCAGTGCTCGGGCTTTCTGTTCACATCAATTGGGCTTTGTGGAGTCCCTGTCACCTCCTTGGGCTGGGCCTTGTCCGCTGTTTCTGCTGCAGAAGAGTCCTCCGTTCTAAAAATCATCACTTCCATCTTCCGAACCCCCAATGGCTGTGATGAGAACATCATTCTTACCATCCAGTTGATCTTGCTTCTGTAAAACATCATTAAAAAATTTTCTGCTTTCAGTTCCACAGACAATTATTTCCTTAACATGCCAAAAGAGATATGCTATTTTAATTCAACTAAATATGTCTGGAATAGCTGGTGTTAGTGACAAGCTTCCCAATCTCCTCACCACTGCAACATTTGGAGTACTTCTCTTCAACCTTACCCTATTCACCATGGCCTCCACTTCGCTTTTGACTGTCTCTGAATAATGGGCATCGTATGAGGCAACAGTGGCCTTTGTTGAAGAAACCTTCCTCCTAGAAGTTCATTCACCCATCTGCCTCCTTTCCTTACCCATTTGGGGTCTGCCTCTGTGCTTAGCCCCAACATCTCTGCTTTTCCACATCTGGGGCTTTATAAACTTGCTGCAGTATGCTATACTCCATGTCACTGGTCAGGCCACCAAAGTTTTAAATGAACCCTAGTTACTGACAGCTTGAGTTACATATTCCTTCATCAACTCATAACAAGAAACTGACTCTCATGCTCTCTCCAATGCCTCATAATGGAAAATAATGGTGTTCATGGGAGGGTTGTCTCCATGGTTTTCTATGATGGCCAAGGTTCTGGTTGGTAGAATCTGCTGCAGCAAGTCGAGGCTAACGTCAATGCTAGAGTGCACAGAACTGTAAAACCTCTCTTCAATGTCATGCTTCCCTATCTGGTCAACAGCTAGCCTCTCGTCGTCAAGCCAGGATGTCGCTGCCACTGTTCCCTTCCTGAACAGCCCATCCATGGATACATACATTTACTGTTAGGTGTTAAGTCACCTTTGTAATTTCTATCAATAATTCAGGGAATGGGTTCTTTGATGAAAACATTGGGTTAAAAAAATGAACAAATATAGCAGAAAATAATGCTTCAGTAATAATAAGCCCTTCTAAATTGGTCCATGCATGGAGACAGAGAATGCCCCAGGGGAACAAAATGGTGAACAAGAAGAGGTTGCACTTTGGTCCAATCAGGGAGGGATGCTGATAAAACCTGATTCAAACCAATGAACCCTCCACCCAAACACTACAGCATGGACACCAGTTCAGACCCACAAAAACATAAAAAGTACGTATCATGTTACTACCTCTCAAGGCCTCTCCTTTAAGAGATAAATGAGAGCATGCTTACTGATTAGGGTTATTGTTTTACAGCAGCTTGCATATCATGATATCATTGAAGGCCAGTGTAATCAAGGGGGTGAACTGATGGAGAAAATAACTTCAATGGAAGAACACTTGAACATGTCAGTGCACAATCGAAGATCTGACGCAGGAGCTACATCACCTCAGTAGTCAATACCATCTTTGTAGTGTTTTACAATAATAGGTTTTTGCTCTGGAATTTAAGAGGCCTATCCTTGTATTTGTCTAGAAGTTTCTTAGAAATAAAAGGGCTAATAAGGCCCTGGAAACCATGGTATCAAGATTCTGCAGTATTGGCCTTGCTTGTCCGGAACTTCAGTAACAATTACAAAATTCATTATATTTTATATATTGTACAAAGCACTAAATGAAAAATCAGCGTTGACAAAAATTTACCAAGGATTTGAATATTGGGACATTGACAAGAGAATTGATAAATCATGTTTATCATGAAAAATTGCAAAATAAATTAGTTTTCATTTTTTTAAATATAAACCAACAACAACATGAAATGATCAAATTGCCACGTAAATATGAAAAATCACTGATATGTAAGATTTATAGGATGCCAATTAATACATCAAAGATTTGTTGCCAACATAAAACCTTAATTGTTGTCCATTCAAGATTCAAAATAAATAGAAAATTACTTCAGATATATCTCATCATCAGGGGTCATTTACAATGCCATAACCTAAAAGCAAGCTATTGTTTCTCCCTGTCCCTTTTATAGGCCAAGGTAGTGGCTTCTTTTGTAGGAGGTCTATTGCTGGAGATACATGGGCAATGTGGGCGTCTCACTTTGCATAGAAGGTGGTGTTGGCACCAACACATCGACGCCCTCTCTTCCAATCTTTCCTCCCCTTTTAACAATTGTGGGTCATCCTCCCAAAGTCTCATCTATCGGATGCACTAATCACTTGCAAATCCATATGGCTTCACAACTAGCAACATTTGTTGCCATGTACTCTGCGTCCACTAAAATAAGCACCATTGAACTGTGCTTCCTACAATGCTAGGGAACCATACTTGAACCCACATTGAAGCAACACTCTAAAGTGATCCTTTGGTTACCAACGCTAACTACCCATTCAAAGTCCATAAACCCATGTGACACCAACTATTTGTCAACAATATACCTCAAACCAAAATAAGTTGTGCCCTTCAAGTACCAAAGTATATGTTTTGTAGCAACCCAATGATCTTGTGTTTGCTTCACCATACATTCACTAAAGGTGTTAACTACAAAACAAATGTCAAGTCAAGTATTTCCTAGATACATGATGTAACGAACTAGCTATACATAAATGGATCTATCAAATCTAAATTAAAATCAATAAATGAGCTTAGGGTTATTATGATAGGAGTAGACATGAGCTTATGGTCCATACTTTGAATTCTCTTCAGAGTCTGAAACTAAGTACTCTCCTTGTTTGAGGGAGACCTCAATTGGACTTTGTGACTCCTCTAAACCCAAGAAGTAGTGCATCAAGTCAATGTCCTTCATATCAATTTCATTCACCAACTCTACCTTGCCCCATTCTATGAGTTTCATTGAACTTCTTATAATCATAATATCATCTACATAAACGTCTAAAACAAACAATTTATAATCATCAACGAGAAAGTAGATTGGAATCTACATATGTAGTGAAGCCATGCATGTGGCTCTTGGTTCAACCCATAAATGACCACCTTCAACTTGCAAACATGGTTTTCACGCGGATGCACCATAAACCCTATTGGTTGATTTATGTACACTTTTTCTATCAAACCATTCATAAACACTATTTTTACATCCATTATATAAGTTCCAACAAAACACTAATGCTAATGAAAATGAACTGATGGAGGTCACAATGGCAAAAGTCTCTTCATAGTCAACTCCCTCTTTTAGGAAAACCCTCTAAGCCACAAATTGTGCTTCAAATTTCTCTATTCTACCATCTAAGGCACACTCAACCTTGTAAAATCACTTGGAGTCAATTATCTATTTCCCAATGGTCTAGGCACAATCTCCCACACCATTCTTCAAAGTGTAGTTGTACTCCATCATGGCATCTGGGTTAGCCTATTGACCTAGTGTTTCCTCAAAACTAGAAGGTATTGCATCAGTGATGAAAGAGATGAGTGCCACATAATTTGTAAATTTCTTAAAAGGATGACTTACCCAAAATGAGTCTAAGGAGCTCTAAATTGTTGTTGTGCTAACTTGTAATGTCAGGGTAAGTCACCTAAACTTTCTCGCATAATTTGAAGGTAAAGAGAGATCCTCTAAGCCTTTAAAATCTTGATTTGTATTTTATTTTTCTGAAATCCTTGTATTAAATTAGAGAAATTTTGAGGTAAACAATGGGTCTCTAAGAAAAAAATATGCTATCAAAACAAAATCAATTTCAAAAAAATGAATCACATTTTAGAGGACACCTTCAACAGCCACTCACACAACAAGATCCAAGATCATGATGTTAGTATTCTTACATGGTTAAAACCGACCAAGAGCGAAATAGTCCACGACCCTTGCCAACATGGTCACTTGCACAATTTTATTAATTCAAAAGATATTATTATTACTATTATTATTATTTTATTTTAACATTAGAGAGTTATCACAATCGATCATTAGCCATGACCCTTCATGCTCTTCAAATAGAGATCATGGATCAATTAAATGTTAAGCCATGGATCAATAATTGTTAGTATTAAGGAGAATGTGAGCCGTGAAATCACTCTATGTCTAGAGTGTTGATTTTCTAGTGCTAATTAGACAAGTACAATTTTCTGCAAATGGTAATTACTTTCAATGATGTATGATATTACTTTAGCACACTCTAGAATATCATTAAGTAATTACACTTAGAAAATTCAATTGGTCAAACATTGGCTATCTTAGAAATTAGACTTCTTAGAAACTTCAACCTCTTTCTCAGATTGCTTCCCACATGAGAGAGAAATATGTGAGTGATGAGTGTGTGTGAAAATGAGAAGTTCAAGTATCTTTTTATAGTGATTTTAGGGTGCCCAAGAGGCATGTCTCTTTGCAAATTAAATTAAATTTTCTCTGTTTTAATTTAAAACTTATTTTTTCTTTCTTTTAACTTGTGTAGCTAGGGAATACCTTCTGCAATGATTGGAATCTGGATTGGGGGAAAAAATTTGCAAAAAATCCAAAGTGCTCAAAATTGCTCGAAACTAGAATGACCGGATAGGTCTCGTCGCCAGGAATCCGACACACTTTGTTTCACTCAAAACAGAGTCCGTATGAGGAAGATAGAGCCTGGTGTTCGTTTTCCTAAACAACTAAAAAATTTGCAGAACATGACAGAGTGGTGACATGGCAGCCTACTAAGCAAAAATGAATATTCTGGGAATATTCTTTCATTTTTCCCAATGACACTATGACAAGTGTTGAATTATGGTTGGTTGTGACTTGTTGCAATTTAATTGGTTTGTGGAGAGCCAATGGGGAGCTGACACATGGCTAGCCCAGAGGTCGCCACATGCCCCTCCCAAAGGCCAATTTTTTGGTTAATTGTATGATCGAAATACCATATTATTTCATGGTGCAAAATTTTTATACAATGGCTGGGCAGAGGTTGGGGTCGAACCCGCGACCTCCCCCACATAAACACCATACGTTACTACTTGCTCTACGAAATACATCTTAACATGTATGGGGCATGGTGTTTATTTAAGTTTTAAATAAGATTTGGGCAGAGGAAAAAAGGGCCAGCACCGAAGGGCCAACCCACGGGACCACACCCAGAACCAGGTGGAGTGCCCAAACTAATGGCGGAGTTTAATTTTGAAATATGGTTTAATTAACCATAAACCCCACTTATTAGTGCTAATCCTAGTTTCTAAATCGGATTTGTTAAAATGCACTTAGAGCGATAAACTCCTAGTTAAATGCGCTTAACCATAATTAATCCTGAGATTAATTCAGCGGCCATTTTGTCGGGACCGCTATTTTCGGCGCCACCTCTAGTTTTGGCGGTGCTAATTGGAGTTTCTCCAGTTTTAGTGGAGTTTTTCTAGGAAATATTGAGGAAGCCATAACTTTGGCATATTTCAACCAAATTAGGCTTAGAAAGAGTCATTCCTAAATGATTTGGATGTTCTGAGCATGATGGTGCAGGTTGCAGAGGCCTTGGAACACTTCTGTAAGTGATTTTTCCACTTTGAAGATTAAAGAAGCCAAGGGCCACCGGGAAAGGAGGTCATGCCTGGTCCACTTGAAGACCATTTTCAGAGCTTGAAGAGTCTATTTCAAGGTTTTTGGGTCTTCTGAATCCAATAGAGCAGGTTGAAAATCCATTGGAGCACTGTAGGTGTATGTAATCAGAGAATTTATCATTAATCCAAAGAGGACCTAACCAGTTGAAGCAGGTCCATGAAGATGTAGCCCAAGAGGTGTGAACTCCGTTATCAGCTACTGAGTAATGTGTGTGCTGTGTGTTATTTCTCTGCAATTTATTTTTGTACATGTGTTTTTAACAACTAATTAACTCATGAATTGCTCATAAAAAACACAAAACTTGACACATAAACCCTCACATAACTAGATAATTTGAGACGATCCTAAACACATTTATTTAATACTGATGAGGGAGCTAGCTCAACAAAACTAGTTTTCCCATATTCATATCAAGTTGGTATCAGAGCACAATTTAGCTCATTTTATCCCTAAGATGGTTTTCCAAGGTTAAGTAGATAATTAGCTATTGGTTTTGTATTTGTGCAAGGATAATTTGACTGTGTGCAAGTTTATGTGGGTAAGGAGAAGGTCAAGATTGAGGACTCAACTCTCAAATCACAACAAAGAAGCTTTTTATGCATTACAAGTGTGATGACAGCTTCATCAAACACTGTTTCTAGTCAATCTTCCTTAGAAAAACTCTTTGATAAAGAGATGTTGCAAAAGCTCTACATCATGAATGATATTGTGCAAGAGATGTATGAAGATAAGAGGGAGAGCATTATACTTCAAGAGCAGTTGATTGCCATGAAGGAGGAGATGCAAAAGCTTCTTGAAAAGATGCACGACATGGAGACTCAACTCCACATTGCAAAAGAAACACTAGCCAAGTATGTGCATGAACACGAGGTATGAAATTCAAGTTTATCTTCTATTTCCTCTCAAAATGAATGTGTAGGGCTTTTGAAAGACACACTAGAGGAATAAGGTCCAAATTATTGATGAAGATGGTTTATGAAGGTAAAGGGTTAGGCAAACATGCACAAGGCATAGTTGAGCCAATTGTTGTTGAGGAAAGGCTTAGGTATTTGGGTCTTGGTTATGGACAACATGATGGAGAATGCTCCAAATCCAAGGAGTCACATGACGGTGTTCTAAGAAAGACTTTCATTTCATGTTCATTACCTCAAGCTTGTGAAGTTTGTGTTCATGAGGCATGCAAAATTTTTTCACCTACTTTGCAAGAAGATGCTCATAAGCATGCAACTAAATAGAATTAAAAACAAGATAACGTTGAAAGTTCTAAAGCCATTGAAGCAATTGTTGGTGTTACGAAGAGAGCCACTACCCCATCAAATTCATCTCCTCAAGAAGGCGACAAAGGTGAATGTGCAAGGTATAAATCTACCTTTAATGAAGTTGCTTTTGATTATGATAAAAATGGTAAATCTTCACATAAGATTTGGAGAAAGTTTACATGTTCCTTTTGTGGTTTGAATAACCATACTATTTAAAGATGTTGGAATAAGATAACCATGCACAAGAAACTTTCAAAACAAAGGAGTCATAAAGCCAAAGATCGATTTGATAAGGAAAACCATGTTGAAAAGAAGATGCAATTGTTTTGCACTCATTGCCATAAGCAGGGTCATCTTGTAGAAAAGTGTTGGACTTCGTATCCAATAAGTCATCCACGACATTTGAAGAAGGTGGAGAGAGATCCTGACAAGAATGCAAAAGAGGATTCCCTAATTGATGTGGGTCAAGATGATTCACATGATGAAGTGCAGCTGAAAGAAGCGCCATTGAAATGGTTTGGAAAGAGATAGTTAGATTTCTTAACCAATTAAGGCCTTGCATTTCTTTTGATGATTGATGCATTTCTTCTGTCATTGAATGCATTTCTTTTCTCTTGAAAAATACGCTGCATATTGCATGAAGCAAGATGTTGGAGAAGTAGAGTTATGTTGACTCACTATGTTGCAACAAATTTAGCCATTTCAGCTCTTTAAGTACTTGTACATACCAATGGGATTCTTGTACTTGTGATGGTACTTGTGAGAGAGTTGAGAATTGTATACATGCATGAGAGTTTGTGCACTGTGTGAACAATGGAAATTTTTATAGTTTCATTGTGCTTGAACATGCATGAGTGATTGACTTGTGTTAGTCGATTGCTTTGCTTATCATGTATGAGAGTCAGTGGTTTGAAGAAGCGTGTTTTGTCGACTTGTTTGGTTGATGAGTTTGTACACCAAGATGTAAGAGTACATGGCGATGTTCACAGGATGTGACATTTGTTGCTTTGAAGGAGCAAAAGGATATGTCGTCAAGTTATGTTTCTTGCATGATGTTTTTTCATATTAATGGTTTTTCTTGTGACAAGATGTCGCAGGACTTTGGAAGGTCCAATCTTGAGCAAGAGATTCATGATTAGCCTTCATTCTCAAATCATGGCATGAACAACATTTCAATACTTGAGGATAATGGAATCAAGAAGCGGAAAGTGGACAAGATGCCAAAAAAGTTTGCAGCCCAAACAACAACCGTTGTATACCATTTGATGTGTTGATGCCAAGAAGCGAAAGAGATGGCGAATGCATTCTTCCAGATGTGGAATTTGGAAACGTGGAGGTAAAAAGAATGGTAATTTATTTTCTTGTGATTACTGATATTGGAACTCATTGTTGTAGTTCGCTTAGATGGGCTTAACTTGGAAAAATGGTTTCCAAGGAGAAGCTTGCATCAAATGCATGTTTGTGCAAAGGAGGAACATGATTCTAAGTGGGAAGGCCATCAATAAGTTTTCCAAGCACCAAGGGATCGCTTTGGTACAACAAGGTGTTTAGTCAGTCAGCAAGCAGCCAACAAGTGTTGGATTGGGTCAGCAACGAAAGGAGAACATTGGTTGAACTGCCAAGCCATTTGCAAGGCAAGGCATGTTAGTAAACCCAAGTGGTTGTCATGGAGTTTTTTCCAAGTAGAATCAAGTTGACAGAACTTGGGAAAGAGAAGAGTATTCAAATATCACTATATAACCAACTTTTGTGGGTCCAAAACCCTGTCAGTGGGAAGGAGTGATCATAATCTGGATTGGGGGCAAAAATTTGCTAAAAATTCAAAGTGTTCATAATCACTCCAAACTAGAATCATCGGATAGGTCTCATCGCCAAGAATCTGGCGCACTTATTTTCAATCAAAACAAAGTATGTATGAGGAAGATAAAGCCTTTTGTTAGTTTTCCTAAACAACTAAAAAAATTGCAAAACAAGACAGAATGGTGACATGGCAGCCTAGTCAGCAAAAAAAAATATTCTAGGAATATTCCTTCATTTCGTCCAACGACACTATGACAAGTGTCGAATTGTAGTTGGTTGTGACTTGTTGCAATTTAATTGATTTGTGGAGAGCCAATGGGGAGCTGACATGTGGCTAGCCCAGAGGCTGCCACATGCCCCTCCTAAAGGCCAATTTTTTGGTTAATTGTATGATCGAAATACCATATTATTTCAAGGTGCAAAATTTTTATACAATGGCTAGGCGGAGGTCGGGATTGAACCCGCGACCTCCCCCACACAAACACCATACGTTACCACTTGCTCTACGAAATACATCTTAACATGTAAGGGGCACAATGTTTATTTAAGTTTTAAATAAGATTTGGGCGGAGGTAAAAAGGGCCAGCCCCGAAGGCTGAGCCCTTACCACAGGACCACACCCCAGAACCAAGCGGAGCGCCCAAACTAATGATGGAGTTTAAGTTTGAAATATAGTTTAATTAACTACAAACCCCACTTATTAGCGCTGATCCTATTTTCTAAATCGGATTTGTTAAAACACGCTTAGAGCGCTAAAATCCCAGTTAAATGTGCTTAACCATAATTAATCCCAAGATCAATTCGGTGACCAGTTTGGCGGGACCGCTATTTTCGATGCCACCTCCATTTTTGGCGGTGCTAACTCGAGTTTCTCCAGTTTTAGTGGAGTTTTTCTAGGAAATATTGATGAAGCCATAACTTTGGCATATTTCAACCAAATTAGGCTCAAAAAGAGTCATTCCTAGATGATTTGGATGCTCTGAGATTGATGGTGTATGTTGCAGAGGCGTTGGAGCACTTATGTAAGTGCTTTTTCCACTTCGAATATTAAAGAAGACTAGGGCCACCAGGAGAGGAGGTCATGCCTAGTCCACTTGAAGACCATTTTCAGAGCTTGAAGAGTCTATTTTCAGGTTTTTGGGTCTTATGAATCCAATGGAGTAATTTTGAAAGTCATTGGAGCACTGTAGGTGCTTGTAATCAAAGAATTGACCATTAATCCAAAGAGGGCTTAGCTAGTTGAAGCAGGTCTATGGAGATGTAGCCTAGGAGGGGTGAACTTTGTTATCAACTACTGAGTAATGTGTTTGCTGTGTGTTATTTATTTGCGACTTATTTTCTGTACATGTGTTTTTAACAATTAATTAACTCATGAATTGCTCATAAAAAACATAAAACTTGACACATAAACCCTCACATAACTGGCTAATTTGAGGCAATCCTATACACATTTATTTAATACCGATGAGGGAGCTAGCCCAAAAAAACTAGTTTTCCCATATTCAGATCATGCAACTACCCAAAAATCAAAACTCCCTCTTAGCTAGGGAGGTATTCACCTTGACTTCCTTAAGATGTCCACTTAGTTGAATTTTTTTTCCATCCCAAGAAAATATTGAGTGATCCTGCTATGTTAATGTATCCATCTACTTCATATTCCATTCTAGAAACACGTGGAAAACATCCTGCATTGACATCAGGCAAAGGATATATTCACCCACTAGCCAAATACCCTTTGGAAGTATGGTCAAAGACAACTTGATTAGGGTAAAAAAAAAACTAGTCCCAGGTCACCAACTAACCAAGTCATCACTTGGAACCATGTCAATTTTTTTTGACCAATGGTGAAATGCTAGGCCCATTTACCATTCCCCCATGTTGTCACATAACACTTGAAAGGTAAAAATACTTGATGCTTTGAGGCACTCACTCTACCCACTAGCCAAGAAACCCTTGGCAATATGGTCAAAACCTTTTGATTGAACTCCAGGTCCTGATGCTATATGGGCCATTGTCCCTAGCCACATTACATGGCACTTGGTTTATACCCTTTGTAGAGAAATCCATTAGGGAAACATTATAGTTTCTTATTCATTATATTTCTCCTTTAATTGACAATTTGTTGTGATTAGTTATTAGTTATTCTTCTTCATTATGTTTTCGTCATCAAGATATTTGCCAAAACTTCAAAGAAAACAAGAGAACACATGATGTAGGAAATTAGCCATGGAAAAACCTATGAGGGGAAAACCAAATCAAACTCTTCCTCTATATATTCAAATAATATTGAGATGACAAATATCCTTTTTACCTTGACAAAAAACACCTTCCATCAAGTCAACCTCTTAAGAGACAAACCATTTGTTGGTCCATTACTTCATAAGTCAACATCATATAGTTCTTCAACAGACCCGAACCTTTCTACCCTCTTGTATCTTTGGCTCCTACCATCATAAAGAACTTCGGTCCTGTAATTTTGACAAACTTTTGGTCCTGTAATTTACTTCCGTCTTGCAGTTCTTTTAATCCTTTTACACGTGAGACAAACATAGGCTTCCTCCTATTTCATTAGGATTCTTCTTTCCTCGTGCTATGAGATAGAATTATTACTTTTGAGATTCTCACTTCATTCTGATTTCATATTTGATTCATCTTGTTCATGTCTCAAATGAGTCGATTAGCACTTGTATTTATAGTGTTTTTAGCTCCATAGATGAGGCCGAATTGATGTATTAGAGGCTACCTGAGGCCCACTTGATGGATGGTTTTACATGATCAGAAAAATAATAATTCTTTGACTTTCAGTAGCCCAATAAGGGTATAGAATGATGATATTGACTCAAAAAACAATCCTAGAAACCTACAATGGAGGCTTGATCTATAGACCATTGACCCAAGCATGAAAACCATGCTTTAATAAGTCAATTTATTTTTGGGAAATTTTGGAAACTCTGAATCCTACTACAACAACTGATAATATTTCTTCTATTTGTTAAATTAACGAAACATATTATTTGCAGTCTACGACAAATATTGAAATACATACATTGCAGTCTTCACAAATCAATTACTGTGGAAAATAAATGTAAGGAAAATATTACCATAACAATAAACACATTGACATAGTTATTTTTGGACAATTGTCCCCGGAAAAACCCAATGTGGGAAAATCGGTGCAACATATGAGGGTTTCTTTTATTAATCTTTAGAAAAAAACTCATGTAAAAAATATAGGTAGTATAATAGAAGAAGAATCACTGAGAGAAATTTACAGACAAATTTTTCACGCTCCATAATGAGTTTTTGACCCTTGAGAGGACCTGTTGCCCTCATGTTGGACCCACTGCGTCACCCTCTCTGCAAGGGCAGTGACGCGCAGTGCCTGTGTCACTGCCCTTGCGCTGATGAACTGCGACCCTCTTCTGTGCTGCCTCCTCCAGAATTTTCCTGCACTCTTGATTACTGCCAATACCCTATCTCTCTCACCTGCAACTCACCCTCTAATTCAATTTTCTTTTGCCGAACTTCAGCCAGTGAGAAAATCGATTTTCTTGGGATGTTGAGTATCTTCCTAGTGTGTCCTACAAGTGCCCATCGATTTCCTTCTTATAATCTTCTCGTTGAAATTTCAATGGCCCAAATTAGATCCTAATCAATGGCTCATATCATCTTGACTCGATCTCTGTCTTTTTATAGAATATTCACACCAAATTTAATTAATACTCTTTAATTATTTTAATTTCCTAAGTTTAGACTTAGACATCCATTAAAATAAATTAATTATTTTAAAACTATCTCCAGGTGGCATTTCCCAAAACGATTTATGGGTCTTGGAGAATGCATATGTCCTAGCCTTTCTGCAAATTCTTGAGGCTAGAGCACATCTGATGCTACAAAAATCAACCCTCCCTCTTAGCAAGGAAAGTGCTATAGAAATGCAACCTGCTTAAGCATCACTCAGACTCAATATCATCTCACTCTGCATTGTTGATGTATGAGATCACTGCCCATCAAATACTGCGCAACTCTGATTCTGAGTTGCATCTATGCTGTTGCTGACCTTGCATACTGCTGCTAACTACTACATCTGCACTGCAACTCCCTCTCATCTATTGCTGTTGCAACTGAGAATCCATCTATTTCTACTACTGAAATGGGCTCTCTTCTATACCCATCTGTTCCCTGAATTGGATGAACTTAGCTCTACCTAGAGCCTTCATGAGTATGTTTGCTACCCGATCTTCTGTGGGGACATACTGTTTTGAACGATCATGAAATACTGGATTCTTAGAGAGTTTGATACAACTCTGGTTATCGCAGTTAACACTGGTCGCTTCCATCCTCTTCCTGAACAAACTCATAAGCAATTTTCTAAGCCATATAGCTTCGCACATTACCGTGTTGGCTTCCATATATTCTACTTCCATTGAGCTCAAAGCTACCAACTTCTGCTTCCTGCTGCACCATGAGATCATCCATGAGCCAACTTCTTAGCAGTACCTGGAGGTACTCTTCCGGTCTACTGAACTACCTGCCTAATCTGCATCTGTGAATCTACTCAATCTATCATCACCTCCTTGGGCGTATTTCAACCCATATTCAAATGTTCCATGCACATATCTAAGGATGTGTCTTTTTGTTTCCCAATTTACCCTTTTTGGTTCGACCATGAATTGACTTAGGGTGTTGACAATGAAACAAATGTTTGGCCTGGTGTTGACCAGATACATAAGTGACCCAATGAGTTGTATGTACAATGTGGGTTGCACTTCCTTGTCTCTTGATGAGTCTATTTTCTTCCAGTTGGTGATCATAGGCGTTTCCATGGGTTGACAATCCTGCATTCTGAATCTCTTCAGAATATTTGTAAGCATATTTTCCTTGCCCAAGGAAGATCTCCCTATTCTTTTGCCAAACTTCCAACGCTAGAAAATAATGCATCAACCCCATATCCTTCATGTGGAATTATGCTTCAAGGTTCTTCTTGCAGTCCTTTATGAGCCTTGATGACACTGTTAAAAACAAGTCATCTACATATAATACCAGAATAAGTAGCTCATTCTCCACCATCAAATAATAGATATTGGGATCAACATCACTCTTGATGAATCCCAACTGCTACAAGTAATTATTAATCCAACCATACCACACTTTGGGTGCTTGCTTGAGCCCATATAGGGATTTCTTTGACTTGCATACATGAGTTCCCTTCTCATCAATCTCGAAGAATTTAGGCTGTTCTATAAACACCTCTTCTTCTATCACCCCTTTCAAGAATGCTATCTTGACATCCATCTGGTGAATCTCCCATCCCATCTGAGCTACTAGGGATATAACAGATTTGATAAAGGTATATCTAGCTACTGGGGTGAAATTCTCCTCATAGTATATCTCTTCCTTATGTGTGTACCCCTTCGCCATGAACCTAGCCTTATACTTCTCTGTACTACCATCTGCAAATTAATTGATTTTGTAGATCCACCTTGATCCTACAACTGATATATCCTATGATCTAGGTATCACTTCCTAGACATCATTATTCATGAAAAAACTGTATTCCCCTATCATGGCATCCACCCATACTTGGTGCTATATGGCTTCCTGAAAACTGAGGGTTCTTCAACCGGTGCTACTAAGGATTAGTATCTGTTAGGCTATCTACGCTGCCTCTTTTCGGTTCTAGGAGCTCCTACCAAATCCTCTACATCCCTCAGTGTTTTCACACTTACCTACTGGTTCTTCCACTGGTGGTGGGAGGCTCAATCAAATCCTCCTCCCGTTCTTGCTGTTCCATTTGTAGAGAACTACCTGGATCTCCTACTCCCGAGGAAATACTGGTGCTGGTCACTGTACTCGATCCTGGTGTCTGTCCTTCTGCTTGTCCTCCATGCTGCCCCTGCTTCTCTTGGACTAATTGAACATCTGCTGATTGATCTCCTGCTATCATCTCTCGATATTTCCTAAAATCTCATTCTTCCATGAACTTTACATCTCGCCTTACTACAATTTTCCTTCTGCTAGGAATGTAGATCCTGTATGCTTTTGAGGCCTTGCTATACCCTACGAGGTACCCCTTAGATGTAGTCTAATCCAATTTACTACGCTTCTCGTCTAGAATGTGACAAGATGACAAACTCCCGAATATACTTACATGACTTACCTCTGGATTTTTCATTGTGAAGACCCCTTCAGACATTTTCTTCCCCAATGCTTTGTGAGGAGTTCTATTCTGAATATACAATGCTGTGTTGCATGCCTTTTCCCATAAGAATCTAGGCAAGTCCTGGTCATATAACATAGCCTTTGCCGCCCTGATTATTTTTCTATTCTTCAACTCTGGTATTCCATTTTGTTGTGGAATATATGGAGTTTTCCACTCTCTTTTTATGCCCTCCTTTTCCTAGAAGTCCGTGAATTATTTATCTGTATATTCTCCACCATTATCTGAATGCAATACCTTTATATTTTTCCCTGACATGTTTTCTACGAGAGCCTTGAACTCTCTGAACTGATCAAAGACCTCATCCTTGGTATTTAAGAAATAGATCCAGGTTTTTCTAGAGTGATCATCAATAAAGGTGATAAAATACTCGCCACCGCTAAGAGATCTGGTGTACATTGGGTCACAAAATCTGAGTGTATCAATCCAAATACACCTCTTGCTCTGTTGTCACTTCTGAGAAAACCTGCCTTAGCATACTTCCCTACTACACATCCTCGACATACATCATCATGCTCAGTACTAAGGATTGGAACTCCTATCACAATATCTCTAATCATCTTAAGTGCTCCATGGTGTAAGTGTCCCATCCTTCTGTGCCAGAGTTCATTCAGTTCCTTTTCAATGTTATGATTACTACCTATCAGTGCCATTGGAGACTCGAGCTACAATCTATAAAATCTGTTGCTTCGAGTTCCAATTTGTCTCAAATTCTTCCAGCTGGGATGTTTGACATAAACATTCCTTCCAATGAAGTATACATCGTACCCCTTATCCTATAACTGGGATACTTAAATCAGATTCATTCCTAATCCCGACACATGCAACACATTAATGTCGCTAATATTGGTTGCTTCTTCTTTATGAAACAATATGGCACCTCTCCCTACTGGAGTACACTTAGTTCTGTTTCCCATAGTGATATGGAAGTCCATATTCTCTTCTTGATAGCTAGAGAAGTATTCTCGTACTCCAGTCATGTGCGCTGAAGCCCCGCTATCAATATACCAAACACCTGCTGATGCCGAACTTGACAAATATGTGAATTATTCTTCCAATCTGGAAGATAATTCTGAGACATCTTGACTATCCATGTTGTTCTGTGCTATCCTCCTTCCCAACGCTGATCTTGCAACTGCAAAATACTACATTTTAGATGGAGATATGCTCTGCAAAATAAACACAACTTCTCCCTTTGTCTCTGACAACCCTTCGATCTTGAGATTGATTCTTTGTCGATTCACTCAGAGAATTAGCTCTTCCTCAAAATTTTGCGTGCTTGGCCCAAAGGACTGCGAAAAATTCTGGGGACTTCAAGCAGCTGCTCATGCAGTGCTATGTTGCTCCCTTTTCCTTTTGCACTAGATCTCTCCTTCATCCTATCTGTGCTCTGAAAGCATGTGAAAATTCAGAAACTTCAAATCCTACTGCAACAACTGATAATATTTATTCTATTTGTTAAATTACTAAAATATTTATTCTATTTGTTAAATTACTAAAACAAATTATTTTCAATTATCTACAACGAATATCGAAATACATACACTGCAATATTCACAAATCAATTACTATGGAAAATAAATGTAAGGAAAATACTACCACAAAAATAAACACATTGACATAGTTATTTTTGGACAATTGTCCCTGCAAAAACCCAATGTGGGAAAATAGGCGCAGCAGATGAGGGTTTCTTTTATTAATCTTCAACAAAAATTTCATGTGCAACATATAGATATAAGAATAGAAGAAGAATCACTGGGATAAATTTACAGACAAATTTCTCACGCTCCACACTGAATTTATTACCCTTGAGAGGAACTGCTGCCCTCAATCTGGACCCACTGCGTCGCCCTCTACGTAGTGACTGCACCACTACCCCTGTGCTGATGCACTGTGCCCCTATTCTGTGCTACCTCCTTCAGAATTTTCCCGCACCCTCGATTATTGCCGATACCCTCTCTCTCTCTCACCTGCAAATCACCCTCTGATTCAATTTTTTCTTGCTGAATTTCAGCCAGTGAGAAAATCAATCTTCTTGGGAAACTGAGTATCTGCCTGGTGTGTCTTACAAGTTCCCATCGAGTTCCTTATTATAATCTTCTCATTGAACTTTCAATGGAACAAATTAGATCCTAATCAATGGCTCAGATCATCTTGACTCGATCTTCGCTTTTTTCTAGAATATTCACACCCAGTTTAATTAATACCCTTTAATTATTTTAATTCCCTAAGTTTAGACTTAGGTATCCATTAAAAATAATTAATTATTTTAATTAAACTGTCTTCGGGTGGAATTTCCCAAAACAATTTCTGGGTCTTGGAGAATGCATATGTCCTAGCCTCTCTACAAATTCCTGAGGCTAGAGTACATCCGATGCTACAAAAATTAACACTTTTTAAAATAAAAATTTCCTCAAATACATTATATAATGACTCAAGTACAATTATGAAGAATAACACTATTTACATTCTTCAATACTCCCTCTTAACTAGGGATGAATTCATAATTACATATATACTTAGGTACATAGAATATATAAAAATGATATACTCTACGAAGATTCACAACACACAAAATGCTACATATTAGATTCTTGACCAAGGTATCTATTATGGTTGGGACTAAGGTGTGTTCCAAGCTTCAACCACTCTAGTTACCATGAGGGTTCCACTCTAACACCAACCTAGGGATCTAGGTGTGTATCCAAGGTTAAAGCTTTCGAGGTCCTTAATTATTCTGATGTTTCTTAGATCACTATCATATTAAACACATCTACTCGAAGGCTTTACTTCTTCAACTTTTCCAGCAACAACAAAATCAATCTCAACACTCCTTCCAAGAACATCTAAGTCTTATTCACAACTTTAACAATCACGATGTAACAACCCTAGTAAAAATATCATGTAAATAAAGTTAATAAAGGAAAAATAATAACCAAGGTTATGGGACACTTATTCCAAGCTGAATGTTGGGAAAAAAATCCTAGTGTGGGTGCTTATTTGGTTTATTATGGCTAAGGAAATTGACAAAGGAAATGAAAAAGGCTTTGGAAAGGAAAGATGATATTAATTGGCATTTTTTTATGAAAATAATGGAAATTACGAGAAAAGGAAAGTGAAAGGGCACAGGTTGCATGTGAGGAAGACAATAATGGAAAATTGAAGAAAAAAGAGGCCTCATTAAGAAAAAGGATTACAAGGGTCAGTGGGTACTTTTTTATTAGTCTAATTTTGGAGCTCTCTCTATATTATTTATGTCTCACACTCATGGACACTTAGATTTTTCTTGGAGCACTCTAGCATTGGATCAAGAAGGCAAAGGACAGACAAAGAAGGCAAAAGGAAAACAAATATCAAGCAAGGAAGAGCATGATCAAGCAACTATGATGGGATTAATTGCATGTATCGATTTTCATGTATGATTTCCTTACTATATTTGGCATGCATGGTACATGCATATGTGTATTTGGTCCTCTTTCCGTCATTGGCATAGGTTTTTGTAATATCTGAAAATGGAATACTGCATTGATACACAAACACAATATTTGAAGCCCAGTAAATGTACATAAATATTATGATCAAAATAGATATAGAAATAATAGATGAGCTATTTTATTCCATAAGATATGATTCAGTTACAACAATGTACAAAATATAAGGTAATCTAGCCAAGGAGATGGCCTAGAATGACCCTGAAAGCATGCTACAACAAGCACTGGGTAACTGGAGAGCTGCAGGAAGCAATACTGTGCTGTCCCTTCAGTAGATGATGAACATGTGACTGCTGGCTGAAATAAAAATGCATATCTATGGAGCTCATGAGCTTTGATGATGCCAAGATTCAAGATCTGGGCACTATGATGGAAACCCAAGATAACCCATGAAGGATTTTCCAGATCTATGAGTTTGGAAAATCACCCTCTTAGGGTTTCACTCTAAAACTATTGGGTATGAAGATCTGAGATAGATATGATCATATGATGGTTGTAATATGATGTACAACCAGATTTGAAATTTGAGGGCTGATCCCTCCTTCAGATCTCCAAGCTAGAAGCTTGAGATCTTGTCTCTTCTTCCTCCTCCTCAAGATGCAACAACTGAAGATACATCTGTTGGGAAAATTGCACTGTACAAGAGGGAGAGACTCAATGCCTGCTAAAATGTGTTGCAATAAGCTCCAGGCTGATGGAAACAGTGATGGAAAGGTGATGGAATGATCCCTCAAAGGATTACTATTTGAAATGCTAGAAAATTCCTTCCTCCTCTAGATATGCAATGATGCACTGTGCAATCCTTGATGGGACTGCTACTGATAGGAGGTCAATAAATCTTGGCCTGATGCTAGATCTGAAATGAGTCTTTGGAAATGTTTATCTTGAAACCCAAGGTGATAGGAATAATCCTTCACCGGTTCTCTAACTGAAATACTGAAGACAACTTTCTCCTCCCAAACTGATCTTTAGAAATTGCGTAATTCCTAAATATATGTGTGATGTAGAGAGTGGAAATAGTGTGGCACCAATTCCTGATGATGAATGGAAGCTCAGAATACCTTCCTAGAGTAGGCACACAAGTCCCCCATGGGTAAGGGTGGGATTCATGCTCGGGAACACCCTGTGCTAAACAACACTGCAGACTTAGCTAAACAACATAACAGTGCATGGAATTTCAAAAGACAACTCTAGATATAAACAGATCACAAATCATAAAACTAAATTTTGCCTTCTATGTTTCCTTCATCTCCCTTATATAGTTTATGAGCCTTCCCAGGCCTTGGCCCACCTATAAACTGCACTATGCATGTGGACATAATCCTCCATGTTTGACTGGGCTGTCTCTCCAAGTCATCCATCATGTCTACATGCAATGTGCACCCTCTCCATCATGTGTGCATTAAATGCACTACTTCCTCCATCACTTCATCATGAATTCTCTATGATCTTATATTAGATTCCCTCCATGATCTATCTCATTAATGAGACATGATCTCCACTCCATTCACATTAGTAGCTGCTCCACTACTACATTATGTAGATCTATGTCTAATTAACCCACATTCACACATAAAAAAGTTGATCTTATTCATCTTTGAGGATTATGGGTCCTTCCACCCTTTTATTTACTTAATTTAATTAAGAAAATTAAGAAATTTAATATTTCAATTATTTTGTGAAAAATTGGGAATATTATAGTCCTCCCTGGCAAAATTTTGCTTGTCCTCAAGAAACTGAAAAATTATATGCAAAGCCATCTATTCCCCTCCAAATGGCATCCACATAAGGAAGGCCTCCTCCATTTCTACAATGTGTTATGTATGTTTGGTTGCAAAATTTTCTCCCAAGAATGCATAGAATGACCTCCAACTTTGTAGTTAAATTTCCTTCTTTCTCCAATAAGTTCCAAGTGACAACCATAAGCTACCCAACATCATTATCAATACATGAGATACATAATATAAAGTGGTTATTCTCACAAAGGAAAAGCCCCATCTCACAAAACATCTCTTCATCCCATTCTTTTTGAAGTAGATTGAGCATGGACATGCCCTCATCCTTAGCCCTGTTGGCCTTGTTGGATCCAAGCATCATTCCAAAATTATGCAAAAGAAGAAATAGAGAAATATGGGTAGCAAAGATGTCAAACCATATTCTCCCAAAAGTAACCATCGGAGTAAGGCCTCTTGCTGCCATCCTCCATCTCCACCATGCAAGATGGACAAGCCAAACTCCCCCAAAAGCAACCAAAGCAACAATATATCTTGCTACCTTCTCACCTTCTCATGTGCATCATGGAGTAAAAACATACTGATAGACATGTGGAATGTCACATCATCCCAATACAAGAAAACACCATCATTACACATCATGAGAGTACTATGCCAATTTCTACACAATACAAAACACGTAGGCATAGGAGATGTCATGTGATGGCCAAACTCTCTCAAGGACAAACAAAGTGAACATGCCTTCTCTTGCTACATTCTATCATTGATACACAAGGCATGAGTCAAAGAAATATGAGCTATTGGGTGGTAACCATACTCACCCAAGAGCAACCAGCGCAACCATGCCTCCTTCTTCATTACATGAGTGTTATTCAAGGCATGGATCAAAGAAATATGAGTTTTTGAGTAGTAACAAAACTCACCCAAGAGAAACTAGCATAACCAAGCTTCTTGCTGGCCCGTGTCATATATCTGCAAGTGGTCATGCAACTCCTTGCTTATCATCCTCACCCACTCATCCCAATGTGGATGATGAATGATGTTTTGCATAAAAATGGTATCCTCCCCTTGTAGAATACCATTCTCCTCAAACTGATGAAGAACTTTGCACTCCATGACATGTTGAAGTGAAACTCCAATGAGATCTCTTAATGAGACCTTCTCATCAATGGCCCTCCAAAACCAATAAGGTTGTAATATTCCCAAATGGGGAAAGCAACAATATATCACATAAACATGGAAAGTAGAAGTGAATACATCAATACACCATTACATGAGACAAATGTACAACCATATTATTAAACATATATGCAAATAATAGGCACAAGATCTTGAGGATCTAGTCATTCAAGCAATACAAAACAAGCCTCCTCTAAGCAAATATGTCAATACATGTAAAAATACTGCCATACAAGTGCCATGAGCCATGACAGTGCAATTTTAGGGCATAAATGCTACATAAATGATATATCAATAAGGATCTACTGTTATATAGCTCAAACAATGTTGGGAACAAAGATCTAAGCTTCCAAGCACATCCCCAAGACAACCCGGAAAGGGTTTCCTGAAATATACAAAAATGCAGAAATACAAATATGGCCCTAGGGCTGAATAATCTCTGCAACTAGATAGATGATAGGAGGTTGCTGATATGATCTGGAAATTTATGGAAACTCCTCCTATAGATTCTCCAAATGAGAGGTTGATGCCCTCACTGAAAATCTATCTCCCCCAACTGGGGCTCCAAACCCTTCACTGCAACTACACACTGAAATAACCCAGTTCCTTCAGAAAAATGCACTGTAACTGATAGCAACACCTTATCTTGAGGCTAGATGATGAAATAAAGCTCAGGGGTTCTCTTTTCTAGTCTCCCAATGGAATGAAACTTTCCTCCAACTCAAATCAAGCAAGGAAGTGACCCAAATCAACTCTCCACTGCTGCACCCTGCAACACAACACAATACTCTGCAAAAACTGTGCTGTACAAAAAAGATGTAGCTTGGCCTGATGCCAGATAGTGGAAAAGGTAGTGCAATACTATTCCAAGAGGCCTCTCAAGGAAATATGTGGGGTTCCTGACCGGGAACACCCTGTGCTGAACAACACTGCAATCTTAGCTAAACAGCTGAAGAGAGCAACAAGTCTAAAAAAACATATCAAAATAATAATCAAAACATAACCTCATATGGCTACCATCCTCTTCCTTATATAAGTTATGAGCTTCCTCACCCATGGCCCCACTCAATTAGGTCACCACATCCATGCATTCAATCTCCCTCCAAAACTGCGCTGTCCCACCATAAATGCCACTCCTCCATAACAACGCTCTTTGATTTGGTAAAAGTTGACCCAGTATTCATGCTACAACCCCTTTTCACACCTAAGGGTCTTCAATCCATATTTTAGATGATATCCATTCACACTAGGAGTGTCTTTTATTCCTACTAAGGATATTTATGGGTCTCCATACCTTCTTATTCCTCTATCTAAGAGAAAAATACAAATTTAATATTCCAATTAGCTGTGTGCTAATTTAGGAACATTACAGTCCTCCCCTCCCAAATGTTGCTTCTCCTCATGAAAATGCAAGGATATAACTGAAGAGCCTCTCCTCTTCCTCCTGTAGCATCCTGTATGATAAGTTCCTCCAATGAACAAGATGTTGTCTCATCAATAAGTCTCCAAGTTGCTCCTCCCAAGTGTATAAGTATGCCTTTGGTGAAAAATCCAAATGACTCTCATTATGAATAAGTGGAATATCCATATTAGAAAGTATATGTGGTCTATAGGCCTTCTTTAGGCATGGAATATGAAATATATTTGGAACTATCATTCCCATGTGAAGCCTCCATCCCCAAGCTATCATCCACAAAAAGTGAGTCACCCTCAAACATGACAACTCATGAAAAATATCCTCCACCTTTGGCTCCTACAATATAGGTGGGCTGCATAACTGAACATGGTAGACAAAATGTCCTACCCCACACTGTCTCTCTCTCCACTTATGGAAAGTGTAGAGCTGCTGCTGATATTGGGCTGAAATAATGTTGCCTTCAAGATACAAAAGGACCACTGGATCTCCAAAGACCCCTCCTCTAATTTCATGAGCCCAAACCATTCCATACAAAGTGAATGGTACATCATCACCATGTGTTATCCAAATCAGAAAATTTCTGAGTGTTATGTGCAAGTTTGGATGGTATCAATGGTTTCTCCAGTGGATACAACACAATTTTACTAACTACTCTTTTAGAACATCATGTGGCAAGTTGTCTCCCAACAAGTTGCTAGCTATGCATGTTTTCTCATCTATTATGAGGTAGTAAATGGCATTATATATCAGCTGAGCATAATAAGAATAACACCACACTTGCCCAAAGTTATGCAAATAAGGGCTATCTCCATCACAAATGTTGGTCCTAAAATGACCATTAAGCCCAAAGATAATCTTTCCCTCTTGTGGAGCAATGCACTGTACATAGATGGTGAGAAGATGCAAATACTTTATGAAATGATTAATAAGTACATGAATACATTTCTTACCATGCATGGTGAGTAGGATGAAAGTGAGGTCCATAGATGAGCCCTCCCATGAGAATCTCCTCATAAAGGTCTGCAAAATGAAGGGATGCATAATCCCCTTGGAACACTCCGTCAATAGAAACAAACTCTCAAGTGACAACGCTGTTGGCCTTAGTGATAAGGCTCTTGCCACTCCATGACTCCATTATTTGACATGCAATAAGCCAAAGTCATCCACCATTATGCTGCTATGTGTGGAAGTCTCCTTCCTATGAGGAAGTACCTCCTGATCCTTCAATGTTGAAGGGTAGCCTCCTTGCACTTGGATTGTGCCATTCCTTTCTCCTGAAATATCCTGCAAATTATGGGAGAAATTCAGCCCATACTCTCCCAAGAGTAGCCAGAGAAACAAGAGCTCTTGCTTCCTCCTCACACCTCCATCATACAAATCATGAGGTGAAAATATGATGATTGACATGGAGAATGTCATATCAACATAATGCATGAAAACATGATGATTGACATGGAGAATGTCATATCAACATAATGCATGAAAACATGATGATTGACATGGAGAATGTCATATCAACATAATGCACCCAAACTCCTTGTTGCCATATGATGCAAGTGCCATGCCAAGTCCCTTCCACCAACATACTCTTTGAAATAGAATGTGTCATATGATTACCAAACTCTTTGAAGTGTAACCAATGCAACATTGCCTCCTGCTGCCCTGTGTCATAGATATGCAAGTGGATTTCCAACCTCTTGCTCATCAACATCACCCATCCAACCAATGTCGAGTGTTTATCATCATGCTCAAAATTGGTATCCCTCTAATTGAGAACACCATCCTCCCAAATCAGATTTCTATATTTGCATTTCATGGGATGTTGAAATGCAATCTCCTGGAGATCTCGAAATGAAGACCACTCATCAATGACCAAGTTAATCCCATAAGGACCCAAATAAGGTGTAGGCAAAAACTTCTCATCAAGAGGTGAAGTGCTCATCAAGCAGTACCCATCATAGTAATGGAATATGCCATCCCTCATAAGATTCCCTCCATCAACCATCTGCCTATCCTCTTCTATACATGTAGAAAGGTCATTGGAATGCTCCAATAATGGTTGGGCCCCCAACCCATCACGGCTGCTCAATGACAACGCTGCTGATCTCCATAATGGTGCATCTGCTGTCTCAAGATCATGCTCAATGCTAAACACATAGTTCTACATTGCATTGTTTAGGAAAATACTCATCCTATCCTCCAAAAATATACACTCCAACCCCAGGAGTTGTGTTCAGCTCAACAATGAATAAATAAGATGACTTTTTATCTCCTCCATGAACAAATCAAGGCTTCTCAGCACAGTGATAGTCTGCTGCTCCAAATCAGCAATGTGCTTTGACCCTAGGTCATGCAATGGTATATTCCCACAATCCTCCACATGATGTGCTAAAATAATAGGAAGTGGAAACATATGCATACCTTGGTAAAACTTGGGAACATCTTTTACTTCTACAAGGGTTAATTCCTCCGGTGTGATGGCTTCCCCAACTACTGATGATGATGGCTGCTCTTCTATGGCTGCATCAGCGCTGGTACAAGTCTCCTCCTCCTCATGCATCTCCAGAATAGTGCATGGGACTCTAAATGTCAAGAGATGAAGACCACTTTGCAAAGGTGCAAGTGTTCTTCCTCCTGATGCTAGTGCTCCTGCAACAAGTGGTGGTGAAGGCCTCTTCTCTTCTGATTTCTTCTTGTCAAACTTCTTGATCAACCTTTGAGTAAAATATGCATATGCAGTCACTCTTGCATGACTCAAATGGTTGAACCACCAAATTTTTGCTTCATCCTCAAGGTGCAGCGCTGCAATCTCAATAATTTTTCTCTCTACTACTGGATGTAGTAGAAAAATGCATCCAACTTCATTCCCCAAACTCTTGCTGTGCATGTGGATGACCGATCAAATGTAGGCAATAGAAATCTATTGTAGACAGGTCTTCTTTCTTCTTTGAGATGAATGAACTATGGGAGAGTTAGATTCTCCTTGAAAGCTCTAGGTTGAGACTTATATTCTGCAAGATACTCACTTAGAATCTCATGATCTAAGTGTCCTCCATCTCCATGCCTCTTGTCTTCTTCTTCAAAAGAAAAGGGCATAGTATGTTTCTTTGGAGCTCTATGCAATACCAAATCTTTATTTTGCTGATAGGAAGTACATGGACCTTCCTCATCTTGAAACCCTAGTGTGGTTTCATTGTTTTTATCCATTCTTCTTTGCTTGACCTCCTTGGTGAGGTCCCTCTTAGATCTAAAAAGAGATGAGATACAACTCATTATTTCCATCATTATTATCTCTTTCTCCTTCTTCTTATTCTCCTGATATCATAATGGCTGAGATCCATAGGCTGAGCCAAGATTATGTTCTAATACCAGTGTAATATTCCCAAATGGGGAAAGCAACAATATATCACATAAACATGGAAAGTAGTAGTGAATACATCAATACACCATTACATGAGACAAATGTACAACCATATTATTAAATATATCAGCAAATAATAGGCACAAGATCTTGAGGATATAGTCATTCAAGCAATACAAAACAAGCCTCCTCTAAGAAAATATGTCAATGCATGTAAAAATACTGCCATGCAAGTGCCATGAGCCATGGCAACGCAATTTTAGGGCATAACTGCTACAAAAATGATATATCAATAAGGATCTGCTATTATATAGCTCAAAAAATGTCAGGAATAGAGATCTAAGCTCCCAAGAAAATCCCCAAGACAACCCGGAAAGGGTTTCCTGAAATATACAAAAATGTAGAAATACAAATATGGCCCTATGAATGAATAATCTCTGGAACTGGATAGATGATAGGAGGTTGCTGATATGATCTGGAAATGTATGGAAACTCTTCCTATAAATTCTCCAAATGAGAGGCTGATCCCCTCACTGAAAATCTATCTCCCCCAACTAGGGCTCCAAACCCTTCACTGCAATTGCACATTGAAATAACACAGTTCCTTCAGAAAATTGCACTGTAACTAATAGCAGCACCTTAGCCTAATGCTGGATGATGAAATAAAGCTCAGGGGTTCTCTTTTCTAGTCTCCCAATGGAAGGAAAATTTCCTCCACAAAGATGTAGCTTGGCCTGATGTCAGATAGTGGACAAGGTAGTGCAATACTCTCCCAAGAGGCCTCTCAAGGAAAGAGGTGGGATTCCCGACCGAGAACACCCTGCGCTGAACAACACTACAATCTTAGCTAAATAGCTAAAGAGAGAAACAAGTCGAAACATACATATCAAAATAATAATCAAAACATAACCTCATATGGTTGCCATCCTCTTCCTTATATAATTTATGAGCTTCCTCACCCTTGGCCCCACTCAATTAGGTCACCACCTCCATGCATTCAATCTCCCTCCAAAACTGCACTGTCCCACCATGAATGCCACTCCTCCATAACAACGCTGTTTGATTTGGTCAAAGTTGACCCAGCCTTCCTGCTTCGGCCCATTTTCACACCTAAGGGTCTTCAATCCAGCTTTTGGATGACCTCCATTCACACTAGGAGTGTCTTTTATTCATACTAAGGATATTTATGGGTCTCCATACCCTCTATTCCTCTATCTAAGAGAAAAATCAAAATTTAATATTCCAATTAGCCGTGTGATAATTTAGGAATATTACAAAGGTTTTGGATCTGTTGCAGGTAGAAGTTTCTCTTTGAGCTGTGAGATGCTCATTGAGAAAGAGTCATCTTGAAAGGGGAAAATATTGCCCATCTCAAGATGTCTACCATCTATCATCTTTCTCTCCATTGCTTCATGAATGAAGCTATCATATGATTGCTCCCATAAGGAACAGGTCCTCCTCTTCTCACTACTGCTCATTAACAACGCTGTAGATCTGCAAGGTGATACATGTGTTGTCTCAAAGAAAGGCACAATGCTGAACTCATAGCCAACCATTGTATATAGGATCATACTCATCCCATATTCTGAAACTCTACACTTCAACTCAAAGGGTTAAATGTAGTTCATCAATGACAAACTAGGATGGTTCTTCATCTCTTCCTTGATTAGATCAAGGGTCCTCTACACAGTGATATGATGCTGCTCCAAATCAGCGTGTTGTTCCAACCCTTGGTTATGCATTGGACTTGATGGCATGTCCCCATAAGTTTCAATAAGAGGTACTGAAACAATATGAGATGGAAGTGGATGCATACCTGTGATCAACTTATATGTGGGAACCTCTTGCAAGACCACAAGAGTTCCTCCGACTAGGACATTGGTGTCTCCCATTGTTGGTAGTGATGATGGTTGTATCTCTACAACTGTACCAGCGCTGGTATCTGTCTCCTCTTTCTCATGCATCTCCTGAATCATGCATGGGACTCTATATGTCAAGAGCTTAAGACCATCTTGCAAAGATGCAAGTGTCTCTCTTCCAGATACAAGTACTTCTGCAGCTGGTGGTGAATATAGTGAATCTTTGTCCAGAGTGACAAGAATGACATGCTCCTTTGCTTCCTTAGGAAATGTCTCTTTGGGACACATCTCTGGTTTTCTCACATCAAACTTCTTTCTCAACTTGTGAAAAAAATATGAATACTCAGTCACCTTTGCATGCTCCATGTGACCAAAAAAACAATCATTTGCTTCACCTAAAAGATGAAGTGCTGTAATATGAACAACCTCTTTTTCAACTGCAGGATGTAGCCTAAAAAATGCATCTAACTCTTTCCTGCAAGCCTTAACAATGCTTGAGGAAGATCCATCAAATCTAGGTAAATGGAATCTATTGTGCCTCTTTCTTCTATTGCTGCTATAGGATCCTCTTTCTTCTTTGATTTTGAATAATTTTTGGAGAGTTAGATTCTCCTTGAATGCTTTAGACTATGCTTTGTACTCTTCAAGATACAAACTAAGAGTCTCAGGAGTCTCAAGTTCTCTTCTTTCTTAATTTATATACCATTCACCTTATTCAAAGAAAGTGGGCATAGTAGATCTATGAGGAGATCTATGATTCTCCGATCTTCTTTGTTGCTGATAAGAAGTACTGGGACCTTCTTCATCCTGAAACCTTCTTTAGGTTTCCCTTTTCCTTTCTCTTCTTGTTTCATTGACCTCTTTCGAGAGATCCTTCATAGCTCTAAAGAAATATGAGGAAAAACTTAATCCCTCCATTATAGTAGATCTCTACTATCTTCTTCTCATATGTTGTCACTAATGTCCACAAGCTGAGCCAAAGATCATGCTCTGATACCACTGTAATATCCCAAAATGGAATAATGCATTGATACACAAACAAAATATTTGAAACACAGTAAATGTACATAAAGATTATGATCAACACAGATATAGAAATAATAGATGAGCCATTTTATTCCATAGGAGATGCTTCAGTTACAACAATGTACAAAATATAAGGTAATCTAGCCAAGGAGATGGCCTAGAATGACCCTGAAAGCATGCTACAACAAGCACTGTGTAACTGGAGAGCTACAAGAAGAAATACTGCGCTGTCCCTCTAATAGATGATGAACATGTGACTGCTAGCTGAAAGGGAAATGCAGATTTATGAAGCTCAGGAGATTTGACGATGCCAAGATTCAAGATCTAGGCAATATGATGGAAACCCAAGATAACCTAGTAAGGATTTTCCAGATCTATGAGTTTGGAAAATCACCCTCTTAGGGTTTCACTCTACAACTGCTGGGTTTGCAGATATAATCATATGATGACTGCAATATGATGTACAACTAGATATGAGCTTTAAGGGCTGATCCCTCCAAATCTCCAAGCTAGAAGCTTGAGATCTTGTCTCTTCTTCCTCCTCCTCAAGATGTAACAACTGAAAATGCAACTGTTGGGAAAAATATATTTTACAAGAGGGAGAGACTCAATGCTTGATGAAATGTGTTGCAATAAGCTCCAGGATGATAGAAAAAATGATGGCAAGGTGAGGGAATGATCCCTCACAGGATTCCTAGCTAAAATGCTAGAAACTTCCTTCCTCCTCTGGATCTGCAATGATGGACTACGCAATCCTTGATGGGAATGCTATTGATAGTAGGTAAATAACTCTTGGCCTGATTCCAGATCTAAAATGAGGCTCCGGAAATGCTAATATTGAAGCCCAAGGTGATAGGAATAATCCTTCACCGGTTCTCCAGCTGAAATACTGAAGAAAACTTTCTCCTCCCAAACATATCTTCAGAAATTGCGTAATTATTGAAGATATGTGTTCTGAAGAGAGTGGAAATAGTGTGGTACCAATGCCTGATGATGAATGGAAGCTTAGAATACCTTTTGAGAGTAGGCACACAAGTCCCCCGTGGGTAAGGGTGGGATTCCCACTCGGGAACACCCTGTGCTAAACAACACTGCAGACTTAGCTAAACAACATAAGAGTGCATGGAATGTCAAAAGACAACTCTAGATCTAAACAGATCACAAATCATAAAACTAAAGTCTGACTTCTATGTTGCCTTCATCTCCCTTATATAGTTTATGAGCCTTTCATGCCTTGGTCCACTTCTAAACTACGCTGTGCATGTGGACATAATCCTCCATGTTTGACTGCACTGTCTCTCCAAGTCCTTCATCATGTCTACATGCAGCGTGCACCCTCTCCATCATGTGTGCATTAAATGAACTAATTCCTCCATCGATTCATCATGAAGGCTCTATGATATTACATTAGATTCCCTCCATGATCCTAGTTGATTGCTTCAACCTCCATGATCTATCTCATTAATGAGACATGATCTCCACTCCATTCACATTAGTAGCTGCTCCACTACTCCATTATGTAGATCTATGTCTAATTAATCCACATTCACACATCAAAAAGTGGATCTTGGTCATCTTTGAGTATTATGGGTCCCTCCACCCTTTTATTTACTTAATTTAATTAAGAAAATTAAGAACTCTAATATTCCAATTATTTTTTGAAAAATTGGGAATATTACAATTTTGACAAGTGTGACAATGTTCTTCAACCTTTCCTTTCCATTTACAAATAGCCATGGTGTGGTGGTTCTCTTGTATTTGGTTGAGTTGGATTTTCTAATAGACTTAAAGCTGAGTGGGGTAGTCTTAAGATTATTCACAAGGCCTAGGAATCTAGGATGGGATACACAGTAAATATTGGATGTGAACACCTCAATTGAGCCTAGGAATCCTCGATTGATGAATGGCAGGATACACGGTAAATATCATTGGTTAGTACACTTGATTGGACCTAGGACAGTAAATCCATGAGGGTGGAGACCTTATAGGCCTAGGAATCCATTGAATGGTAATGGTGGGATACATGGTAAAGCCGAGAGGTTGAGATAGAAAAATTCCTCATGGTTTAGGTGGAGAGATCCAGAGGCATCCATGCTTGTTTTGGGCCTAATGATCCAGTGGGGTTTGTGGTAAAGCCTAATTATATTGATGAGGGTTGAGGTGGTTTGGCCTTGGGAAGTCGAGGTTGGTTATGTTGTTAGTCCCACATTCATGCTTGGAATATGGCATGGGGGTGATTGGCTGAAAGAAAGATTTGGTTCAACCAATCTATCGTCTGGTGGTTCATGGAAGTCCCAAACCTAGCTGGTTTTTGGCATTCATTAATAAGAGTTTCTTCTCTTTGGTTTTTCATGTGTGAATGTACTAGTTTATATGTGTATTTTATGGCTGTTATATCTTTATTATTTCTGTTGGTTATATGCTCGTTATGAGTATGTTTTATGACAAAATTAATGTATGGTTCTCATCATGTTTTGATTAGAAAATGAATGTACAATGTATATATGTCCTAATAGATGATAATGCATAGTATTGTGATAAGACAAGGATGTTTCTTTACAAATCTCAGATAAGTATGAGACCCCTATGCTAAGATATGTTGTTAAGACCTCTATTTTTCATATTTGTGACATGTTTGATGAAATTCCTATTATGGCTAGTAGGGGCCAGATAAATTATTTGTATCAAAGTTTGCATTAATATGATTGTTGATTTGTATATGAAAATTTCAAGGTTTATGATAAAAGTTTGCAAGTGAAATTTTAGCTTTTTATGCAATTTAACAAGTTACAATAGTTCATTAATCATGTAATTAAACTCTATTTTGTAGCAAATAATAGAGACAATAATACCATAACAAAAACACAAGACAACAAATGATGAAGTAGTTCACCCCTCCTGGGCTACATCTCCTAGTCCAGCTTCCAATGTTTGGACTCTTTCATTATGCTAAAAAATAAGTGTTTACATGGGTTTTTAGTGCTTATAATGTAAAAATTATGTCTGCAATGGCTCTAGAACAATAAAAAACCCCTAGTTGGGATCTTTTTGCACTCAAAAAGGTAAAAAATGATGAGTTATGCTCCAGAATAATTTTCCTACTAACTGTCCTCCAATTCTCACCCACCTGCAGTCCATCCTACAATTTTCACACTTTTCGGCCACGTGGAGCAAAAAATTTTCCCCACGCCAACGAGATTCACGCTGGTTCGAGTGCAAATTGTTGGACACTTTAAATGCCCGATGACCACATGAACCAATCGATTGGGGAAACATGGCTTGTTAATCACCATTGATTAAGCGTGGTTTTAGCCGCTCACGCCAAGAGCTTGACTGCGGATATGATAGGGGTTTGGTATGGAGGACTGTGGTAAGGTTTAGGACCACACACCAATTTTTAAACACGTTGTATTTAGTGAGAATTTTTGGAAGCTTGTTTGGTGGATTTTTCTGGTCTAATTTCTATAAAACCGGCAGGAATTAATTTAAATCACAATATTGATGGGTAATCCTTGCACAATGGAAGTGCCTTAGGGTTTTTCGAGGGTGATGAATCCATATGTACAGTAAAAAAACTAGTTTAAATAACACAAATCAAGATTTCACCTCAATTTTTTTCGTCGGATTTCTGCACCGAAAAATCCAAAAGGTCACACTAAAGACAACTACATTTTTAAAATCCATTCTATGAACCATGGTTGGTGTCATGGTATGGTTTAAATCCCTCTAGGTTTAATTTTTGGAACTTTGCGCCAAAGGTGACTCCACTAGAAACCCACTCCATTACCAGGGTTATATTTTTTGTGGGTTTCGGTACCATCATGGGTTAAAACTTGCAATGAGCTATGATATGGTTTCCTTGTCTCGTGGGTTTGGGGACGGGGTTAACCCCGCACCCCTGGATTCCCACCTACGGTTCCATGGGTTGGGTGACCAGGGGCCAAGGTAACCTCGACCCCAACCCCCAATGTGAATTTCATTAAACTTTAAATAAGCATCAAGGACTATGGATAGTAAGCTACATCGGTGGCGCAATGGTGGTGCACTGTGATATCACCTCGAAGTTTTGAAGTTCGATTCCTTCCAGGCTCGTTTGACCTACAAATGAAAATTTTCACCAGTATGAGGAGGCCACGTGGTTGCTAGCTATTGGTCCACATGGTTGCCAGTTATTGGCCCACATGGCCCTCCACCATTGTTCAATCATTCAACCAATCAAAACCCAAGAAATACGACCAACAACATGACGAAACTTGTTAATAAACAATTGGACCAAATATTGCACATTCAACTGCTAAGTCACATGCCTAGTCAGCATATGCACTACGGATTGGGCATACCTACAACTCAATTTTTAAAATTTTAGCTATTTGAGAAAAAAATCAGAATGCAATATTGGGAGCATACGATATTGGTTTTGAGTAAAACAAGTTGCATTGGATTTAGGGCGAAGATATCTTCGATTTTGCACTAGTTTTTGATCACTTTCAAACACTTTGAATTTTGAGCATTTTACTGATCCACTGGATCATTCCTCCCCACTGGAAGATTTTGGACCTCCAAAATATCATTTTTAGCCAAAAAAAAGATAAGGGTATAGTTCCCTAACCATTACAATCTCAATCCATTTGGATTTTTTTGGATTTTTTCCCCACATGAAGGTACTCCACGTTCCCTCGTTTTGAAGTCCTTGTTTTCCTGTCAAGGATGGTGTCTTGATGAAATTCTTCAAGATATCTAGGAAAGAAATCTTCAATTGAAGGAATATGAACATTCTCTCCTTGATATTCAATCAAAGTAGGCTTATACAATCTCAAATTCCCAACATTAACAACTGCATAAATTTTCATATATGAAGGAAAATCCAACCTGAAGGTATTATTACCAATATTTTCCAAAATATTGAATGGAACATATCGAATTGGTTTCAGATTTTTACATTCTCCTTGGAGTCTCTCTTTGTTAATGTGAAGCCAAAATTCATCACCGACTTGGAAACTATGATCCACACGATGCTTATCATGTCTTGTCTTGTACTTGGATTGGCTCTTTTCCAACTGTTCTTGAACTCTTTGATGTACCAATTGAACTTGTTCAATGAATATTTTGGCCTTATCTATGTCACTATGTCTATCAATAGCAACATCCTTCCCAAAGGTAAAATCTAAAGGATATTTGGGCAAGTATCCCAAGCATGCCTCAAATGGCGGTGTTTGAGTCGATGAATGCTTGGTTCGGTTGTATGCATGTTGAATATAGTGAAAATTTTCATCCCACAACTTAGGATGCTTGTTGCAATAACCACGAAGAAGATGTATCACCGTTATGTTCACCACCTATGTTTTTCCACCTGTTTGCAGATGGAATGCCGTGTTCTTTTTCAATTTGGTGTCCACGATTCCCCACAAGCTTGACCAAAATTTACCGACAAAGCGAGAATCTTGATCACTAAAAATGGATGTGGGAAACCCAAAATGTACCCTTACATTATGAAAGAACAACTATGTAGTCTGTTAAACTGTAACCTGCTTTTTACAAGGCATCAAAATACACATTTTGCTGAACCTATACACAACTATAAAGGTAATCATGACCTCTCCTAGACATACGTAGACCTCCTACAAAATCCATAGAAAAATTTTCCTGTGGAAGAGAAGGTACTGGAAGTGGTGTATACAATCCCAAATTTCTATTTCTAGGCTTACTGACAACACATAATGAACATCCTCTTACAAACCGTGACACGCTTTCATGCATACGAGGCCAATAACAATACCTTTGTAATTATGCCACTATCTTACCTAGACCGAAATGAACAGCAATAAGAGAAGTATGCACTTACCTTATGAAGTTGAATCTATATCCCTATGGAATACATAAATTTCCAAGATGATAAAATAAGTTATCATGCACATGATAATCCAATTCCTTTACTTGGTTACCTTGACACAAAGTCACATATACATCTTTGAAATCATTATCTAAAGCATATTTCTCAACATAGCTCTCATGCATGACATAATTATGCTTAAGAATAATGGACACACTAATAATTTGTCTATAAAGTATATCAACAACCTTGTTATAGATACCTTTCTTATACCTTATCACCAAGTGTAATTGTTGAAGAAAACTCATCCATATGAAGCGCCTCGCTTGCTATAGATTTTTTTGTGACTGTAAGTATTGCAATGGTTGATGATTCATCTGAATGATTGTTTCCTTACCCATCAAGTAATGTTTCCACTTTTTCACACTTTGCATCAATGCATACAATTCCTTGTCATATCAAGGATAGTTAATCACTGCACCATTAAAAGTTTTCGAATGAAAACATATGGGCTTACCATGTTGCCTCAAGAATGCACCGATGGCATAGTCACTTGCATCAGTTTGTATCTCAAATGATTGTCTCAAGTTAGGAAGTGAAAGTACAAGTGCTGAACTGATATTTTCCTTTAATGTATCAAATAGCATTTATTGTTTTCCTCCCCACTAAAAAACCTGCTTCACACTTGTCAATGCATGCAATGGAAGAACAGTGAGAAATGAACTTTCTTCATTATTGGGTTTCTCCCAAAAAACTTCTAACCTCTATCACTGTCTTGAGTTTTGGCCAATTCAAAATGAATTCAACCTTGGAGGGATCTATTTTCAACTCACTTCCTCCAACAATATGACCCAAGTAGACTAAAGAAGTTTTTCCAAATTCACATTTTGACATCTTTAAAAACAACTGTTCCTTATTTAAGACATCTAACACTTGCTTGACATGCATGGCATGTTCTTCACGAGACTTTCTGAAAATTAATATGTCATCTAAGTATACTATCACAAAATTATCTAAAAAAGGCCCTAAAACATCATTCATTACTCGCATGAATGTAGTAGGAACATTGAAAAGCCCACAGGGCATAACCAACCATTCAAACAAACCTTGCTTTGTTTTGAATGTCGTCTTCCATATGTCTCCTTCAACGATCCTAATATGATGATAGCCACTCCTCAAGCCCAAATTAGTGAAATACACAACATCTTTCAATTGATCAAGTAAATCATCGATTCTAGGAAGAGGGTAATGGTTCTTTACCGTAATATTGTTCAATGCATGAAAGTCCACACACATGCGCCATGTACCATCCTTATTTGGCACTAAAAAAATAGGTGAAATGCATGGAGATGTGCTTGGTCGGATGATCCCTTTATCAAGTAACTCTTGGATTTGTTTCTTAAATTCTACATTTTCCATCACTGACATCCTATACATGCCAATGTTAGGAAGAGGACAATCTTGCTGCAATTGGATTTCATGTTGGATTCCTCTTTTAGGAGGAAACCCTTTAGGCTCCTGAAACATCTGATCATATTGGTTAATAAACTCAACCAAATCAGATTTCAACTTTGTATCATATCCTTGAAAGGCTTCATTCTCAACATCATTTTTGGGGTTTATCATCAAAAGTACATAATTCTTTCTAGAATTAACAAGCCTCTTCATTTTTCCAACATTCACAAGTGAAATATTTAGTTTCTTGCGATTTCTCTAACAATTTACTCAATACCATCTTTAAAAAATTGATACTCGTTTTCATGGCGATGAAAGATAAATTTCCTATCTTAAAGATATGGGATTCCAAAAATAATACCACATCTGTCTAATGGCACTACATCAAGTTCTACCTCATCAATTAATTTTGTAGTAACGACGAATTTCAGTTTGCATTTTCTAGTTAATTGCAACTTTGCATTGTCACACACCCAACCTAAAGGATAAGGTTTAGGATGAGGAATGGTTTCCAAATTCAATTTCTTGATAATGTTTTAAAAAATGAGGTTTGCTTGTGAACCACTATCTAATAGAGTATCAATTTTGTTATGTTTTGAGATAACTCTAATATGGAAAAGCTCTATTCTTTCCTTTTCATTTTGAGTTTCATTGAGGATATTTGAAGAATTAGTACCAGAGTCCTTACCTTTCAATCCCATGGCTGTGACCTTTGTTTCATCTCTCGAATTGGATCCTAAATCATGTTGTGTAGTTGCAACTGTCTTTTGTTTTCCTTTTTTGTTAAAATTTTTGGGTATCATCTTAGGATGAATTTTCCAACAATGATATTCATCGTGGCCTTCCTTTGAGAAATGTTTTCATGTTAATTTTTCTCCCTCTTTCTTGATGGAAAGATTTTTCTTCCCTTTTCCTTTGAATTTTTCCTTTCCTTTATCTCCACTCTTAAATGGATTTTTTTCTCCCTCTTGTGGAACATTTTTTCCTTTTGCTTCAAGATGCATTGCCTATACACAAACATCATCTAAATTTGTAGGGTTAAACATGAGAATTTTGTGTCTCAAGTAGCTATGTAAACCTCCAATGTATTTGAGTAAAGTCTATTGAGAAGATAAATATACACCCAATGTCAATGCTATCCTTCTAAACTCTTGGGTATAAATTTGCACACTTTGACCCTTTAATTGCCTAAAGTTTTTCCAATCCATTATATCTTTATACATGTATGCTAAAGGATAAAACTGTCTTCTTAATACAACCACAAAATCATTCTAATAAGTTATGATCTTACCTCTTTTCTTGATGTCCTCTTGTGTTTTGACTTCCCACCAAATGAGTGCTGCACTTTCCAACCTTAATGAAGCAAGGTGAATCTTGGTCTCATAATATTTGATCCTTTGTATCCTGAAATACACTTGAAGCCGACGAACTGAATTATCTAATTTATCAACATTTACCTCTCCATTATACATAGGAGATTCAAAATTTCTGTCATCTTTTAAAAATGGACTTTTACCATGTCCCTCTGGAGAATGTGGAGGTGTTTGTGAAGGTGTTGCTGTAGAAGATGATGACGGTGAAGATAAAAGTGAGGATAAAGGTGGTCTATCACCATTTCCTCCATTCCCTTTTGGAGGCTTTTCTCCATTTCCTCCATTTCCCTTTGGAGGATTTGAACTCTCACCTTACAACCTTGAATTCCTGACCTCATAAAGAACTTTCACCATCTCAGTCATGTCAAAGAATTCTTTCCTAAAATCCTTCTCATCCTCACTCATATTTTTAGGATCTCCTTCATGTGCCATGACTGGTGAGGCTTTTGGTGAAACTTGAGGTGAAACTTGTAGTGGAGATTATGGCAAATGTACTCTTCTTGAACTAGCTTGAGGAATTGCTCCAACAAGTTTTTTTTCTCCTCTTTTGAGCTTCAACCTTATAAGCATCATAAAAAATTGCAACAAAATTAAACCCTCAATACTGTTAATCAAGGTTGTCATTGATGTCAATATGGAATTGATTGAGATGTCAATATTCTTGAGATTCCTGGTTCCAAATGATGATTCCATGACTCTTGGTTGATACCAAAAATGAAGATGTCAAGTCACGAAGAAATCAAACCACTAATGAAGGAAGCCCTAAGAAATACTTGATCTAATGCCGCATGTAATTGATGATCTAGACCTTAATCTTTGATGACATATGGAGAACTACACGTGATGATGATCACATGGTTAGAAGATTATATGATGACATGAAAGATCTCATTTGATAGTTGGAAGACTATCTTAATATCTTGGAATTGCCCTAATGATGAATTTGCCTATGTCATATCACTGCATTATGACATGAATACATGATCCTATGATGAAGGTGTTAAAAAATGAAGAAGCCAAAACCATGAAGAAGCCTAACAAGAGAAGCCTATCTGCCCTGCCTCAAATTCTGCACTAATTAATGAAAAACCACATTTAAAGATATTTTTTACTACCTTAGAGGTAGAATTTCACTATGAAACCTATGCCACCTTTTAGAGCATAATTTTATCTTTCTAACGAGCTCTTACTTGGCCGGAAACTCCAAGTGGTTTGGGAGATATTCATTTTTTAAGTAAGAAATATATATTTTATGGAAAGCCGACCTATGATCAGTTACTCATGTCGGCCCCCTTTACCAATAGACAAGTCTCTTCAAAACATTCAAACCACTATAAATATAAAGCCGAACTTATTCATTCATCATCCAATTCGGTAAAAATTACAGAGGTCTGAATTCGGAAAAGATCACAGGAAGACACAAATGTAGACAAGAAGCCGAGGATGACATAGACATTTCTGTTTGGGCTAATTTTTGGGTTATCTTTGAGATACCCGTGGAAAGGTGTATAAACAATCACTTTGGACAATAAGAACATAACAGTGATATAAACTCCCATAGAAACTCGTGATATGAAGCTCAGACTTTGGAATTAAGGTCAACATCTCAAACTTGTTTGGGTTTCCAGATTCGGATTAGCCACAAGAGCTCGGACACCACAATTAGCTAAGAATCCAACGCAGTTACTCGGTCCTTACCTTAGAATGTAGCTCAGAAAGTTTTGTTGAAGGCCAGACCTGTGAACAGTATTTTTCATTGAGTCTCAGAACAACAACAAATTTGTGGGAGATCAAATTACAGTGAACAATCTCCATTTAGGATCGGTCCTGTGGTTTTCCTATGGTAGCTCGAAGTGCAAGCTCGGACAGCCACCTCAAATTAGTGGTAAAACTTGGCAAGTCTGATTGGGTGCTTGGACTTGACACTTCAGATCTGTGTGGAGAAGTCTCACTCGGATTATATATGCTACAACATCTTGTGGAGGATTAGTAAGCTACCACCAGACTTTAGCGCAGATTGCAGTGTCTTGAATATCGACATATTGTTCACAAACTAAGTGCAAAAGAATCAATTGATGCTCTTGAAAAATAGAGCAATTGGATCTTTTGACAGTAAATTTTGTTGATTATAGTTTGAAGATATTCTTCTAGTAGACGCTAGAGCAGCTTTCAAGAAAATATAGAAGCAATATTCTTAAGCATTGCTTGGAGCATTGATTGAAGACTTATTGGAGTTTTTCATTGGAGAACTGTTGAAGACATTTTATTGAGAAGCCTTGACTGATCTTGGAGATAACATTGAAGACCATGATGCAACACTGATGACATCATGAGGTGACTTGGAGAATTTTCTTGGGGATAATGAAGTGCAGTGATGACACCTTCTAAGAGATCAAGGTTGTCATTGATGATGTGACATGAAGATTAAGTAAAGGGATAGCCAAATATTAACAAGGCTCGTTGAAGAAGACATTGGGAGCCGTGAAGTATAACCAAATATATCTTGATGAAATGAAGGAGGAGGTTGGAGCCTCATAGAGACAAAGTTGGTGCTTATATCGAAAATAGGGTTGGAGCCATAAAGGATAGGAGTCCTCAAGAGACTAGGTTGGAGCCTGTATCCGATATAGGGTTGGATCCCTTGAGGTTGGTGCCTCAGAATTGACAAGGTTGGAGCCTTGGAAAGTCTAAGTCGGTGCTTGGCACAATACAGGTTGGAGCCTGGAATATTGGAGTCTTAATCTAGGGTTGGAGCCCTATACCATTACTGTACTTTACTTATTGAAAGAATAAATTAATAAAAGTATCTATTCCATCTTGTTCATTTTGTGTTCTAAATATAAGTGATCTAACTGGTAAAATTAACAATTGAAAAGAAATACTGATTCACCCCCCTCTTAGTATTTCCAACAATTGGTTTTAGAGCTAGTACCTTCACTCAAAGCCTAACAGCTGGAAGGTTGATAATTAGAACACAAATGGAAAAGCCAAGGAAGAAAGTCTCCAATCCTCCTAAAGATGTGTCTTCCTCAACCATTGAAATTGAAGTAAATCAATTTGCGAAGGCTCCATTGTTCAATGGAAATTTTGATATATGGGTGGCAAGAATGAGGAATTTATTGAAGACTCAAGGAATTGAAGTTTGTAAATCAGTGATTACTAATGTCATGATGGAAAAAGAATCCAAGGAGTACAATACAAGAGCAATGAAGGCAATTTTGAATGGGTTACCAAATTCTGTGAAGGCCAATTTTGAATGGGTTACCAAATTCTGTGAAGGCCAATTTTGAAAATTGTTCATCAACAAAAGTCATATGGGACAAACTTCATGATCTTCAATCAAAAGGAGCATTGACAATGATCTCTAGTCAAGAAGATGATGGAAAACAAGAAATAAGTCCAGAATTCATCAAGGAAGCTAAAGATAAGAGAGATGACAACAAGGCTAAAGCAGACCTAGAAGATGAAGAGAAAAAATAAGACTTTGAAGAATATCTCCTGAATAAACTTATGGCTTCCATGGAAGAGATTAACTGTTTGAAAAAGGAAAATGAGGAACTTAAGACGAAATCACAAGATGGTAACCAAGACAAGACAAGGAAGGAAGTTGACTTTGTCGAGCTTCAAGTACAAGAAAGAGATGAAGAGCTCACCAAAATTAAAGAGGAATTTCATCAAAACAAAAGAAAGAATCATGAAGAAGTCATATCTATGACAAATCAATTGGATAAGGCAAAGAAAATGGAAGAAAATTTGTCAATCCACCTTGAACAGAGACTTAAAAGCTTGAACAATCTTGAAACAAAGATTGGTCAATACAAGGAAGAGGTCTCCTCTCTTAGATCTCAACTAGAAGAAGCAAGGAAACAAGCGCAATGAGCTGAGAAGGTGATGGAAACTTTGTAATTCATAGAAGGACAAGTTGATGAAGCAAAAAAGGAGAGAAACACCATGATATGCCAACTAGAAGAAAAGGATGAAGAAATCTTGAAGCTAAAATCAAACATCAATCTTCTCAAGGCTGAAACATGTGAAGCTACAAGAATAAAAGAAGAAATGGAGAGCAGTCTAGCAAAGGAGAATGAAGAATCTTCATAATGAAATCAAATATCATCTCCCTTAAAATAGAAGCACATGAAGCAACAAGGATGATGGAAGAAATGAAGAAGCAACTAGTTAGGAAAGATGAAGATTGTGAAAAGTTGAAAGGATAAATTGTCTTTCTTAAAAAGGAATTTGACTCGCTGAATAAGAAATTGAAATTCTCTCAAACCATAGATGACATCCTAAGTCATCAAAGGTATCCCCTTGATAAATCAGGTCTTGTTTATGTCGGTGAATCCTCAAACAAAAGTGATGCAAACCCTAATGCTTCAAACCACAAGGATGTGATGTCCCCTGTTCCAGCAAAAGAATGAGTCAAGATGACATTGGAAGAAACCCTACTTCAAGAAAGTGTGTTGATGGTGTCAAGGATGCAAGAGGTAATGGATATCATCGAAGGATCCCAAGGCATAATGACTTTGGAAGAACAATAAGGCAATCTCCATCCTCCAGGTACCAAAGTATATTTTTTGGTCATTGCTATTCTTGTACAAACTTTGGGCATATGGCAAAGGATTGTAGGGAATACCACAAGGAAAAATATAATGGTTCCCATCAACTCCCTAGAAGCAATTTTACAAAAAAAAAGTCATGATTCCTCATTCATGAACGAGATGGAGTGCTTTAATTTCCATAAAATTGGACATATGGCTCGTGAGTGTAACTTGACTTGGGTCCCTAAAAGCATGAAAAACAAGCCAGAGAAGAAAGTTACATAAGTGTGGAAAAGGAAGCAAATTGGATCCAAAAGTCTCTTGAACAATCCATCCAACAACACATGTTGTTGATTTGATGAAGACATCCTTGGCAGATGTGATATTCCAAGTATTTGATGGTAAGAATATGCCAAAAAGGAGACCATGCATATGGTTAGGGGAGCTTGTGATCATTCCACGAAAGGGCCATACATGGAAAATAATATTATAGATCATCTCTCCGGACCAATGAAGAACATAATCCCTTCTCATCTGGTGAACCATTGTTGAAGATTTTTTCCATTAGATCACACAAAAAGCAATATTTCTTGAGCAAGAGGAGTTTATGCAGGAAGGGGGAGTTGGTTCATCACATGAAGAAATGTAAAAAGATCTATCATGGACCACATTGCCAGAAGGAAGAGCACCATGACAAGGGGAGTAACATACCTATGAAGAATTACTATCGATGAAGAAAAGAAGCATCTCGAAAGGGGGAGTACTTGAGCACCCCGTTTTCCATTGATGTCAAAGGGGGAGAGAATATTGGAACGACAAGAATATTTCCATCAATGACAAAGGGGGAGATTGTTAATCAAGGTTGTCATTGATGTCAATATGGAATTGATTGAGATGTCAATATCCTTGAGATTCCTGGTTCCAGATGATGATGCCATGACTCTTGGTTGATACCAACAATGAAGATGTCAAGTCATAAAGAAGTCAAACCACTAATGAAGGAAGCCCTAAGAAATACTTGATCTAATGCTGCATGCAATTGCTGATCTAGACCTTAATCTTTGATGACATATGGAGAACTAAATGTGATGATGATCACATGGTTAGAAGATTAGATGATGACATGAAAGATCTCATTTTATAGTTGGAAGACTATCTTACTATCTTGGAACTTTCCTAATGATGAAGTTGCCTATGTCATATCATTTCACTATGACATGAATACATGATCCTATGATGAAGGTGTTAAACAATGAAGAAGCCAAAACCATGAAGAAGCCTAACAAGAGAAGCCTATCTGCCCTACCTCAAATTCTACACTAATTAATGACCAGTCACATTAAAAAATATTTTTTACTACCTTAGAGGCAGAATTTAACTATGACACCTACGCCACCTTTTAGAGCATAATTTTATCTTTCTAACGAGCTCTTACTTGGCCAAAAACTCCAAGTGGTTTGGGAGATATTCATTTTTTAAGTTAAAGAAATATATATTTTATGGCAAGCCGACCTATGATCAATTACTCATGTCAACCCCCTTTATCAATAGACAAGTCTCTTCAAAAAATTCAAAACACTATAAATATAAAACCAAACTTATTCATTCATCATCCAATTCGGTGAAAATTACAGAGGTCTGAATTCGGAAAAGATCACAGGAAGACATAGATGTAGACAGGAAGCTGAGGATGACATAGACATTTCTGTTTGGGCTAATTTTTGGGTTATCTTGGAGATACTTGTGGAAAGGTGTATAAACAATCACTTCGGCCAACAAGAACAGAACAGTGATATAAAATCCCATAGAAACTCTTGATATGAAGCTTAGACTTTGGAGTTAAGGTTAGCATCTCAAACTTGTTTGGTTTCCAGATTCGGATTAGCCACAAGAGCTCAGACTCCACAACAATCAGCTAAGACTCCAACACAGTTACTCGGACCTTACCTCAGACCTTACCTCATATTGTAGCTCAGAAAGTTTTGTTGAATGCCAGACCTGTGAACAATATTTTTCATTGAGTCTTAGAACAACAAGAAATTTGTGGGAGATCAAATTATAGTGAATAATACCCATTTAGGATTGGTCCTGTGGTTGTCCTATGGTAGCTCAAAGTGAAAGATCGGACAACCACCTCAAATCAGTGATAAAACTTGGCAAGTATGATTGGCTGCTTGGATTTAACACTTCAGATCTGTGTGGAGAAGTCTCACTTGGATTATATATGCTACAACATCCTGTGGAGGATTAGTAAGTTGCCACCAGACTTCAGCGCAGATTGCAGTGGCTTGAATATCGACATATCGTTCACAAACCTAAGTGCAAAAGCATCAATTGATGCTCTTAAACAATAGAGCAATTGGAGCTTTTGACAGTAAAGTTTGTTGATGATAGTTTGAATATATTCTTCTAGTAGACACTGGAGCAGCTTTCAAGCAAATCTAGAAGCAATCTTTTTAAGCATTGCTTGGAGCATTGATTGAAGACTTATTGGAGTTTTTCATTGGAGAACTGTTGAAGACATTTTATTGAGAAGCCTTGACTGATCTTGGAGATAACATTGAAGACCATGATGAAACACTGATGACATCATGAGGTGACTTGGAGAATTTTCTTGGGGATAATGAAGTGCAGTGATGACACCTTCTAAGAGATCAAGGTTGTCATTGATTATGTGACACGAAGATTAAGTAAAGGGATAGCCAAATATTAACAGGGTTTGCTGAAGAAGACATTGGGAGCCGTGAAGTATAACCAAATATATCTTGACGAAATGAAGCAGGAGGTTGGAGCCTCGTAGAGACAAAGTTGGTGCTTATATCAAAAATAGGGTTGGAGCCCTAGAGGTTAGGAGTCCTCAAGAGACCAGGTTGGAGTCTGTATTAGATATAGGGTTGGAGCCCTTGAGGTTGGTGCCTCAGAATTGAAAAGGTTGGAGCCTTGGAAAGTCCAAGTCGGTGCTTGGCACAATACAGGTTGGAGCCTGGAAGATTGGAGTCTTCATCTAGGGTTGGTGCCCTATACCATTATTGTACTTTACTTATTGAAAGAAGAAATTAATAAAAGTATCTATTCCATCATTGTTAATTTTGTGTTCTAAATATAAGTGATCTAACTGGTAAAATTAACAATTGAAAAGAAATACTGATTCACCCCCCTCTTAGTGTTTCCAACAAATACAATCAAAGAACCAAAGCTATGATACCAAAATAATCTGTATATGAAAACTTGAAGGTTTATGATAAAAGTTAGCAAGTGAAATTTTAGATTTTTGTGCAATTTAACAAGTTACAATAATTAATTAATCAAGTGATTAAATTCAATTTTGGAGAAAATAACCGAGACAATAATACAATAACAGAAACACAAGACAACAAATGATGAAGGAGTTCACCCCTCCTGGGCTGCATCTCCTGTTCCAGCTTCCAATGTTGGGCCTCTTTCATTATGCTAAAAAATAATTGTTTACATCGGTTTGCAGTGCTCAGAATGCAAAAAATATGTCTCCAATGGCTCCAGAACAGTAAAAAACCCTGAGCCAGGCTCTTTATGCACTCAAAAAGATCAAAAAATGATTGTGTTATGCTCCAGAACAATTTTCCTACTAACTGTCCTCCATTTTTCACCCACCTACAATCCATCCTACAATTTACACACTTTTTGGCCATGTGGAGTGAAAAATTTTCATCGCATCGTCGAGATTCACACTGGTTTAGGTGCAAATTGTTGGACACTTTAAATGCCCGGTGACCCCATGAACCGATCGATTAGGGCCACATGGCTTATTAATCACCATTGATTTTAGGCGGTTTAAATCCCTCCCACCAAGAGCTTGACTGTGGCTGTGATTGAGGTTTGGTATGGAAGATTGTGGTAAGGTTTAGTACCGCATGCCAATTTTTAAACTACTCTCCATGAAACATGGTTGGTGTCATGGTATGGTTTAACTCTTGCGGGGTTTAATGTTTGAAACCTCACACCAAAGGTTACATTTGAAACCTCATTTGCTTGACTGGTTACATTGGAAGTCCGATTATTATTTGATGGGATAATTTTTGATCATACTAGGTGTAGGTAGGAGTGCCAATAAGCTCAGTACTATGAGCATCTTTCCAATTTCAGCATAGTTCAGATTTCAACATTCAAGATTTTTAGGGTGTGCCAGTGATTTCCATTCTTATAGGTGGCAGTGCACAACTCAATTGTAGTTTCGATTCAGGCTTAGAGTATGCATTTGCGACTCCATAAGCCCAATAAAGCACAAGAATTTAGGTCTGCAGGTTATCAACGCACTGAGAACAACACGTTGTCCCCAGATGGAGCCAATGTTGGTCTGTGACCACACACAGAGTGGAGAAGGAGAAAGGAAGGGAAATCATAACTGTCAAAGAGCTTCAAATGAATCTATCTGCCTTTTAATTCAGTTGAAAGAAGAAAGTGTTGTTGATTACCCATCACCCAAAGCAAGTGTGATGGTGAGCGAAATCCATATTGCCGTCATTTATTCCATCTACCCCCTTCCTACCCTTCATTTTTCCTAATTCTGAACTCCAATTCTCTAAATACCATTTATCCTTTTTTTTTTTAACTTTTCCCTAAGTCATTCCATTTTTGTTTCATGACCGCACACTCAAATTTCTTTTTGCATCGACCAAATCCCAAAATCCTTTAATTTCCGTCTCGTACAAACCTTTCGAAACACTACATGCTATGAAGTGGGACCCATTCACCTGCCACACTTCCTTTCATTTAATTTCCCTTAAAAAATCATTAAACCTTACCTTTCCACCTTTTTTCTTCATCTTTCTACCTTACCATTTTCATCGCCGTATCATTGTTTTCACTTACCGTCCGCCTTCCCAATTTCTTGATTGTGATTAAAGTGGGACCATTTCTCCCTAACAAGTCACCCTTTCACCCAACATCCATCACACATCGCTAAATATAAACTTCGCAGATCGGTGATTATAAATTTTTGCGCTTCGCACAATTTGTAACTCACCTTTTAAGCGCCCGCAAAGTATTCTATTTAAATTGCGATGTGGGGCTCCACCTCCATGTGCCACATTACCTTCGCTACTCCTACACTTCGCACTTCTCAGGTTTTAGTGTTTAATCTCTGCCTACTCTCACATAAAACTTGCGACCTATGATCTACAGGTGCGGTCCCACCACCATCCGTGCCACGTCACCTTCCCCGCACTTCGCGCATTGCACTCTTTACCGTTTACCTTTCGCTGTGTGTGTGTTGTCACTCATAATTATGTGAGTCATTACTTGACATGGTCATACAATTCAATCCTCAAAAGGGTAAGGAATCCTTAAAAATTTTTCAAATTGGCATAGGAAATTTCATTTTTTCATATTTAAGCTATCCTAAGTTTCAAGACCATCCTCATTTCGTCCCAAAATCCCCTCCATATAGGTCACATCATGTATCATCAGTCATCATTTGCTGTTAGTTTTCATTTCCCAAGAATTTAAATTCGAAAAGGTCACTTTAGCCAAGAATCCTTATTTTAGTAGCGAAACTGCCCAGAAATACGCTAACTACGCTACGAAAAGAGGGTTTTCTGTTTTCAGAATGTAGAATTTTCCTGTTTTATACATGTTTTTAGAATGCCGATTCTGGATAGCTGGAGATGTTTTTCAAAAAAACAGGAGAGGTTTTTCTTCAAGACATACGGACCTACAAAAATGTCCTTCATTTTTTCAATATCTATCAAGGATAGGGAGAAAATAGCTCATCTTTGAACCCTATGTTTTCAGAAAAAAAATAGTCATTTTAGTGATGAATAAATGTGCTAAAGGTGAAAAGGATGTTTTTTGAAGAGGAAACACCTGAAGGTTCTTAAATTGAGTTTGATTATGTTTGAAGAAATGGCATGTTGAAGACCAATTTTCTACAAATGGAGGTTACTTTTCGAAGGCAAAGTCAAATCTGGAAATTGCATAGTTTTCCACAGTTTCATAGCGTTTCCTAGGCTTAAAGCCAGGAAAACACTACGAAAACACCTGTAGCTGTCTTTTTGCTTTTAAGACCACTTTTTTTGGCTTTCAAGGAGAGGAAATGGTAGTGATGAGGTTTCAGGTCATGATGGACACCCTATAATAGCCAAAGAGCATAAATTTTGAGTGCAAAAGCTATTTTTGGATGCTACGAAGGCACGCTATGAAACTGCCTTGTTTTCATAGCGAATTATTTTTTAAGGTTTTTGAGAAAATGAAAAAGTATTTTGGAAATATGAAAGAGGTTTTTCTTCAAAACAGGTCCCTCTAAAAAAACCTCTCTCAGTTTCTGCAAATCCATCAGGGTTTGGAAATTATATACTCATCTTTGAAGCCTATTTTTCAGAATTTTCACTAACTAGATTTATGAGAAAATTGTAAAAATTCGACTTGGAGGAGGTCCAGCTTAGCATCCACGTGGCATAATGACACATCAACACTCTAGTACACTCATAAAATTAGTTGGTTGCAGTTTATAAGGGTTATTAAACTAATTTTTTGAACTATTAATGAAAGAAGAGTCCTTTTTGTATTCAAACTCTGAAAAACATAAATATCCCTAGGAAGTCTCCAAGTGATGGAATCATGTTTGAAATAGGTCTCTGAGGTGGGAATTTGAGGGGAGTAAGGTGAAATATCATTTGTATGAGTCCTCATTCTATAAAGGACCGAGTTTTAGAGTTATAAAGGGCTGGGAGATGTTATGAAGGCACTACTCTTGTAATCTTTGTCTATCAGTAATATACAGTTGCAACAACGTATTTCAGACTTGAGATTCATCTATGTGTTCTTATGTATGTTTCTTATATCAGCCTTTTACTTTCTCTCTAGTTTTCTAGTTTTATGATCACTTGGAATTCATGATTACAAGCTCCAACTTCCATTTATACACCTAGTCTGCTTTTTTGTCATGTTTTATTAGTTTGCTTATGTATAATCACTTGGAATTCATGGTGACATGCTCCAACTTCCTGTATACATATAGATTGTTGTTCTATCCTTCATGTGTGGTTTTATAAGAACACAATTGCCTTAGCTTCCATGAGATAGATTTTCTTGTGACTAAGTTTTCATATTGACTCCATAAGCCCAATGGTGGTAAACCTTATACATCTTTCACCTACACAAAAACACATTCAATCCAATTCAGAGTTAGCCATCTGATTTCAATTTTTTCACTGAATATCCATTATCCTTTTGAGAGAGCCCTCTTAGAGTGGAAGGCTAATTTCCAGTTACAAGTGGTTTGAAATAGTTACTCCAAGTTGACCATTGAATCAGCCCAACAAAACTCAATTTGGTGATAACATTTTGGCACCATTACCGGGGATTGAAGATGTAAAATTTCCTTGGGAAGAACGACAAAGTTTCAGTTCTAAGGTCTGAGAGCAGCAAACACTTAGGCACATATTGGCTGTATTTGTGCTCTGGCAACTCCACACATCAAGTAATCATTTTGAAGGTGACTCCACTACTTGAAGATCAGTAGCTTGATGAAGTTTCAAGATGAGTTCCATTGCAAGAATAAGTGCGAGGTATGCCCCTATGAATCAGTCTCACAACCTTGGTTTTCAAAATCCTATGCCAAAGGTAGAATGGTTAACTGATATTCCTATTTTTAAAGATGGAAATAAAGACATGCTGCTCTTCATTTGGTTAGATTCCATATGCATGTACACATATTTGAAGTTCAGTTCCTTGAGGATTGTCTCATGAAGATGTTTATGGTCACTTTAGAAGGAAAATCATGGTCTTCGTACGAAAGCCTGCCAAATGGTTCGTTATATTCTCTTGCTGATTTCCATGTTGCATTTTATGAGATGTATGAAGGGTGTTATCCCTCCTTATTGCTGGTCAAAGACTGCTGTAAACATTGTGTGAGTTTTATTGAATATTTGGAGAATTGTTATGAAGATGATGAGTTCATGGATGAGGAATTTTTAGAGGCCCTTCATGAAAATCCCTTTCATCACCAATAAGAAAGGATAACCTATCTCTTGGATGAAAATGAAACCCATTAAGAGTTTATTTATGAAAATCATGTTACATCCTCTGAGTTTGATAAAAAATTGCAGCATACTTGTCAGTCTTTTGATCATCAGAAATATGAGAATCATTTCAAACAACAAGAGAAAATATCGGAAGATAATTGATATAATCCTCAGATAAAGGAATAAGTTTATTCTTCACGTTATTCCTTGCATCAACCTACATCAAATAATGATCACACTAATGAGGAATTGGGTGAAATTTTTTCTTTATCCTTGTCTTCTAATCTGAAATAATTTGAGTGAAAGTTAGAAGATAAGATTCAATTTGAGGATGAAGTTGCTAAGAACATTGAAAAATACATTGAATTTTTAGAAGATAAAATTCAATCTTATAGTCTTCATGATAAAGATCAATATTTTCAAATTTTTTAATGTTAGAACACAAAGAGAGGGTGCTGCTACCTTTCTTTTTTGAGATTGAGGAAGAATACCCTATTTTTGAAAATCAGTTTGATAGCACACAACTAAAATCTTGTGTTGCTGAGCTAAGAATATATGAGTTGTCTAAAGCTACAGAATGTCTTGAGAATCATCAAACAAATTATGTCTTCTATGATCCTATAGTTGACTACATGGAATAATTTTACAGTCTAGATTCCGAGTTATATTTTCATTATGAAGATTAGATCCATTTTATGTTGCCTTGGTCATTTCAGTATCCTGTTTAATTTTGGTTCAAATGCAGTCAAGAATTTCAAGTGTCAGATCAAATCAATGACTCGCTTCATTGGAAGTTTCATGTTGCTTGAATCAAACATAAATATTGTAGTTATTAGGGTAGGTAGGAGTGCGCGAATAAACACAAAGTTGACTGAGCATCCTTTAAGTATGTACATATTTTGTTTTTCAGCAGTAATCATCAAGATTGAGCCCGAGAAGAAGGCCATAAGAGCTTGGAAAAGTCTTCATAAATTTCAGAGTTTTTATTTCCAAGAAGATGAATGGCACTCGAACTACAAGTTCTTTGGTGTACCACAGGGGCACACCATCCCAAGTGGAGCCGCTGTTATCAATCAGAATTTTGTGAGTCATTACTTGACATGGTTATACAATTCACTCCTCAAAAGGGTAAGGGATCCTTAAAATTTTTTCAAATTGGCATAGGAAATTTCATTTTTTCATATTTAACCTATCCTAAGTTTCAAGACCATCCTCATTTCGTCTCAAAATCACCTCCATATAGGTCACATCATGTCTCATCAGTCATCATTTGCTATTAGTTTTCATTTCCCAAGAATTTAAATCCGAAAAGGTCACTTTAGCCAAGAATCCTTAATTTCGTAGCGAAACTTCCCATAAATACACTAACTACGCTACAAAAAGAGGGTTTTCTGTTTTCAAAATGTAGAATTTTCCTGTTTTATACATGTTTTTAGAATGCAGATTCTGGACATCTGGAGACGATTTTCAAAAAACCAGGAGAGGTTATTCTTCAAGACATATGGACCTACAAAAAAATCCTTCAGTTTTGAAATATCTATCAAGGATATGGAGAAAAGATCTCATCTCTGAATCCTATGTTTTCAGAAAAAACAGAGTCATTTTAGTGATGAATAAACTTGCTAAAGGTGAAAAGGATGTTTTTTGAAGAGGAAACACCTCAAGGCTCTTAAATTGAGTTTGATTATGTTTTAAGAAGTTAATGGCATGTTGAAGACCAATTTTATACAACTGGAGGTTACTTTTCAGAGGCAAAGTCAAAATCTGGAAATTGCATAGTTTTCCAAAGTTTTGTAGCGTTTCCTAGGCTTAAAGCCAGGAAAACGCTACGAAAACACCTGTAGCTGTCTTTTTGCTTTTAAGACCACTTTTTGCGGGTTTAAAGGAGATGAAATGGTAGTGATGAGGTTTCAGGTCATGATGGACACCATGGAACAACCAAAGAGCAGAAATTTTGAATGCAAAAGCTGTTTTTGGACGCTACAAAAGCACGCTACGAAACTGCCCTGTTTTCGTAGTGAATTTTTTTTTAAGGTTTTTGAAAAATTAAAAAGTATGTTGGAAAATATGAAAGAGGTTTTTCTTTAGAAAAGGTCCCTCTACAAAAACCTCTCTCCGTTTCTGCAGAGCCATCAAGGTTTGGAAATTATACACTCATATTTGAAGCCTATTTTTCAGAATTTTCACTCACTAGATTTATGAAAAAATTGTAAAAGTTCGACTTGGAGGAGGTCCAACTCAACATCCACGTGGCATAATGGCACATCAACACTCTTGTATACTAAAAATTATTTGGTTTCAGTTGATAAGGGTTATTAAACTGATTTTTTGAACTATTAATAAAATAAGAGTCCTTTTTGTATTCAAATTCTACAAAACAGAAATATCCCTAGGAAGTCTCTAAGTGATGGAATCATGTTTTAAATAGGTCTCTGAGGTGGGAATTTGAGGGGAGTAAGGTGGCATATCATTTTTATGAGTCCTAATTCTACAAAGGATTGAGTTTTAGAGTTAGAAAGGGTTGGGAGATGTTATGAAGGCACTACTCTTGTAATCTTTGTCTATCAGTAATATACAGTTGCAACAACTTATTTTAGACCTGAGATTCATCTATGTGTTCTTATGTATGTTTCTTATATCAGCCTTTTACTTTCTCTCCAGTTTTCTAGTTGTATGATCACTTGGAATTCATGATTACATGCTCCAACTTCCATTTATACACCTAGTCTGCTGTTTTGTCATGTTTTATTAGTTTGCTTATGTATAATCACTTGGAATTCATGGTGACATGCTCCAAATTCCTATATGCATATAGATTACTGTTCTATCCTTCATGTGTGGTTTTATAAGAAAAAAATTGCCTCAGCTTCCATGAGATAGATTGTCTTGTGACTAAGTTTTCATATTGATCCAATAATCCCAATGGTAGTAAACCTTATACATCTTTCACCTACACAAAAACACATTCAATCCAATTCAGAGTTAGCCATCTGCTTTCAAGTTGTTCATTGAATATCCATTATCATTTTGAGAGAGCCCTTTTAGACTGGAAAGACTAATTTCCAGTTACAAGTGGTTTGAAATAGTTACTCCAAGTTGACAATTGAAGCAACCCAACAGGACTTAATTTGGTGATAACAGTGTGCACATAAATTTTGTGATCTGCGATTTGCGGGCGCGGGTCCCACCACCTTGCTACGTCATCAATAGCCCTCCTGTGGTCTGTCTTTTGCCCATTTTAGTGATAAAAGGTCCTGCTAAATTGATTTCCGCTTCCGCCATTCATGCCCCCTCCGAAATCTTGTTTCGGTTTGCAATTTAAAACGCAACATGGGATTTTGGGTGGAACTTGCAGTATAGTTTATTCAATTTGCACATGATAACCTCCACTAAAGAGTTCAGCATGAACAACACAACTGGCTATTCCACAATGTGAAGTGGAAATCATGAGAATTAGAGAGTGGAGGTTTTCAAATGGTAGGAGGAATCATATGATGAAGGCCGGACCACTCACCTGTTCTCAGCCACTTCTCGCCACTCCTTTTAAGATTATGGAATTTGGCTTCCTTGGCCAACTGTTTTGTCTCTTTTTACTGATTAGATAGTGATGTTTTGCTGGTAAAATCTTGATTTTACCCAATTATGTTTTGATTTTTCTGTTGTAGGAGTGATTTCTTGATGCACCCTCTGATAGTTTGTTAGGATATTTTGGTTTCACCTGTGTGGGTTGATCATGACAGAATATTCGATCGTGAACCCTCAAGGAGAACTCTATATGTAGTGAGTTCTAATTTGAAAGCAAGGTTATGGAATTTTGAAGAAATCTGCTATAGTTTTGTATGATTGTGCTCCCTGTGCTTTAGACACCTATTTTTGAGAGCTGTTTAAACTTAATATGATACAGAGATGTTATTTGGATTCTAGATGGAGCAATGAGTAGTATGTATATGTTTCCTTCTATTATCAGGAATCTCCTTTTTATGTGTAATCAACTTTCATGCTATGCTGCTTTGATGGTTCATGTAATGTAGTTGTCGGTAGTCTGCAATATTATTCATGAATTTGTGTCTATATAATGCTCAGGTGTTAACGCTCATGTATTAACCTTGCTGCACTCCCTTAATTCGTGCTCGACAAACCTATGTGGTTGTCGATATATCATTCATATCTGTTTCCTCTGAGTTCACAAGGGGACAAATTATTAATCCTCTTAACCCTGTCTCTTGTGGGTTCCTTCTCCGTTCTTTCTCAACACCTCTGCATATTTTTAAAGTTTCTGCTCATTGTTTTATACTTGGCCCATTTAAAAGCCATGTAGCCTCACAACCTCCCGAGCCCTCTCACAGTATAGGGAATTCACATGAATCAGGCTCAAATGGTATTCTCCTTTCTTGAACCACCAAAACCATTATTCTCTTGACCCATATTCTATCAGAGGCATTTATGCAATTGTCCACACTTAACCTCATTTTTTAAGATGTCCTAAGCATTGGGCTTTTGCAACTCAAGGCTGTATCTAGGAGCTACAACATATTTTTGGAACCATTTCCGGGGAAACGGATAAAGAAATATTTTCCCTGGGATACGACATTATCTTCACCCTTTAATTAGGTTAGCATGAAGGGTTAAGAGTTGCACATTCCTCACCTTGGCGACTCCACTGTAAAATAGTCTTAATCAGAAGTAATCCTGGCTTTCATTAGGCCTCACACCAGATTCAGATCCACCATCTACCTCCACCTCTAAATCAGATGGACGTGCTGAGTTTCCTTTTGAACAATTATGCCCCCTTGGCCCTCCCTTGGCCTCTAAATGATATGCCGCAAAACTATCTAGAGCGGTTGCCTTGGTTCACCGGGAAAGATCGTAATTCTACGTAGAAACATATTGAAAACTTCTGTACTTTGTTGAGAATGTAAATGTAGAGCACTTAGATGTGGTATTAAGGCTTTTCATCCAATCCTTAGAGGGAGAAGCCTGGAAATGGTTCAAGTCTCTAGCCAACAACACAGTCCACACTTGGGAAGAAATGGAAAATTTCTTCACATTGAATTGGTGAGAAAAGAGGGACCATGGATATGTCCTCACAAAGTTCAATGATCTCAAGAAGAGACACAATGAGGATGTAACATAATTTATAAATAGGTTCAATAAGCTCTATAATAACCTCCCCGCTGAAATAAAGCCTCCCCAAGCAACTGCTAAGGTGGTTTTTGCAGGAGCTTTCGAGCCTGATTTTGGGTTCACCTTAAGAGAAATAAGATCCACATCTCTGGATCAAATCTATACCGATGCATTAGAAGCAAACTTTTATTCTATTGGTAATTCAAAGGGAAGACACAACATGAATCTAGAAGAAATAAGGGGGAGGAGGCTTCTACCTCAAATTAGGAGAGGGAATTACAGGAGTATAGACTTGAAGAAATGAATAAGTTGATCAAGAACCTCTCAAATAAGCTGTTTAAGCTTGAATCAGAGGCCCAAAATCACCCTCCTCGTTCCAACCAAATGATTCCTAACTAGGGGTTTAATCCTCAATATCAGAGGCCCCCTCTGCAACTATTACAATAGATCGAGGAAGTCACAAACAACCAAGAAGATCAATTCCTCGCCTACTATGATGATGAGGAGGGTGAACCCATCCTAAAAGGGGAAGAAGAAGAAGAAGAATTCCCTTCACAGGATCAATATTTTTCCAGTTACTGTAGACAGTTCGTGGATTTCATGTAGGCTCAACTCCACAAGAAGTATGACCTCAGGTTCTCCAGAAAGAGAACTCGAGGGCAAGAACAAAATGAAGAGTCGATATGAAGAGAAAAAACCCCTCCTAGTCCCACTAGTAAATGAGAGAAGATGTTAGAAGAGTCAACCCCTCATGAGGCCACTGGATCCACTTCCATAAAGCAAGGAGCTGATCCTCCCAAGGATAAGAAGCCCACTGTAATATTCCAAAAAGGGAAAAGTAGGAATATAGTGAAAAACCAAGGAAATAGTAGTGTAAATATTATATGAAAGCAGGAGGCCAATATGGAGACCTTTCATAAGTTATAACAACAACAAAATATTCATAAGAAATGGCCCATGAGTTATACAACAAGAAAGTACAAGCCTCCAATGAACAATATCCTCAAGATGTGGTGCTGCAACTATATAGAAAAGCTGGAAGACCCTTACAACGTTATTTTATTAGCTCTGCTACAGAAATTGATTATAAATCAGAGCTAGGGCTGATATGTGCCTCAAAAGATAGATCTATATCAGATATGAGCACTCTACAAGCTCCTTTAAAGAACCCCTTAAGGGTTTTCAGAAAAACACCAAATATAAGTTGTATATATGAGATCTAAGATTGCAGATCTACTAAAAAATACAGATCTGGAAAGTGCAGCTGATCTAATATGATCAATAAAATAGCTTCCTCCAATAGATCCTCAAAGTGAAAGGAAAATCCCCTTCACTTGAAAATTAGCTCTCCAAATGGTGTGCCAAACCACCCTGCAACTCCTCCTGCAGAAATAATGCAGATCTGGAAGTAAAATGCGCTGTAGGGATGAATAAACAGTTGGCCTAATGCCAAGATCTGAAAATAAGCTCAATGGCCTTAAATAATATCCTCCCAAAGGAAAGGAAGCCTCCTCCACTAAAAATAGGTAATGAGATGGCCTAGATCTAGAGATCTAATCACCACTTGCTGCAACCTGCAAAAAAACCAAACCCTCAACAAGATTTGTGCTGTAAAAGAAAGATGAAGCTTGGCCTTAAGCCTCATAATGGAAAATTTAGTACAAGACTCCTTCAAGAGCTTCTCAATGGAAGTGGTGGGATTCCCGATCAGGAACACCCTGTGCTAAACAACACTCTATCTCAGCTAAACACCAAGAGAAATATATATGTCTAAATAGACCATATATTTAGAAATATAATAAACCCATACATAATCAATATGGCTGCAATCCTCTTCCTTAAATAGAATATGAGCTTGCAAACCCTAAGCCCCATCCAAAAATATCACTACATTCACACAAAAAATTTCCATCTAAAACTACGATGTCCGTCATTGATGACCACTCCTCCATGACAACGTTGTTGATTTGGTCAACGTTGACCCAGTCAAAGTGATCCAGCCCATTTCACACCAAGGGTGCTTTAATTAAGCTACCAAGATTTGTCTTTTTCATATTTGGCATTGATTTATTTATTATTAAGCAGAATTATGAACCTCCTTTTCCCTCTTATTCTTTAAACAAAGCAATAAAACAAAATTGAATATTCCAACTAGCTCATGGCTAATTGGGAATATTACAGTCCTCCCTTCCCAAATGTTGCTTGTCCTCAAGCAACTGAAAAGGTGAGTGCTGCAACTCTTCTCCTCCTCCATTTGTGACACCAACATGTGATAAGCTTCCCTCATAAGCTAAGTGTTCACCAATCCATCCCTCCATGAATTTCTCCTCCAAAATTCTCATAAGATGCAAATAATCCATCCCATAAGGAGACAATAGTTCAAATGAAACAAAAATGGTTTTCCCAATGTTCTCCTTGAAACATGCAGCATAATGAACATGGAGAATCTCCCTCCCATAGGGCACATACATTACTCCCATCCTCCCTGGTGCCAGTAAAACCCACAGTCCCTGTTTACTCATAAACCCAATCATCTAAGCTGTGTCTAAATGCATTCAAAATTCCTTTCTCCACCAAATCCAAAATCTAGGCAATCTGGCAACATTCTTTTTCCTGAGTTGGCACTTTAAATAAATAATATGGGAGTTTTAATATCTCAAATCTCCGAGATTTGAGATATTAAATTAACAGTTCTATGGTTATAAGCCCAGAACACCCTGAATTTAAAATCTCAGTGTGGGAACTTACACATCGCAAGGTGTCATCTAATTCCTACCAAGACCAATTACAATAGCGTGCAGGCTAATAAAGGTTATAAAAGAACCACAATGCATACACATGCGCCCTTTTCTTCTTAAACCTACCAAGCTGGCATTGGTTAAATAACACCAACATATATATATATATATATATATATATATATATATATATATATATATATATGCGTAAGCCCTTGACAAAGGACCAACACCAACCTATAATATGAATCCTCTATCCCTTGGTTAAACCCGACATATCACCATGCTCCACATTGTATATTAGACCCCTCAACATATATCAAGCCAACTTCGCAACCATTCAATGATATCATAGGACCCTTCGAATGTTAATTAAAAGCCGTCATGTATGAATGCCACCATATTCATAGATACATCAACTTAGTCTTCGCAACCATGGGTTTTAAACCAAAACTTGAGCTTTTAAAAGACTCCACTATCAACAAAACCTTATATCCTTTCATGCATAGGTTCCACCATCTCATACCAAGCGTGATATATATATCAAAAACATATATATATGCTCCCCAACCAATTGTGAATACCCATCAAGCGATGTTTCTATAATCTGAAACACATCTTTGGACTTACCCTAGGAGACCCGAATCACCATTCGAACATTCTTACAAAGCCATTGTGTAATACATTAAACCTCTTCATATCAACGTATTACATATCTGGTCCCACATACAGTTAAAGGCTTGACTTCTTGATTAAATACTAATGAAGTTAATCAACAATGGCACATGAACCTCCACGCGTCATATTCTCGGTCTCACGGTGTAATATGGCATACCTTGGTTTATCATTCGTGCTTCTTCGTAACGCGAACACCCTCCGATCCTTGGATCGGATCATCCAACCGATTTCGCGCTCTTAACTGCGCACTTCTTAACCTTTCAAGTTATGCGATGAAACTGGCCCCAGCGTTAATGCACCCTTCGCATCCAACGGTTGTTGGCTTGTCGCATCAGTTCTAATGATCCAACGCACCCAAATGCATATCGCGTGACTTAAATGCACGAGCGATAATTCACAAAAATTGCGTGATGGATATGGTATTACAAGACCAATCTCCTCCATGTGTCAGCCAACTACATATATCGCGTTTGAATTTCAAATACAACTTACCACCTTCTAAATAACGCAAACCCACTAGTTTTCCTCTCCAGAAAAAACTGTTTGTCCTCACGGTTCCGATTCAGGGTTCCATTCCTCACTGTTAATCATCAACGCGACCTCAAACCAATATCGCTTACACAACAGAGGTTTCAACTTAGAACGAAACTATATGGTTCGAGTCATAACCCAATGCGCGACTTCAACCCTCATTTCTACTCCACTGGGTAAATACACTAGAGCATCTAATTCTTCCGTGAGCTTAATTCAACATAACGATTCCACATAGGAATGTACCCAAATCGAATTATATTTTAGAGCGCATAATTATGTGCATTGTCCACAGAGTCCACTCCACCCTATAATCTCAATTTCAACATTTTAACACACTGTCAACATCGATTTCTAATCATTCACCGAGCATCATTCGAGACCCCAAATTACAGAGTATACATTTTCCATATTGTCCATACAATTGTTTATTGAATTACATAAGCCATTCACACAGTCATCACAGGGTTCAAGGAATTCCTCACACAGAATATAATTCAAAGATGCACATGTAATACTGAAACACTCTCTCATAATATATACATGAAAATTACTTACAAGTTCTAGTTGGCCCGATTTTCGATTAATTGGCCCTTCGACAACCTATTCTCTACAGATTTCTCCTACAATTCTCCGTAGCCCTATGTAGGTCTCTTTTTGCAGGTCTCCACGGCTATGCCTTTGAGACTTATTTTATACAACTGCTACAATGAATCGATTCCGATTCTTTGACAACAAAACTCTGTAAATTCCCCAAACTCCTGACTTTAGACTAGACCCTAAACAAAAACTGACTATCTCTTCATATGCCCACAAATCATTTGGGCAGTTACATTTTTCTCCATAATTAACTAAAAATAACTCAAATATGAATGATTTCATAGGGAAACAAAAACATGAGACTCCCCTTATGTTTATTTATATACAAAATATTGTCCTGAGCCTAATGCTCCTGCATTAGAATCCCCAGGTTAAAATGATTCATGATCTCCTGATCATGTGCTTTCATCCTGGTCTTCCTGGATCCCACACTTTGGTTTGTAGCTTATCATCTGCTGCAACATTATTCATTTGTACTTCTCCAGGCTTCCACACTTTATGCTGCACCTTTACATTCTCTCTCTATCTTTTTGCTGCTGCTGTTTCTCTGCTTTCTTGTTGCTATCTTCTTCTTAGACATTCTCACCATCAGTCTTCTTATCAGTGCAATTTCTGCATCTAATATGTCTTCTACTTGCTGAGTTCTTAATTTGTGAGCCCTTGCTTGTTCAGTCCTTACTTCTTCATTTCTTACTACTGCCCTAGCTCTAACTGCCACCCAATCATCCATACCCTCTTGCTTTCTGCAACAGTAAAAATCTCCTTGATTGTCACTCATGACAATTTATTCAGCCCCTAACTTCAGCAATCTCTTGGATTGGTATTTAAAATGCCAGTCACTGTCAACATTTCTCTTTTTCTCTTGGAATAAACATCCGTTAGTTCTTATTTCAGTATCTGCAGCCATAAAACAAGCATCAAAATTATAAATCCTTTGTGCCTCATCCTCCTCTGCTGGCAACACTTCAGTTTGTTGCTTCAACATTTCCTCCAGCAACACTCCAATCAGTTGCTCTACTAATTCATTCTCTTCTCTGAATATTTTCTGCAAACAATTCAGCCCTTCATTTCGCACTTGTCTCACATCATCAGCATGCTGTAATTTGAATTCAACATTTTCTCCTTCCTCTGCCTTGGCAATTTTCAGCAATTGCCTTCCTTCTTCCTCAAGTTCTCCAAGTGCTGCATTTTCATTTTCTGTCAGAGTAAAACTCTGATTCTCCACAACTGTAGCAGCCCCAAAAGTCTACCATACAGTCTTCTTTTGGCTTTTCAGGCAAGTCAATTCTTCTTTGCCACCAACAGCAACAAATTTCTGCACATGAGACATGACTATCTCATCTTCTTTCAGCTGCTCATCTTCACTCTGCAATAGCTCTTCTTCTTTTAAGACAACTCCAAGTGAAGGATTGTCTTCTACAACCCTTGTCAACACAGCCAAATTATTAGTTTTAAAACCACAAGCCCCAATGGTCTCAATTGATGCTTCAGCCCCCCATTCTTCTTTCAACAATTCTAAGTCCTTTATGAGACTCAGAAAATCTTCATTGTCTTCATTCCATTGTGTCTTTACATTCTGCAATCCCCAATTCTGAAATTAAGGTTCTTTCTCTTGTATTAAATCCTGCTGATTCATCATAACCTCCAGCGATTCAAACTCTTCATTCCATGGATTAAACATTTCCACAGAATTCTCCTCCTCTTTTAATTGACTGCCCAATGATGTCAATTTTCTTCTAGCATCAACATGATCTGCTTTCACAAGACAATTGTCAAAACAAAATTCATAAGGCCTCAGTGCCTTTCCTTCTTCTGCCAGCATTTCAGTATGCTGTCCTGCAATTCTTTTCTCCTCTATCAGCACATTAGTATGCTGATTCCAATCTTTCAAGTAATCCTCAAGAATGTCAGCTAGTCTCTCTTCTGCATCATCCTCTTCAAGGATGTCTCTCTGTTCTAGTTCATAAAAATGAACTTCCTCATCTTTATTCACTTCTGCTCTTAAAATATGAACACCTTTTCTTTGTGCTTTTGTCCTATGTTCTGGAGCACTCAATTCATGCCACAATCCTGGCATCTCATCTGAGAAAATATCTTCACAATATTCACTATCTTCTACTGTCACTATATCTTCAGCCTTCATCAGAATAGAATTCAGATTTTCCACCTCTACAATAACTTCAATTTTCAGTCCATCACTTTTCACCCGGCCACTTAACAAAAACAATTTTCCATTACCAACATTAATAACAAATTGATCATCATCATACATAGCTGTCTTATCCTCATTGAAGCAATCCCTTTCATTGAACAAGGAATTAATGAATTCCCTTTACTGCAATAACAAAATCTGATCTTCATATGAAAGATAGTCATCATATCTTTCTTGGCAACAGTCAGCTTCATTTGCCATAGTTCCATCATATGAACTATCTTCATTAATACCTGCATTCACACACAACTTGTCAGTTGTAAAAACATAAGACCTCATGGTCTCCTTTGATGACTTGATCATCAAATCTCCCTACTGTTCCAAGTCTTCTATACACTTCAGATATTCTTCAATGGTCCTCTCTTCAGCCTCTTCAAGCTGTCCAACCTCTAGCTTCTGGCCATCATCACAATTTAAATCTTCTCTACTTCCAATATGTTGGAAAGCAGAACCTTCCTCCAACTGTGCATGGACATTTTCAAAACATCTGGCTATTCCATTTTCCTTCTTAGTGACAACATCAGCAGTTTGTTCACCTCTACATGTCCTCCCTGCAAACATACAAAATTTGTCAGATGTAAGGCCCTTGGGCCCCTTGGTCTCACTTGAAGTTTCAGTCTTCAAGTCCTTCTGCAAATACTTAATCATCTTGAGTAATCTCTCCTTCTGCCGAGCATTTACCATCCGCTCTCTCTTCATTTGTGGCCTTTGCCACTTTACCTTCTTCTTCATGAGCCAACCAAATCTCTGGTTTTCCTCTATCATCCTCTCCAGTTCATAAAGCTGCTTACTGATCTCAGCCATCTCCTTCCAATACTCTTCATCAGTGAGTTTCTTCCTCATGCCAACTGCTTTGAAATCTTCCCTCACTTTTCTGTTGTGGCCTCTCTCAGAACCTCTGCAATCTCTCATGTGGCTATCAATAGCCATTTTATCCACCATGAGTTCTTCACTCACAAGTTTCACTAAGCCTCTACAACAACAAGCTCTCTTGTTTCAACTTACCTCACAAATACTTTCCTCTGGATCCGGCTTTTGGTAAGTACTGGTCCCCTATCTGCTGGAACCTTCTGAGCACTCTCTTCTAATCTCTCTAGGCTTCACTTTGCAACTCCTCTCTCAAGAACACATCTGTTCTTCATCCAAAACTCCTCTCTCAAGAACACATCTGTTCTTCATCCAACATATGTTGGAAATCTTCCAGGTTTTTCCACACTTTTTATTCACTTAGAATCCCTTGATGGACTCTTCTGTCACTGCTCTCAAAGCTGTGATCTACTCTTGCTGAGATTCCTTCTCAATTGCTTGCACTCTGCATTCTGCAAACAAATCCTCCAAACCAGAGTTTAAACAAGGCTCATCAACTCACCTGCCAAGATCAATGAATGATCTTGCTTCTTCTTTCACCTGCACTGCATTTCTATCTGCTGCAATCTTCAAGACATTATGTCTTCAACCCCAAATTCCGCACATTTGGATACCTTCACTACATGTCTAATCAAATCTACAATTTCTCTGTTAAACAGATTTAAAACTTCAAACTTTTCATCACTGTTTCAGTATACATGTGCATTTCAAAAACAAATTTTCAAAGAGCTATTTCAATTCAAGCTTCGATACCACTATGATGCCAGTAAAACCCACAGTCCCTGTTTACTCATAAACCCAATCATCTAAGCTATGTCTAAATGCATTCAAAATTCCTTTCTCCACCAAATCCACAATCTAGGAAATCTAGCAACATTCTTTTTCCTGAGCTGGCACTTTAAATAAATAATATGGGAGTTTTAATATCTCAAATCTCTGAGATTTGAGATATTAAATTAATACTTCTATGGTTATAAGCCCAGACAACCCTAAATTTCAAATCTCAGTGTGGGAACTTACACATCGCAAGGTTTCATATAATTCCTACCAAGACCAATTACAATAGCGTGTAGGCTAATAAAGGTTATAAAAGAACCACAATGCATACATATGCGCCCTTTTCTTCTTAAACCTACCAAGCTGGCATTGGTTAAATAACACAAACATATATATATATATATATATATATGCGTAAGCCCTTGACAAAGGACCAACACCAACCTATAATATGAATCCTCTATCCCTTGGTTAAACCCGACATATCACCATGCTCCACATTGTATATTAGACCCCTCAACATATATCAAGCCAACTTCCCAACCATTCAATGATATCATAGGACCCTTCGCATGTTAATTAAAATCTGTCATGCATGAATGCCACCATATGCATAGATACATCAACTTAGTCTTCGCAACCATGGGTTTTAAACCAAAACTTGAGCTTTTAAAAGACTCCACTATCAACCAAACCTTATATCCTTTCATGCATAGGTTCCGCCATCTCATACCAAGCGTGATATATATATCAAAAACATATATATATGCTCCCCAACCAACTGTGAAGACCCATCATGTGATGTTTCTATAATCTGAAACACATCTTTGGACTTACCCTAGGAGACCCGAATCACCATTCGAACATTCTTACAAAGCCATTGTGTAATACATTAAACCTCTTCATATCAACTTATTACATATCTGGTCCCACATACAGTTAAAGGCTTGACTTCTTGATTAAATACTAATGAAGTTAATCAAAAATAGCACATGAACCTCCACGCGTCATATTCTCGGTCTCACGGTGTAATATGGCATACCTTGGTTTATCATTCATGCTTCTTCGTAATGCGAACACCCTCCGATCCTTGGTTCGGATCATCCAACCGATGTCGCGCTCTTAACTACACACTTCTTAACCTTTCGAGTTATGCGATGAAACTGGCCCCAACGTTAATGCACCCTTCACATCCAACGGTTTTTGGCCTATCGCATCAGTTCTGATGATCCAACGCAGCCAAACGCATATCGCGTGACTTAAATGCACGAGTGATAATTCACAAAAATTGCGTGATGGAAATGGTATTACAAGACCACTCTCCTCCACGTGTCAGCCAACTACATATATCGCGTTCGAATTTCAAATACATCTTACCACCTTCTAACTAACGCGAACCCGCTGGTTTTCCTCTCCAGAAACCGCCTTAACTGTTTGTCCTCACGGTTCCGATTTAGGGTTCCGTTCCTCACTGTCAATCATAAACACGACCTCAAACCAATATCGCTTACGCAACAAAGGTTTCAAATTAGAACGAAAATATATGGTTCGAGTCATAACCCAATGCGCAACTTCAACCCTCATTTATACTCCACTGGGTAAATACACCAGAGCATCTAATTCTTCCGTGAGCTCAATTCAACATAACGATTCCACATAGGAATGTACCCCAATCGAATTATATTTCAGAGCACTTAATTATGTGCGTTTTCCACAGAGTCCACTCCACCCTATAATCTCAATTTCAACATTTTAACACACTGTCAACATCGATTTCTAATCATTCACCGAGCATCATTCGAGACCCCAAATTACAGAGTATACATCTTCCATATTTTCCATACAATTTTTTATTGAATTACATAAGCCATTCACACAATCATCACGGGTTTTAAGGCATTCCCCACACATAATTTAATCCAAAGATGCACATGTAATACTGAAACACTATCTCACAATATATACATGAAAATTACTTACAAGTTCTAGTTGGCCTGATTTTCGATTAATTGGCCCTTCATCACCCTATTCTCTACAGATTTCTCCTAAAATTCTCCGCAACCCTATGCAGGTCTCTTTTGTTGAGATTGCAACAAGATGATGAGCTTATTGGAAAGGAGTTGCCTTCACTAAGTGGGCTCACAGGCTATTTTTGGCGCAAAGTCTATTTTTAGACTATGTCTATTTTTAGACATATGGATAATGTTCTATGAGTTGCAGGATGCTATTTGTGGATGGTTGGTCAAGTCGGAAAAAACAGATGGACTTCTATTTTTAGACATTTTGGGCAGAATCTATTTTTAGATTGCCAGTCTAAAAATAGATATGTCGAATATTATTAGCTCTTAATAATATTTAGACCCTAAACATTATCTTATTCTCTTGGAGCACTTCATTTAAGTGCACAGATGTGGCATAGGAGCTGACAGAAGGAATTACGCTATTCCTAAGGGTTAAGTGGAGCTATTGCATGGATACTTCAGTTAGAACTCATGTGATAGAGTTTGGTGGAGTTGCATTAGGGGAATTTTGAGGTCTAAAATGGGCCTCCTAAAAAAATAATAAAATAATAGTTAAACCAATAAAACAATATTTATGAATTTTCATTTCACTTTTTGCACCACAATCCATGTAACCATAGTTAAATTCAATTCAAAAGTTGTACTAAAATAAAATTAATAAAAAAATTGTATTGATGTGACTACAAATAAGAATGAGCTTTTCAAGAAGAATTCATTATCATTGAAGAACTAATGCATTTGTCTTTTGTACTTAAATAACTTAAAATAAATATAAATATAAATTTATAAATTCTTAAATATATTATATGCTATTAATTAAAATTTATATTATTTAAATTGTATAATAACATGTAATTAATATAATATATAAAAATAATATAATATAATATAATAAATGTATAGGGATATACATTGTTTTTTTCAAGAAATATGAAATGACAATAATATTATTTTATTCAAAAAGTGTGAAATGACATTTATTATGAGTACTTTAATTTGACTTTAAAAGTACTTAGAGCACTACCATGGTTAACCATGAGTTTCTATCCACCATTGAGAATGTCACAAGTAAGTACCTTTAACTCAACCAATGCCACCTCAACCATTAGGGATGATGTCATCCTCTAATATGTGATTGGTTCTCATAAAGTGAATTTTGATTGTACATTTTCCTTAGGAGGTTCATTTTAGACCTCAAAATTCCCCTAATGGATTGAAGAAGTTAGTGGAGTTGTATTCAGTTTAACTAATCTAAACATAGTTGAGCTATTTGTATTTAGTTTAACTAATTGATACAATTAGTGAGAGTGGTGTGAATTAATTATTAATTAATTCACTAATTATAAACTCATAAATCAACTAAAGAATGCATCAATTAACTTCAGTGCATGGACAGTTTCAGTGGAGACCAGTGCAAGAATAGGTGAAAGAGCAAGTTAACTATCAGTTGTGACTATACTGTTGCTATTTGCAACACACAGATAGGTGGAGTAGCCCATGAGGATTGCGCAGTTCAAGCCAGGTGGTTTATCTATTTAATGAAGCCATCCCATAGCATTAATTACGCAATAGAGGCCGACTATCAAGTGGCAAAAGATTGGAGCATGTGTTTTGCTAGATCTAGCTTGATAGTGTGTAGCAATTGAGGGTGTGCATGAGAGCTTGTGAGGAGCTTTTGTACTATGATTGTTACATGATCTCCATGACATATAATATACAGATAGTTGGGGTTTTCAGCTTTAAGCTTTTCCATTAAATACTGTGTTCATATGTGTGATTGTTTGTGGTTTTAATGTATGCATGCAATTGATTTTATTTCCGCATGTGATGATCAATGGTGGAAGAGATTCTGTATTATGCATGAAGCTAAAATAGTGTGTGATCAGGAGAATCTCGGTGAATAATATCTCAGTTGTTCAAAATTTCTACATGGTATCGGAGCAATATTGATCATTGGAGCAACTGCAAAACATTGAAGCGGTTGAGTTTTGTGCTGGTGGAATTCGAATTTGCAGCAGTGTTTTCTTGGTGTCGGAGTTGAGATGTCTTTCAACGGATTACAATTGGAGTATGCCCTTGAGGGCATCCTTTGAATTATATCGGTGAGAGAAGGACAGATGGAAGTGGTATTTTCGTATGATAATGGGTTGAAGGAGTCTATGATGCGTAAGTTCCAAAACCTACTTCTAGTGATGCTACCGTACTTGACGCATGGCAAAAGAAGACATCAAAGTGTCGAAGGATTCTGTTGGAGGGCGTGAAGGATCACATAGTATCAAGCCTTCATGGTAAGGCTTCTCCATTCTTGATGTGGAAAGCTTTGACAGATTTATTCCAAAGCAAGAGCGACCAGAGGAAGTTGGCGCTCAAGGACAAACTCAGGAACATAAAAATGGAGAAAGGCGATAGTATGCCCAAGTACCTCACGAAGTTCATCCAATGCAAGGATGAGCTGGGAAGTGTGGGGGTGACTGTTGATGATGAGGACTTGGTGAGCTTGGCTCTCCTAGGGCTTCCGAAGAGTTAGCACTCCTATCAGGACTTTGTCAATGGTCAGGAGAAATTGCCAGGATGGGAGCGACTTTGGTCGGATCTTGTGCAAGAGGAGATAAGGTGAAGTACCAGGGACGGATATTCATCAAAGAACTCTGATGAAGAGAATTGCGCTTTGGCTACCAAAGCAAAGAAGGGGAAGATCAAGAAAGCTTCTCATTCTGGTGCGAAAGGCAAGAAGCAGGACATGTCCAAGGTGAAGTGCTTTCACTGTCACCAACATGGACATTACGCCACTAATTGTCCACAGAAGAAGAAAAATAAGCAGGCTGCTGGAATTGCAGCTCGAGAGGCCTTAGCCTCACAATTTGAGCTGGATTTTTCGCTGATCACATGCTTGGTTTCAGTTGTGATGGGTTCAGTGTGGTTTCTGGACAGTGGTGCGTCTTTTCACATGATAGGAGATCGAGATTTGTTTACTGATCTGGATGAGAAAGATCTTGGATTGCACATCGAGATGGGTGATGATGGTAGATACAGTGTGACTGGTATTGGTACCATTTCCTTTGAGAGGGAGTCTGGTAAACCCTTCAAATTGAAGGAAGTGATGCAGGTTCCAGGATTGAAGAAGAATCTTATCTCTGTGGCGATGTTAGAAGACAAGGGATATGATGTTGTCTTTAGCGATGGAAAGGATTTCCTACGCAGTAAGGCAACTGGTGAGACCCGGAGGATAGGGGTTCGAGTTAAGAACCTTTATCAATTGCAGGTAGATGGCTTTGCAGCAACGGTAGGAAAGGAAGAAGGAGTGGTGAGCCGGGATGATGGCAAGTTGTGGCACCGGAGATTGGGCCACCTTCACCATGGCGCTTTGAATATACTGCAGCAGATTTCTACTGGGCTTCCTAAGGGTACTCTTGCGCAGTCAGATCAGTGCAAGGGATGTACCTTGGGAAAATTTGTGAAAGCCACCTTTCACGAGAAGGATAGCTGCCATGAGTCGATCCTTGAGAGAATTCACGTACGTGTGTGACCTTCGCAGCTTCAGCAAAGCACAAGTATTATGTGATTCTTTGTTGATGATTTTTCTCATAAGTGCTGATCTTCTTCACGCAGCATTAAGAGAGCAAGACATACTTCAAAGTTCGTGAGTTCAAGGCACTCTGCTGAGAAAGAATCTGTAGAAGTGTGAAGGCTCTTAGGGAGCGACAATGGTGGTGGGATCTTATCGTTAATTCAAGGACTTTGCAAATTTGGTGGCTGAATTGAAGAGACCTCATACACCATAACCCACGTTAATGGGGTCGCGAGCGAAAAGAACAGAACGATCGTGGGTGTTGCACGGTGATTTGCATGATCGTGTGGCCTACCCATTCAATTGTATGAGGCATGCAATACTGCAGTATATGTGCAGAACCGTTGTCCTCACAGGATACTTGGCATGAGTACACCCGAGGAGGCGTTTTCTAGTAAGAGGCCCGATATTTCCCATTTGAGGATTTTTGGTTAACCTGTTTACATTCATGTGACGAAGGATACCAGGAAGAAGCTGGAGCCGACCGCAGAGGTTGGGATATTTGTGGGGTAAATACGCCCCACAACTATCGTGTGTATCTTCCAGACAGTCGCAAGACTGTTGTGCGATGGGATATAAAATTTCATGAGGAGAAAGCCATGAAGTGTTCGTTTGAGAGGGATGAGAGGAGCCACACTTGCATGTAGATGAGGAGCTATTAGTCTTAAGGATGAGTCTCGGTGGATGTGGATCAGCCACAAGATGAGGTTCATGGAGTGGAAGAGACCACTGTGTACATAATTCGTAGGCAATAGCCGATAGTGGATTATGGTACATAAGCGTGATGAGGTGAAGCTGTGTGTGGCTTCACGGGATGCGACAAGTGTGAGCCCAATGTTACGTAAAAGAGCACATATGGAGGGATTTTTAGTATCGGGTCGACAGTAGTTTCTTGGTAAAACAAGAAGCAGAGATCCGTGGCACTTAGTTCAGCAGAGGCCGAGTATATGGAAGCGAGCTTGGCTGCATGCGAGGCTATATGGATGAGGAAGTTCCCCGACGGTTTTTTCGTCCACACTTGGGAGCCTACTATAGACGTACAGATAATCGAGTTGCTTCAATCTCTCGTGCTAAGATTTCATGATAGATCTAAACATATTTGTTGGTTTCCAGCATCATCATATCGTAGATTTTAGAGGTAACTGCAAGGTCATGTTACTTATACATTTTTACGTAGGATCGTGATGCCGATATCTCGACCGAAGGCGGCCACTCGGTGAGAAAATTTGAATACCAAATGGATAGGGTACAGTGGTGGCTGTAATCCATATTAAGCAGAGTAGGTGGGAGGTTGAGATTGTATTAAGATGATGAGCTTAGTGAAAAGAGTTGCCTTCACTAAGTGGGCCTGTAGGCTATTTTTGGCGCAAAATTTATTTTTAGACTATGTCTATTTTTAGACATATGGATCATGTTCTATGAGTTGCAGGATGCTATTTGTGGATGGTTGGTCGAGTCGGAAAAAATAGATGGACTTCTATTTTTAGACATATTGGGTGGAATTGTATAAATTTGAATAACTGAGATATTATTCACCGAGATTCTCCTGATCACATACTATTTTAGCTTCATGCATAATACAGAATCTCTTCTACCATTGATCATCACATGCGGAAATAAAATCAATTGCATGCATACATTAAAACCACAAACAATCACACATATGAACACAGTATTTAATGGGAAAGCTTAAAGGTGAAAACCCCAACTATCTGTATATTATATGTCATGGAGATCATGTAACAATCATAGTACAAAAGCTCCTCACAAGCTCTCATGCACACCCTCAATTGCTACACATTATCAAGCTAGATCTAGCAAAACACATGCTCCAATCTTTTGCCACTTGATAGCCAGCCTCTATTGCGTAATTAATGCTATGGGATGGCTTCATTAAATAGATAAACCACCTGGCTTGAACTGAGCAATCCTCATGGGCTACTCCAGCTATCTGTGTGTTGCAAATAGAAAAAGTATAGTCACAATTGATAGTTAACCTGCTCTTTCACCTATTCTTGCACTGGTCTCCACTGAAACTGTCCATGCACTGAAGTTAACTGATGCATTCTTTAGTTGATTTATGAGTTTATAATTAGTGAATTAATTAATAATTAATTCACACCACTCTCACTAATTGTATCAATTAGTTAAATTGAATACAAATAGCTCAACTATGTTTAGATTAGTTAAACTGAATACAACTCCACTAACTTCCTTAATCAACTCCACCAAACTCTGTCACATGAGTTCTAACTGAAGTCAATATGCAATAGCTCCACTTAACCCTTAGCAATAGCGTAATTCCTTCTACCAGCTCCTGTGCCACATCTGTGCACTTAACTGAAGTGCTCTAAGAGAATAAGATAATGTTTAGAGTCTAAATATTATTAAGAGCTAATAATATTTGACATATCTATTTTTAGACTGGCAATCTAAAAATAGATTCCGCCCAATATGTCTAAAAATAGAAGTCCATCTATTTTTTTCCGACTTGACCAACCATCCACAAATAGCATCCTACAACTCATAGAACATGATCCATATGTCTAAAAATAGACTTTGCGCCAAAAATACCCTGCGGGCCCACTTAGTGAAGGCGACTCTTTTCACTAAGCTCATCATAATGTTGCAATCTCAACACTCCCTCTCAACAAGATATGGATTATCTGCAACCCCTATCTTGCCCCTGTGGTATTCGAATTTTCTCCTGGTGAGTGCCTTCATCAAGATATCAGCATCCTGATCCTCCGTAGGAATGTATGAAAGTAACATGACCTTCCGCTGCACACAATCTCTGATATGATGATACCGGATGTCAATGTGTTTATATCTATCATGAAATACTAGATTAACCGAGAGTTTGATGCAACTTTGATTATCACAATAAATCACAGTAGGCTCTAAGTGTGAACCGAACAACCCGACCAGGATCTTCCTCATCCATATAGCTTCGCATGCAGCCAAAATCGCTGCTATATACTCGGCCTCTGCTGAACTGAGTGCCACGGATCTCTGCTTCCTGTTGTACCAAGAAACTGCTGTCGACCCGATACTGAAAATCCCTCTAGATGTGCTCTTTCTCTCCGTTGGGCTCCTTGCCCAATCTGCATCCGTGAAGTCACATAGCTTCACCTCATCCGACTATCTATACCATAATCCATATCCCGATGTGCCTCTGAGATATCTCAATACATGCTTCCCCGCCTTCCAAAAGAGCTTGGTAGGCTTAACCATAGCTTGTGGAAGCTGGTTAACAACATAGCATATGTCGGGTCGTGTATTGATGAGATACATAAGCGACCCCACCAACTGTCGATAAACAGTGGCACCACTACCTCCGCTGAAGTAGCATCCTCCTTCCTCCAACCACTAGGAAGAGGAGTATCAACAGGCTTGCAGCCATGCATGTTAAACTTCTCCAGTATCTCCCATGCATACTTACCCTGAGAAACAAACAGTCCACCACTGCGCTGCCAAATTTCCAATCCCAGGAAATAATGAAGGAGGCCCAAGTCCTTCATCTCAAACTCTTTTGCAAGATCCTCCTTGCACGAGAGTATCAATAGCTCATCACCTGTCAAAATCAAATCATCTACATAAAGTACAATGATCAGCAACTCACCCTCCACCACAATCTGGTTTAGGTTAGGTTCCGCCTCACTCTTGGAGAATCCAAGTCTGGTGAAATAACTATCTATCCGTGTGTACCAAGCACAAGGTGCTTGTTTCAACCCATACATCACTCTCTTGAGCCTGCACACATGCGACTCGCTGCCGAAGATCTCGAAACCTTCGGGCTGCTCTATGTACACCTTCTCCTCAATCACTCCGTTGAGGAATGTAGTCTTCACATCCATCTGATGAATGTGCCACCCCATCTGCACTGAGAGAGCAAGAATCGTCTGTATGGAAGAATACCTTGCGACAGGTGCAAAGGTCTCCTCATAATCGATCCCCTCTATCTGTGAAAAGCCTCGGGCAACAAATCTTACCTTGTACTTATCCACACTCCCGTCAGCTGCCTGCTTCACTTTGTAGATCCATCTCGAACCCACCACTGATTTCCCCTCTAGCCTTGGGACAATCTCCCATGCACTGTTTCTGAAAATCGAATCATACCTCCACAGCTTCCTCGAAAGAGGATGGCTTTTTCACGATACACTTGCTCACAAGAGCCATGTATCCAGTATACCAGTCAGGTGACTGTCTCTGTCTGCGCTGTGATGTAGGTGCTCCTACAACCTTCTCTACATCTTGAGCCAGCCGTTCAGCTTCTGTAGTGCGCTTTTGCCCTCTGATGGTTGGTGCTGCCTAAGTGGTCTCTTCCACTCCATGAACCTCATCTTGTGGCTGATCCACATCCTGAGACTCATCCTTAGGAACTAATAGCTCCTCATCTGGATGCAAGTGTGGCTCCCTCTCAAGTGAACACTTCATGGATTTCTCCTCTTGAAATTTGATATCCCGTCGCACAACAGTCTTGCGACTGTCTGGAAAATACACACGATATTTGTGGGGCGTATCAGTGTACCCCACAATTATCCCAACCTCTGTAGTCGGCTCCAGCTTCTTCTTGGCATCCTTCGTCACATGAATGTAAACAAGTGAACCAAAAATCCTCAAATGGGAAATATCAGGCTTCTTACTAGAAAACGCCTCCTCGGGTGTACTCATGCCAAGTATCCTGTGAGGACAACAGTTCTGCACATATACTGCAGTATTGCATGCCTCCGCCCACAAGTGAATGGGTAAGCCCTGATCATGCAACATCGCCCGTGCAACACCCATGATTGTTCTGTTCTTCTTCTCAGCAACCCCGTTCTGCTGTGGGTTATGAGGTGCTATGAGCTCTCTTCGAATTCCTTCTGCGCTGAAAAAGTCATTGAATTCTCTAGAGATGAATTCACCACCATTGTCGCTCCTAAGAGCCTTCACCTGCTTCCCCGATTCTTTCTCAACCAGTGCCTTGAACTCACAGAACTTTGAGTATGTCTCGCTCTTCTTCTGCATGAAGAAGATCCAACACTTACGAGAAAAATCATCAACAAATATCACATAATACCTGTGCTTTGCTGTCGAAGCTGCTGAGAAATATCCACACACGTCTGTGTGAATTCTCTTAAGGATCATCGTGGTGCAACTATCCTTCTCGTGAAAGGTGGCTTTCACAAATTTTCCCAAGGTACACCCCTTGCACTGATCTGACTGCACAAGAGTGCCTTTAGGAAGCCTAGTAGAAATATACTGCATTATCTTCAAAGCTCCATGGTGAAGGTGACCCAATCTCCGGTGCCACAACTCGCCATCATCCCGGCTCACCACTCCTTCTGCCTTGCCTGCCATTGCTGCGCAGCCATCTACCTACAATTGATAAAGGTTCTTAACTCGAACCCCTATCCTCCGGGTCTCACCGCTGTCGATACAGAAAGCTCTTCTCGCTAAAGACAACATCATATCCCTTTTCTTCTAACATCACCACAGAGATCAGATTCTTCTTCAATCCTGGAACATGCATCACTTCCTTCAATACGAAGGGTTTACCAGACTCCCTCTCAAAGGAAATGGTACCGATATTGGTCGCACCGTATCTACCATCATCGCCCATCTTGATGTGCACTCTAAGGTCTTTCTCATCTAGATCAGTAAACAAATCTCGATCTCCTGTCATGTGAAAAGACACACCACTGTCTAGAAACCACACTGAACCCATCACACTTGAGACCAAGCATGTTATCGGTGAAAAATCCAACTCAAATTGTGAGGTTAAAGCCTCTCCAACTGCAAATCCAGCAGCCTGCTTATTTTTCTTCTTCTGCGGACAATTTGTGGCATAATGTCCGTGTTGGTGACAGTGAAAGCACTTCACCTTGGACATGTCCTGCTTCTTGCCTTTCGCATCGGATTGAGAAGATTTCTTGCTCTTCCCCTTCTTTTCTTTCGTAGCCAAAGTGAAATTCTCTTCATCGCAGTTCTCTTTGGATGAAGATCCGCCCCCGGTACTCCGCCTTACATTCCCCTTCAGACAAGATCCGACTCAAAGTCGTCCCATCCTAGTAATTCTCCACCATTGACATAGTCCCGATAGGAATGCCAACTCTTCGAAGCCCAAGGAGAGCCAAGCTCAATTCTCTATCATCACCGAAATACCCCCACACGTCCCATCTCATCCCTGCATTGGACAAACTTCGTGAGGTACTTGGGCATACCGTCGCCTTTCTCCATTTTTATGTTTCTAAGTTTATCCTTGAGCGCCAACTTCCTTTGGTCGCTCTTGCTTTGAAATAAATTTTTCAAAGCTTTCCAAATCAAGAATGGATAAGCCTTACCATGAAGGTTGGACACTATGTGATCCTTCACACCTTCCAACAGAATCCTTCGACACTTTGTTGTCTTCTTTTGCCATGCGTCAAGTACGACAACATCACTAGAAGTAGGTTTTGGAATTTCTGCATCTATGAACTCCTTCAACCCATTGTCATCTAGCACTGCCTCCATCATGTCCTTCCATGCAATATAATTCAAGCTTCCCTCAAGGGCATACTCCAATTGTAATCCGTTGAAAGACATCTCAACTTTGACACCAAGAAAACACTACTGCAAATTCGAATTCCACCAGCTCAAAACTCAACCGCTTCAATGTTTTGCAATTTCTCCAATGATCAATATCGCTTCGATACCATGTATAAATTTGAATAACTGATATATTGTTCACCGAGATTCTCTTGATCACACACTATTTTAACTTCATGCAAAATACAAAATCTCTTCTACCATTGATCATTACATGCATAAATAAAATCAATTGCATGCGCACATTAAAACCATAAAAATTCACACATATGAACACAGTATTTCATGGGAAATCTTAAAGCTAAAAAAAAACCCCAAGTTTATATTATATGTATCATGGAGATCATGTAAATCATAGTAATGTGCTCCTCACAGTTTTCATAATACTCCTCATTTTCACACTATCAAGAACTCGATCAGCAAATCACATACCCAATCTTCCACTTGATAAGCAAAATTCTCTATTATGCGAATTAATGATATGGGATGGTTTCCATACAGGCAATCCAGTAGTTCGTGAATCAAGGCGAATTTTCATGGGCTAATTCCACTGTGTGTTGCAAATAGCAATATAGTCACAATTACAGACCTATTAATCTTATTCTGCATTTATGCACTGAATCGTCTGATGACTGAAGCACCGATGCATTTCCTTTCTCTTGATTTATGAGTTTATAATTAGTGAATTAATCAATAATTAATTTACGCCACTCTCACTATTTGTATCAATTAGTTAAACTGAATACAAATAGCTCAACTATGTTTAGATTAGTTAAACTGAATACAACTCCACTAACTTCCTCAATCAACTCCACCAAACTCCGTCACATGAGTTCTAACTGAAGTATCCATGCAATAGCTCCACATAACCCTTAGGAATAGCGTAATTCCTTCTGTCAGCTCCTGTGCCACATCTGTGCACTTAACTGAAGTGCTCCAAGAGAATAAGATAATGTTTAGAGTCTAAATATTTTTAAGAGCTAATAATATTCGACATATCTATTTTTAGACTGGCAATCTAAAAATAGATTCCGCCCAGTATGTCTAAAAATAGAAGTCCATCTATTTTTTCCGACTTGACCAACCATCCACAAATAACATCCCGCAACTCATAGAACATGATCCATATGTCTAAAAATAGACATAGTCTAAAAATAGACTTTGCGCCAAAAATACCCTGCGGGCCCACTTAGTGAAGGCGACTACTTTCCACTAAGCTCATCATCTTGTTGCAATCTCAATGTGAATCTATTTTTATATTTCCAGTTTAAAAATAGATATGTCGAATATTATTAGCTCTTAATAATATTTGGACTATAAACATTATCTTATTCTCTCGGAGCACTTCGGTTAAGTGCACAGATGTGGCATGGGAGATGATAGAAGGAATTACTCTATTCCTAAGGGTTAAGTTGAGCTATTGCATGGATACTTCAGTTAGAACTCATGTTACAGAGTTTGGTGGAGTTGATTGGAGGAAGTTAGTGGAGTTGTATTCAGCTTAACTAATCTAAACATAGTTGAGCTATTTGTATTCAGTTTAACTAATTGATACAATTAGTGAGAGTGGTGTGAATTAATTATTAATTAATTCACTAATTATAAACTCACTAATCAACTAAAGAATGCATCAGTTAACTTCAGTGCATGGACAGTTTCAGTGGAGACCAGTGCAAGAATAGGTGAAAGAGCAGGTTAATTATCAGTTGTGACTATACTGTTGCTATTTGCAACACACAGATAAGTGGAGTAGCCCATGAGGATTGCGCAGTTCAATCCAGGTGGTTTATCTATTTAATGAAGCCATCCCATAGCATTAATTACGCAATAGAGGCTAGCTATCAAGTGGCAAAAGATTGGAGCATGTGTTTTGCTAGATCTAGTTTGATAGTGCGTAGCAATTGAGGGTGTGCATGAGAGCTTGTGAGGAGTTTTTGTACTATGATTGTTACATGATCTCCATGACATATAATATACAGATAGTTGGGGTTTTCAACTTTAGATTGGCTATTAACATCAGAATTCATATGTGTGATTGTTTGTGGTTTTAATGTATGCATGCAATTGATTTTATTTCTGCATGTGATGATCAATGGTAGAAGAGATTCTGTATTATGCATGAAGCTAAAATAGTGTGTGATCAGGAGAATCTCGATGAATAATATCTCAGTTATTCAAATTTCTACATCTTTTTGCAGGTCTCCAAGACTATGCCTTCGAGAATTATTTTATACAACTGCTACAATGAATCGATTCCGATTATTTGACAACAAAACTCTGTAAATTCCCCAAACTCCTGACTTTAGACTAGACCCTAAACATAAACTGACTATCTCTTCATATGCCCACAAATCATTCGGGCAGTTACATTTTTCTCCACAATTAACTAAGAATAACTCAAATATGAATGATTTCATAGGGAAACAAAAGCATGAGACTCGCCTTATGTTTATTTATATACAAAATATTGTCTTGAGCCTAATTCTCCTGCATCACTCCCTCCAATCATTCCCATAAAAAGTATAAGTACATCATCAATATATGGGATCAAAATTAAGTACATACAAACAAAAATTGGTGCATATGGAGGTGGGTCATAGTCCCACATGTGGAACCAATGCAGTAAATCTCCTGACTACATCAGATCATGATGTGGTAAGTGGTTTCCCCACCACTTACTTGCTTCCCAAGTCATCTCACTATCGCTGAAAGTGTGAGATATATTTGGTGCTTTTGGAATGCATCCACAATGATACAAAATCTCCCTTTGATCTCCAAGGGAGTGGCCATGTTTAGAAATTTTTGTGGCCCAAAGTTGGACATGAAGTTTATATGGTATAGTGATCCTTCTTGGAGCTATGGCCTACATATACATGGTGAAATAATGAAAATAATAATCAAATGAAACATTAGTTACATAATCATGTTCTTCACCAACATTTCTCCTCATACAAATGGAGTGGTGCATAGATCTGTCTCCTCTCATTCCAAAAGAGGAAAGAGGTGGCTGAATTAACTCCTTCATAGAGTTATGTTGCTCTCCCAACTCCACATGGTTCATGCATCTTTGAAAATTCTGATATAGTTCCTTTTCGAAGCCCTTCCAAGTGTAGCTTCTCATGATAATGTTGTAGAATCTCATGGAATATGTGTGGCTGAAAAAGAACTCTTCATAAGCCTTTTGCAGTAACTTCTCCTTGAGCTTGGAGGCTCTAGATAAGAAGATAATACCATGATAATAGATGCCTCCTTCTTGGAATGAATAGCCCTCTTCATGTAGCTGGTAATCAAGTATCATGCATGTGAAAAGATCCTTGGAATAATCCACCAACAGTTGGGATTTCCAATATGGATCAATCTTCCATAGTGATAGCGCTGATGATCTATCACAAAGAACATATGCCATATGGCTGCTCTCCTCCTTGAAATCTCCCATGTCAAAGGTACATGTTGGAAGGTAATTCCTTCCATGCTTCTCCTCCCTCAGCATAGAATCTGAAATGAGAGTGGGTAATGATGATTTTGGGAGAATGTCTCCCTCCTCCTTGAGCCTACCCAAGACTCCCAATGCTGTATCATGGTCTTCTAATGATCCCATTAATCTTGGATCTATGATTGGAGCATTATGTTGTGAGATATCTCTCACTAAATCTGAATCAAGTGGCCTCCTAGGTGGTTTGCCACTAAATAATAGTGTCCCATGCAACAATATCATAAGCATAATAGATGGGACTGTAAGGTCCTTGCTTCCACTGCGAAAAAAAATCTGTGATTTCTATGTGGAAGTGGTATGTGAGGGATATGTGTGCACACCTTTAATCATTTTATCTTTTCCAATCTTTCTATCCACCCATTCCATCCGAAAAGTCTCCCAATCAGTGGTGACTTTTCCTTAAGTAATCAACCATTGCACACCCAATATGACATTAGTGTCAGGTATGTAAACCACAAAGAAGTGATTAGTCAATGTATACGTCCCCATGGTGACTGATAAGGATGGAACATAATGCATGCATTGCATTGTTCTATCTCCCGGGACCAAAACAGAGAATCCCTCAAAAGCATTAGTGAGTATTTCCCTTCTTTGCACTAGTTTGGCATCAATAAAGTTGTGGGTAGCCCCACTATCAAACAAACCAGAAGCTTTCTAATTCAAGATGGAACCTTGAAATCTTAAGGTAAAGTACTTAGGTAATCCTCTAAATAATGCAAGAGCCCCTCCAATAGGAGAAAATGCTCCATTCCCATCTCATGATGGTGTTGGTTCATCTCCTGCTGTGTCAGCGTTGTGACCTCTTCTTGGTTCATCTTCTTCTTCCTCCTCATCATCTGAGAAGACCTCTATGTAATGTGATTTTCCAGCTGCACATCTATGTCCAGGTGCCCAATATTCTTGGCATGTGAAGCAAACCTTCCTCCTCCTTAAATATTTTCGGACATCATCATCAAGAGGTTTTTTATATTGACTCTCCTTTGAAGGGGGAGCCTTCTCTTCTTTTCCCTTTGATGGAAAAGAGGGCTTATGCTGAAAATTTGCCTTTTCTTTTGGCAAGGCATCTTGAAGGTCTCTAGCCCTTTCAATGGCATCTTGTAGGGTAGTGGGCTTGGTATACTTAACCAACCCATGAAGAGGTTCTTCTAACTCATCAATGAACATGCACACCCTTGTTGCTGCAGATAAATCAGGAACCATAACAGAAAGTCTTAAAATTTCAAAGATGTAAGTTTCTGCATTACCTGATTGTTTCAAATTTGAAAGCCCCATGAATGGTGCTTCAGGACCTCTTCTATCAAAATTTTCCACCAACCTTATAATGAACCCTGAATATGTAGTTACATTGGCATGAACCAATGTAGACAAGTCATGGAACCACCAGTCATTTGCTTCACCCTCAAGGTGCAGCGCTGCAATCTTAATGGCCTCCATTTATGGATCCTTGTTCAACTAAAAGTAGATGTAAAGTTTCTCTACCCATGATTTGGCAGTGCACTTGGATGACCCATAAAAATTGGGTAAAAATAATCTGCCCATAGTATGGTGTCGATCATGATTCTGAATGAATATACCACTTCTATGATGATGCCTTAGTCTTCTATTGTCATTTATTTGACAAAACTCTTGAAAACTCAAGTGATATTTGAATCTCTGAGTTTGAGATTCATACCCCATAAAATAGTCTTCAAGGGATTTTTGTCTTGAAACAATTCATTTCCCACAACCAAAAATGTAGGCATAGTAGAGCGTTGGGAAATTTGTGGTTGATGCACTGGTTGGTAATTCCAGTGATGAGACATGCCAGAGCCTTCACTGTGATGAAATCCTTTAGGGGATTCATTGAATCTATCCATTCTCATATCCTTTATCTCTCTAGCAATGTATTTAATGGCTCTAAGAAGGATCTTAGGGAACTCCTTCTCTTCATATTCACCTCCAGATAAAGGGGTTTTACCCTTGTATTATTTGTCATTTGCATAATCAAATTTCTGATGTATTATTCTTTGGTACCTTCTCTCTCTATCAGTAAGAGGTTATCCTTCTTTAGATGACATATTGGCTTTTAGAATGCACAGGTTGTGCCAAGATTATGCTCTGATACCACTGTAATATTCCCAAATGGGAAAAGAATGAATATAGTGAAAAACCAAGGAAATATCAGTGTAAAAATTATGAAAGCAGGAGGCCAATATGGAGACCTTTCATAAGTTGTAACAACAGAAAAATCTGCATAAGAAATGGCCCATGAGTTATACAACAAGAAAGTACAAGCCTCCAATGAACAAAATCCTCAATATGAGGTGCTGTAACTATATAGAAAAGCTGGAAGACCCTTACAACATTATTTTATTAGATCTGCTACAGAAATTGATTATAAATCAGATCTAGGGTTGATATGTGCCTCAAAAGATAGATCTATATCAGATCTGAGCACTATACAAGCTCCTTTAAAGAACCCCTTAAGGGTTTTCAGCAAAACACCAAATACAAGTTGTAGATCTAACATCTAAGAATGCAGATCTACTAAAAAATACAGATCTAGAAAGTGTGGCTGATCTGATATGATAAATTAAATAGCCTCCTCCAATATATACTCAAAGTGAAAGGCAGATCCCCTTCACTTGAAAATCAGCTGTCCAAATGGTGTGCCAAACCACCCTGCAACTCCTCCTACATAAATAACGTAGATTTGGAAGTAAACTGCATTGTAGGGATGAATAACCAGTTGACCTGATGCCAGGATCTGAAAATAAGCTCAATGGCCTTTAATACTTTCCTCCCAATGGAAAGGAAGCCTCATCCATTTAAAATAGGTAATGAGATGACCTAGATCTAGAGATCTAATCACCACTTGCTGCAACTTGCAAAGACAACCAAACCCTCAACAGGATTTGCGCTGTAAAATAAAGATGAAGCTTGGCCTTAAGCCTGCTAGTGGAAAATGTAGTACAAGACTCCTCCAAGAGATTCTAAATGGAAGTGGTGGGATTCCCGATCAGGAACACCCTGTGCTAAATAATACTCTATCTAAGCTAAACAATAAGAGAAAGATATATGTATAAACATACCATATATTAAGAAATATAATAAACCCATACATAATCAATATGGTTGCCATCCTCTTCCTTAAATAGAATATGAGCTTGCAAACCCTAAGCCCCATCCAAAAATATCACTACATTCACACAAAGCATCTCCATCTAAAACTGTGCCGTCCCTCATTAATGACCACTCCTCCATGAAAACGCTATTGATTTGGTCAAGGTTGACCCAATCAAAGTGATCTAGCCCCTTTCACACCAAGGGTGCTTTAATTAAGCTTGCCAAGATTTGTATTTTTCATATTTGGTATTGATTTATTTATTATTAAGGAGAATTATGGACCTCCTTTTCCCTCTTATTCTTTAAACAAAGAAATAAAAAAAATTGAATATTCCAACTAGCTCATGGCTAATTGGGAATATTACACCCACATCTATACCCTTGAAACTTCCTGACCTTCCTAAAGAGCAGTTTGACGAAGCCATTACAAAAAAAGGGCCCACACCCTTCAATCTCCAAGAAGAACAATCAATGGTGGTTTTTGGAATGAATGTAGAAAACCAGTTTCTAGCCTGTGCTGAAGAAGGGGGAGGTGAGCTTACCCTCCCTGAAGAAGGGGAAGAGCTGAAGTATTTCCTAGAGGACAACATTAAAAATCAACAACAGTCTAGTGATCCGGAAATAGAGGCAACAGAGCTTAATTTTCTAGATCCACAAGAGCACCTTCAACCGGTAGTGTTGAATTTAGAGATTGAACACCAATTAAGTGTGCCCAGTGAAAGCCAAGAAAGCTTGGAAAAAGAAGACCAATCAGGTTTTCTGATTGAAGATCACTCAAATATTCTTTCTGAGCATGAAAACCCTCATAAAATTTCTTCATCATTAAGTTCTTCATGGGATGTTTAGGAAACATAATATGTTGTTATTAATCTACATCCTTTACTCGAGATGATTGAGAGTTTGAAGCTCCACTACAAGCCTCCGTATGACAAAGGAAATGATGAAGAGCACACAAAGAAGTTGATTATAATGGAAAAAGAGAGGAATCAAGAGTCATCCTTGCCGCTTGAAGACAATTAGTGGCAACACACAAGCAAAGCAACAATTTGGAATGAGGTTTGTTTTCTTGTTACAAATCCTTCAGAAAAACTCATGTTGCATGTTTACCATGATCCTTTGGGTAGTATATTGAAGCCATCAGGGAAGGAAGAATTTTCTATGTTCATCAATGGAGCTATGAAATTCAGTGGAAAAGATAAGTTGCCATGTTTTAAACCCATTTCTCTAGCTACAGGAATGGGATGCCAATTTCATTTAAGCACTCATTTGCTTGACTGGTTACATTGGAAGTATGATTATTATTTGATGGGATAATTTTTGATCATACTAGGTGTAGGTAGGAGTGCCAATAAGCTCAATAATATGAGCACCTTTCCATTTTCATCATAGTTCAGATTTAAGCATTCAGGATTTTTAGGGTGTGGCAGTGATTTCCGTTTTGATAGGTGGTAGTGCACAACTCAGTTGTAGTTTCGATTCAGGCTTACAGTATGAATTTGCGACTCCATGAGCCCAATAAAGCACATTCTTTTAGGTCTGCAGGTTCTCAAAGAACTGATAACAACACATTTTCCCCAGATGGAGCCAATGTTGGCCTGTGACCGCACACAAAGTGGAGAAGGAGAAAGGAAGGGAAATCCTAATTGTCAAAGAGCTTCAAATGAATCTATCTACCTTTTAATTCAGTTGAAAGAGGAAAGTGTTGCTGATTATCCATCACCTAAAGAAAGTGTGATGGTGAGTGAAATCCATATTGCCCTCATTCATTCCATCTACCCCCTTCCTACCCTTCATTTTTCCTAATTCTGAACTCCAATGCTCTAAATACCATTTATCTCTTTTTTTTTCCCTAAGTCATTCCCTTTTTATTTCATTAATGCACACTCAAATTAATTTTCACATCAGCCAAATCCCAAAATCCTTTAATTTCTGTCTCCTAGAAATCTTCCAAATCACGATATGCAATGAAGTGGGACCCATTCACTCGCCACACTTCCTTTCATTTCATTTCCCTTAAAAAATCATTAAACCTTACCTTTCCACCTTTCCGCTTCATCTTTCAATCTTACCTTTTTCATCGCCATATCATTGTTTTCACTTACCGTCCACCTTCCCGATTCCATGATTGCGATTAAAGTGGGGCCATTTCTCCCTAACACGTCACTCTTTCACCCACCATCCATCATACATCGCTAAATATAAACTTCGCAGATCAACGATTATAAATTTTTGCACTTCACACAATTTGTAACTCACCTTCTAAGCGCCCGCAAAGTATTCTGTTTAAATTGTGATGCGGGGCTCCACCTCCATTTGCCACGTCACCTTCCCCGCTCCCGCACTTAGCACTTCGCAGGTTTTAATGTTTAACCTCTACTTGCTCCCACATAAAAATTATGACCTGCAATCTGCGGGCGCGGTTCCACCACCATCCGTGCCACGTCACCTTGCCCGCACTTCGCGCATCACTCTCTTTACCATTTACCTTTTTCTACATGCACATAAACTTTGCGATTTGTGATTTGCAGGCGTGGGTCCCACCATATTTCCATGTCATCAATAGCCCTCCTGTGGCCTCTATTTCACCCATTTCAGTGATAAAAGGTCCCGCTAAATTCATTTCCGCTTCCGCCATTCATTCCCCCTCTGAAATCCGGTTCCAGTTTGCAATTTAAAACACAACATGGGATTTTGGGTGGAACTTATAGTATGGTTTATTCAATTTGCACAAGATAACCTCCGCTAAATAGTTCAACATGCACAACAAAACTGGATATTCCACAACGGGAAGTGGAAATCATGAGAATTAGAGAGTAGAGGTTTTCAAACGGTAGGAGGAATCATATGATGAAGGCTGAACTTCTCACCTATTCTCAACCACTTCTCGCCACTCTGAGGATTCTGGAATTTGGCCTCCCTGGCCAACTATTTTATCTCTTTTTACTGATTAGATAGTGATGTTTTGTTGGTAAAATCCTAATTTTACCCAATTCTGTTTTTATTTTTCTGTTGTAGGAGTGATTTCTTGATGCACGCTCTGATAGTTTTTTAGGATATTTTGGTTTTACCTGTGTGGGCCGATCATGACAAAATATTCGATTGTGAACCCTCAAGGATAACTCTATATGTAGTGAGTTCTAAGATGAAAGCATGGTTATGGAATTTTGAAGAAATATACTATATTTTTGTATGTTTGTGCTCCCTGTGCTCTGAGACACATATTTGGGAGGGCTGCTTAAACTTAATATGATACAGAGCTGTTATTTGGATTCTAGATGGAGCAATGAGTAGTATGTATATGTTTTCTTCTGTTATCAGTAATATCATTTTTATGTGTAATAATCTTTCATGCTATGCTACTTTGATGGTTCGTGTAATGTAGTTACCGGTAGTCTGCAATATTATTCATGAATTTGTGTCTGTATAACACTTCGGTGTTAACGCTCATGTATTAACCTTGCTGTATTCCCTTAATTCATGCTCCAAGAACCTTTATTCTTGTCCATATCTCATTCATATCTGTTTCCTTTGAGTTCACAGGGGAAAAATTCTTAATCCTCTTAAGCCTGTCTCTTGTGGGTTCCTTCTCCATTCTTTCTCAACGCCTCTGCATATTTTTAAAGTTTCTGCTCATTGTTTATACTTGGCCCATTTAAAATCCATCTAGCCTCACAGCCTCCCGAGCCCTCTCACAGTTTGGGGAATTCACATGAATCAGGCTCAAATAGTCTTCTCCTTTCTTGAACCACCAAAACCATTATTCTCTTGACCCATATTCTGTCAGAGGCATTTATACAATTGCCCACACTTAACCTCTAATTTTAAGATGTCCTAGGCACTGGTATTTTGAAACTCAAGGCTGTCTCTAGGAGCTACAACACAACCAATAAAAACCCAAGAAATTCGACCAAAAACATGCCGAAACTTGTCAATCAACCATTGGCCCAAATCTTACACATTCAAATTCTTAGTCACATGCCTAGTCAACATACAGACAGTTGAATGGGAATGCATGCAACTTAATTTTTAAAATTTTAGTTGTTTGAGAAAATGGTCAGAATGCGATATCAGAACTATACGATATCGGTTTTGAGTGAAATGAGTTGTGTTGGATTCAGGGCGAAGAAATATTTATTTTGGTGTCAGTTTCAAGCACTTTTGAACATTTAATTTTGAGCATTTTACTGATCCACTGGATCATGTTGAAATTTGCAACAAGAAATAGTGAAATTGGCAACCAGAAAGGAAAAAAATGACCACATAACTAGTGTGGGATTCCATTCACACATGGAGGAATTCAGTTACACACTAGTGCTAAATTTTGGCATCTAATTTATTTATCCCTTAAATAAATTACAAATTAAACTGTAATTTCATCTCATAACAACTTCTATCAATTAACTATGTCAGAAAGACTGAGTTAGGTCAAGAAATTTGATTTGAGGGTCAAAGGTGAGGCATGTAGAGTGATTCTATTATTTTGGGGGTCTATTTGCAGTTAATGCATAAGTTTAGTGCATTTGTAATCAGTTAAATCAAGTTAACTGAGTTAAAATCAGTTTAACTAGTTCTAACTGAGTGATGAGCTAGTGAGATGTTAAGTGAATTAAATTAGATTTAATTCACATGTAGTGATATATTAGATAAATGATGATTCACTATTATTAGCTGCATGCATGTCAATTCTGATGACAACCCAGTTGAGACAAAGGATAAAGGAAAGTTAGTGATGAGTTGTATTATTAGGAAATTTCCCGGGTGCAATTATTAAGTCAGAGGAAGGTTCAATAGGGATTGCACAGTCAAGGAAGGTTGATTTTCCTATTTAATAGGGATTAATTTCCTAGGGATTGTGTGAGAAAGGCTAGTCTAAGCAGGGGCTGAGAATTGGCTAAGTGTTGGTCAAATTTTCCTAAGAATTGCTAGTAAGTTTTGAGCAGGATCAGAGTGAGACGATTGGTAGAGTGCAAGATTTTTTCGGTGTGAGAAAGAATTGTATTGTTTCATGATTCTTTAACTATGTACAATATATGATAGAGGGGTTTTGAGCAGGTTCTTCCCCCAAGAACATCCTGCATTGTGTGATTGATAATTTCCTTTTTCTTACTTGCATGTGATTGAGCGATCGTGTTTTATATTCCGAAAATATAGTAGAAGGATTTAGTATCTTGTTTAGTACATTACATGATTAGATTGAAACAATTGGTATAGAGTTTCTATATATAATTTATACATATCATTTTTTTTCCATGTTATTTATAATTTATGAAGTTTTTATGAAGTTATGGGAAGTAGCGTGAGTCCTGGCCATGAAAAAGTGGCACAGAGTCCAGGGTTGCTAGCAAGAAAATAGCTAGAAAAGTACATAGTCGCTAGCATGCCTTGCTGTGGGAGAGACTTGGAGGTATCAATCACTTGCAGGTCTTTTCATGGGACGACTAAGGGTCCAGGTCAGCCAAATTATGGGTTGTCTTAGGGGTTGACCACCTAGAAGGGTTGGTTGGCTCATGAAGGTTCTGTAGTATGTGAGGAAGGACAGATTGGTTGTGATATGTCAGTTCCACTTCCTTAAGGTGGCCTAGGAGTTTGAATCACATCCCACCAAATAAGAATGATTTTATATGGATGGTTAAGTTAAAATCAATTTCCCCTGGTGTATATACTTCACAGAATAGGGCTAGGGAGTTTCCGGAATATGACAGGGTCCGGTCATGCACCACCCAATCAAAGGTCCTAGGTCTAGCTCAAGATGAAAAAAGGAGCCGTCGTCTTGCCTTCTTCTATGTCTAGATTTGGGCAGTCCTTCCTTGGACTAAAATTCATTCATTCCTAGGAATATGAGTAGTTTCTACATCCAAGTGTACTTAGCGAAGAAGCACCATTTCGTAATAATGGGTCAACAAGGTAAACCAGATATACTACCTTAATCAAATTAAATACCATAGCTAAATATACCACACTTTATATTATATGGTTTTTCCTGACTGCTGACCATGAACTTCATCATTTTTTCCCTATATAATCTCCTTTGCTGACCAAACACTCGAATGGTAGCATAGGTCATATCCATTTGAAGGGTACCTTGTAGTTTAGCTCCCCAAGAGCGATATAGTAACATTCCATATTTAGGAGGTATGTCAACAAAAAAAATATCCATTACCACACTCTTGGCTGGTATCTGGGCTAAAGTGACACATAAATCCTTAATCAAACCCAGACATTTTACTTTACTTGAATCATCACATTTTTACCCCAGTGGATTGGTTATCTTAGGTAAATATGGGAGGAGGGTGTTATAGGGCGGTATCAGAGTGAGTTCTATTCTCTTTGGGTGGTGTCTGGTTTCTGTTCTATTTGGGTGATATCTGATACCATAAGGTGGTATTAGAGCATGCTTCACCCCTTGGACTGGATGGGCGGTGTGTTGGTCTTGAATGTTAATGTTTACATGTTGTTATGCATACATTGACATGGTTATAGTTTTTGTGTATGAGGTCATGGTATGTGGTTGGTATGGTCATGCATTGGTAACTGGATAACAATTGAAATGATGTTCATATACTATTATGATTATGATTATACAAGTATCATGCTAATATGGTTGATATTGAAGCTGATATATCCTCCCTTGAACTATACTAAGGTATGTCAGTTATGTTATGTTTTGGTTTAGTTGACATGTTATACTTACAGGAAAGAGATCAAAGATGACTAGCAAGATGGTAAACTACAGTTCATGAGATTCTCCGCGTGGATCAAATGAGAAGCATGGCGCTGGGCATTATTTTGACTTAGCAAAAACATTGAGAAGCTTGAAGGCAGAACTAAGAAGTTGCAAGGTAGATAATGATATAATCATTCAGGAAAAGGAGAAATATGGATAAGTCAATGTAGCAATCCTCAAAGTTTGTCAAAATTGTAGAGACAGTGACCACTTTAGATCAGCCATAGGCAGGAGGATAAGACTAATGGAGCATATGAGAATAGATATCACGGTGGGCATAGATTGGATAGAGATGAAACAATCAGATATGGAAAGAACTTGGATACTCCGGATAGGAGAGGTGAAGGACGCATGTTTGATTCTAGTTCTGGTTTATATAGACACTATGATCGTCATCGTTATCATCCTTATAGGAGGAGTGACAAGGGGTATTTTCCAAATGGGTTCAAGGAAGTGAAGCCACCTACATTTGATGGAGACTTGAAGAATATAGAGGATGCAAAGGCATGGTTACATGGGATGAAGAAATTATTTGAGTTGCATGAGTACACAGAGAATATGAATTCCATAATAGCTATCTTTAGCCTCAAAGGGAAAGAAAACATCTCATGGGAAGATGTGAAGTGGATCAAAGACATCAAGACAAAAGAGTTGAGTTGGCATGAATTCAAGAGACTTTTCAGAAAGAAGAAATTGTCAGATAGGTACTATGACAACAAATCCAAGGAATTATATGAGCTAAAGATGGGATCAATGACAAATGAGGAGTATACATCTAAGTTCATGGAGTTATTGAGGTATGTACCGTATCTTAAGGATGAAAAGGATAAATTTCAAAGATCTTTCAGTGGATTTCCTTTAACATTTAGAGATCGTATTGAGTATGATGAGCTTCAGTCACTTGAGGAAGTTATTGGGAAATTGAAGCAACATTTATGAGCAGTCAAAGCGTAAGATAAATTATCTTCAAGGGTGGAAAGAGAAAGATAAATCTAAAGGTAAATGGAAGCCTAAAAGAACAAGGCTTTAGGATGCATGTGAGAAAGAAGATGTTGCACCTTACAAGAAGTTAAACGTAGTTAGATAGGGACATGGGTCAGAGCTTGGAGGGAAACATAATAGAGGTGATGGTATGGGACCATTGTAGTGTTGGATATGTTGTAAGGAGAATATAAAGAGATATTTTCCTCAGTATCATGGTGGTAGGCTTCATGTCTACAATGCACAGGAAGTGAAAATGGTTGGGGATGTTGGGAAAATAATTCCTTGTATCTATGCAGCGTTAGATAACATGCAGGCAGATCACTCGGTATCTATCATTGAGATTGAGGGTAAGCTTTGTGATTAAGTTGTTTCTATTTTGGTTGACCCTGGATCTAATTATAGTTATGTTAACCCTGACTTGGTGGATAAGTGTGGTTTGAATAAAGAAGTGCATGCAGAATCTTGGTTAGTGCAGTTGGCTACAGGTACAAAGAAGAGAGTTCATCATTGGGTAAGAGATTCTACATTTGATTTGAATGGTATGCCTACATCAACACATTTGAATGTATTTCCGTTGGGGTCATATAGTATGATTTTGGGTATGGATTGGCTATATATTCACAAGACTAAGGTGGTTTGTTATGAAAAATATATTGAGTGTTTGGATGAAAATGGAGAACAAAGAATCTTACAGGGTAAGAAGAAAGAAACATCAGTTAGAATGGTGACAGATGTGCAAGCAAAGCGCAGTCGCATAAAAGGCTGTGTTTTATTTGCAGTGCATATTTCTAGTGATAAAGGTAAGGAGTAGGAGGATGTGGAGATGTTAAGGAGGTACCCGATCTTGCAATAGTTTTAGGATGTGTTTCCAACATAGATTTCAGAGTTTACGCCTCATAGAGAAGTGAATTTTTTTATTGAGTTGGTACCAGGGGAAATACCAACATCAAAGGCACCGTATAGGATGAGCACTCCAGAGCTAGTAGATTTAAAGTTGTAGTTGAAGGAAATGCTTAACAATGGATACATTAGGCCAAGTGTATCACCTTGGGGTGCACCACTGTTGTTTGTAAAGAATAAGGATGGTACTCTCAGGATATGCATTGATTATAGGTAGTTGAACAAGGTGACTATCAAGAACAAGTATCCATTGTCGAGGATTGATGAATTGTTTGATCAGTTGAAGGGAGAGACAATGTTCTCTAAGGTTGATTTGAGATCAAGATATCATCAGGTACAAATTAAAGAAGAGGACATATACAAAAAAAATTTCCAAACCAGGTATGGGTATTATGAATTTGTTGTAGTTCCATTTGGTTTGACTAATGCTCCAACTAATTTTATGTGCTTTATAAATAGTGTGTTGCATCTTTATCTGGACAAGTTTGTTACTGTATTTATTGATGACATCTTGATATATTATAAGAATGAGGAAGAGCATGCCAAACACTTAGAAAAAATATTGAAATTGCTTAGAGAGAATCAGTTGTATGCAAAGCTTAGAAACTATAGTTTCTTTTAGACATAGGTACATTACTCAGGAAAGTTGTCTCCAAGGAAGGTATAGAATTTGATCTAGAAAAATAAAGGCTATCATGGAGTGGGCAACTCCTAGAAATGTGTATGAGGTAATATTATTCATGGGGCTATCAGGTTACTACAAGAGATTCAACAAGAACTTCTCTTATATTTTATATCCTATCATGTCACTACAGAGGAAAGGTAAGAAATTTGAATGGAAAGAGGAATGTGCAACTTGTTTCGAACAATTGAAGCAACTGTTGAAGAATGCTCCAGTGTTAAATATTTCAGATCAGGACAAAGAGTTTGTGGTGTGTACAAATTATTTTAAGAGAGTATCTGGCAGAGTCCTTATGTAGGTAGGACATGTAGTATGCTATGACTCATAGAAAATGAATGAGCATGGGAAAAATTATCCGACACATGATCTTGAGTTGGCAGCAATCATTCATGCAATGAAGATGCAGAGGCACTATCTTCTTAACATGAGGCTTGTATTGATGAGTGATCATAGTGGATTGAGATACTTCTTTGATCAACCAAATTTGAATGCCACGAAAGCTATATGGTTAGCCATGATCAATGAGTTATACTTTGAGATAAGGTACATCAAGAGTAAAGAGAACATGGTTGCAGATGCTCTTAGCAAGAGGATACATGTGAATTGCATAGAAGCTATGAGTTCTTATGGGACAGAATTACAAGATCAAATCTTACAGGCAGGAAAACAAGATGAAAAGTATGGCTATCTTATGCACATATTACAGTAGGGTACAAGTGATTAGGAAGTGGATTATCCTCTTACATCAGATGGTTTGATCAGATTTAGGGACATGATATATGTGCCAAATGACAATGAGCTCAAGTATACTATATTGCGAGAGTTTCACGCAGAACCGTATTCAGGTCACCCAGGATACCATAAGACATTGAAAGTAGTGAAGAAGTTTTATCATCAGCCAAATTTGAATAAATAAGTGGAAAATTATGGGCTAGGTGCTTGGATTTTCAACAGGTAAAAGAAGAATGTAAGCATCCGGGTGGACTACTACAACCGATTCCGATTCTAGAGTGGAAGTGGGAGGTCATTTCCATGGACTTCATTATAGGTTTTCTCAGTACATATAGAAAACATGATTCTATCATGGTTGTGGTGGACATGGTGGCAAAGGTAGCACAATTCATTCCAGTGAAGTCTACATATTCAGTGTAATATTCCAAATAAGAAAAGACAGTAATACAAAACAAAATAAAATAGAAATTACAGCAATATGGAAATAAACTGAAAACACCATAAAAATAGACAGAAAAAATAAGCTATTTTATTAATCTTAAGGTGAAAAAAATACAATAGTGCTTCAAAATAGATAGCACTCAAGCTGGTAAAAGCGGACTGGAATGGCCTCAATCTCTCCCACTGAAAAAAATGCTCTCTGCTATGCTGCTGGAGCTGTCCCTCTGCGCTGCCCTGCTGGAAATGCTGCTGCTGGGTGAATAGGACTGCGTAGATGAGGGTGCTATGATGCTCAAAAACATTTGAGATTTAGAATCCAGACTCTATGGAAAAAACCAAGAATAACCCAGAAAGGATTTACGGATTGGATGACCTCAGAAAATCACTCTCCTAGGGTGTGCAATGCATAGCTACTGGGTATGCTGGACTATGGGTTGAAATAAAAGATAGAATAGATACAAGTACTCCCAAGTCCAACTATTAAAGGGCTGATCCCTTCATTGAATTCCAAGCGAAAATGCTATGGAATTCCCCCCTCTTCTGATGAACTCTGCTACTGGGCTGCGTAAGTCACTAGTGACTGCGCAACACTAAAGGGTCTGCAAGTGGCCTGAATGCCAGATGATGAGATCAAATCACATGAACAACAAGAATCCTCTCTTGAGTAGGCACTGGAAGTCCCCTGAGGATGAGGTTGGGATATCTGCTTGGAGACACCCTTGTGCTAAAAAACATTGCGGACTCGGCTAAACATCCCAAGCGTGCTCAAGTCATGAACGACAAGAAAATAATAATAATCCATAATTTTATCCATGGATTCCATCACCATTTTCTTATACTTGTGAAACCCTTACACCCTTGGCCCCACACAATAATGATGCTACTCTCATGGCCACTAACCTCCATTATGACTACGATGTCCTCCATTGTCTCCACTACCTCCATGATTGCGTTGTTGATTTGGTCAAATTGACCCCATCCACATGGACTAACCCACATTCACACTAAGGAGTGGTTTATTCATCTTGACCCTATATAGATGCATTGATCCACATTCCAATTAAGAAGTGGTTTTATTCATACTAAAGGGATTTATGGGTCCCTATACCCTCTTATTCACCTATTAATTAAGGAAGACAAAATTTAATATTCTAATTAGCTAAAAGCTAAATTAGGAATATTACAGTCCTCCCCGCCAAAACATTTCTTGTCCTCAAGAAACTGCAAAAATGTGGGCCACCTTTTTGACCCAATACAACTGAGACCAATGCCCCGATCCCATACAAACCCCTTAGTGTGGCTATATCCATGTGTCAGGCCACTTGGAATAGACCCCTCAATGTCGGGATCCCAAACGGATCTCTCATCATACCTATCATCAATCGATGCTCCCAGATCCCAATGCCACCATGGCCAATAATCGCCCAAGTCCCCTAGCTCGGACTGCTCACTACATCTGGCTATAGCTACTGCCTCATGAGGTGAAGACCACCAACATGCATCAATGCTCCATGGCCTCTGCTGTGCCATAGATTTGACTATATAAGCTACCCCACCAATTACGTACCAAATCATCACCTCTCTCCCCTGACTCAATACAATGCTGATCCTTCTCTTCCAAAGTCGGGATGAAATGCTAAAGAGTTGTTGACATGTGCTCCACTTCCAACTGTAAACCGTAGTACCTGTCATTTCTACGGGTCCCTGCTTTGCTATGCACCTAACTAAGAAGATCGTACCGTCAATAGTGTTATCAAAAAATTGGTCCTAATTGACTGCTTGATCAGTCAAATTCATGTAACTATTTCAAACCTAATCTTTTGACCGAGGCTTAGCTTCCTCAGCCTAAGAGGGCTCTCTCAAGGGTTAATGATTTGGATAAAAGTATAGATGGCTAACTCTATTTAGGTAATAAACAGATAAATGATAGTTGTAGGTTGAGAATCACATCAGCATGTATACATTGGGATTATGGAGTCAAAGCAATTTAGTAATTCAGTGAATATACTTAACATGGAAGTTGAGGCATATCAAAATTTTAGTCATAAGGTATAAACACACGAAACTGTAAAAACACAGTCAGTTCACTTATATAGGAAGTCAGAGCATCTAGTAGATGAATTCTGAGTAATATAGATGAACACCACTACAATGATACATATAAGAGATGAAAATAGAATAGGAAAGCACTAAAACTCCTTCTGAATCTCAAGTTGGTCAAGTAGAAGATCTCTGTATTAGCTGAAAACCAGTTAATTCACAACAAGCCCGGTTTTTCCAAAAATGTTCAACCCTTACAAATTCGACCTCTTGGCCTTTAATAGACCTCTTACAACATGAGATTATCTGCCTTTGGGCTAGATACATCAAATTTCTAACTACTGACACCTTGCATAACCATAAGACATGGAATTTATTACAAAAAGACACCTAATCTACTTAAACAATCCTATTCCAAAAAAGGACTCAAACTGCTTATTGCTATCTATAACAACCTTATCTATTTAAATTTACATCATTTCCAAGTGTATCATCACATGGTTGAATCTGGATGGATGGGCTTCATTTCTTCATGACCATATTTATGACCTCCACCAAGATAGGAAACAAAACCTTGTTTTTTAGGCATAAGATATTTTGCATTCTTTGAACATGTTGACCATCATGTAACCTTAATTTCATGGTCCTTGGCTGTTGGAAGTTGGCATAACACGTTCCATAACTTCTCCCTAGTCTCCAGCTGTCTAAAACCACTTTAAACACTGCTCAAAATGCTGTAATGTTCTGCGCTACGAAAACATAGTGGTTTCATAGCGCCTTTTGTAGCGATGCCATTTCAACCTTTATTCTTCAAATCTTTGACTTATTTCCTCCAACATTGTTTTAATTACCCTTTGATACATCCTCCATAGCAATTTCAGTTCTTGATTCATTCTTAAACCCTTCAAAAACTGATCAAAATAAGCAAGAAAGGCAACTACAACAGTTTTGTAGCACTTTTTTGCTTTTTTACACTGAATGCGCTACAAAACTGCTGAGTATGCAGTTTTGTCAAAAATTTTCGAAGTGAAAACTGTAGTTATGCCAAAAAATCAAAATATACCTGTCTTCATCATTTAAAAACCATATCAACTATAAAAACACAGTCATTCTAGCTTTCTTGAGGTCCCTTCTTCATTTATACTTGGTTGAGCTATTGGTTCTTCTATGAATATCATTTTAATGCCTCTGCTCTTTAACTCATCATGAATCAACTCCAACTGCTGCTCTAAGTCCTCCACCTAATCTTTAAGTCTTCTGTTAGTATCTCTTAGATGAGTGTTTACTATTCTGACAAATTTAGCTTCTTTTATTGCTGGAACTGTCCATTTGAAAAATTTCTTTGTATTAATTAAGTTTTCAAAAGCAGAATCAACTTTTCCTTCCCACATTGCCTTCATCCTTTTAAACCGTACTTTATCGACACTGTGCTTTCTAGTTATCTTTTTCATGACAACAATTTCTTGATTTGCCAACCTTAATTTCTCCTCAAGACGCTGAAACTCTGTTTTCTCTGTCACTTTCTCCTTTCCCTTTTTTGTTTTGCTGATTGTATCCTTCACAGTGGGTGATGAGAGGCCAATTATCTCTTTAGATGCTTTAGTTGTCTTAGTGGGTATTTGAACTTCCTTGCTGCCTTCCATAAGTTTCCTATCATGCCTAGTCAAAGGCTTTCTTGCTTGAAAAATGAAACCTGCATCTTCCCCCTCAAACTCTAGCTTCTTTGCAGACTTAGACTTTTTCAACTTATGCTCCTCTTCCCAATGAACTCAACTTGGACAATGGGTGTTTCTTCTATGTCAATGGCATGAAGAATATCCTCTAGATTCCCCTTTGTTACTGGGCTGTCCTCTGTAGCAACTTTCTTTCCTTTTAATTCCACTGCTTGGCTTCTAGTTACTCTTTTGATTTCCTATTTGCTGACAACTTGTTTCTATTTTGCATCTTTGACAACCTTTGACCTCTGTTTTGCAGGTGGGAGAGTTGGAGTATCAAGCATTTGCATTTGCTTTGGCCCTTTCTTAGTTTGCTTTCTTGGCTTCACTCTTGCAGTTGCTTTTCATTTTGCAACCATAGGTTGGCTTGGTTCTGCTACTGGTGGTGATGGAAATCCTTTAGTTTTAGGGTTTCTTGCAGGAGTTAGGGTTTCCAACTCAAAACCATTTATAAACAAGAAGGATGACCAATCTATGCCTATCTTCCGAAGTTCATCTAAAATTAATAGCTTTATTAAACCATGATGAAATAAGGATGTTTCACTCTCTTCAGACTTTGCTTGCACCTTATTAGCCATCTTTGCAAGACTCCTATGTAGATAAAAAGGTAAATCAATTGAAATCTTACCAGTGAAGTGTAGAAGCAGTTTGAAATGATATGAATAAACCTTGTGATATCTACTTTCACAGGTAAAATATTTCTGAATGTTGAGCAACAGTTTTGAGTAGTTATCTTTGATGCAACTTCTAGGGATAGCGTTATTAAGGTCCATGTTTGTGTACTTAGTCTTCATGAACTCATTACATTGCTCCATATCAAATTTGAAAATTTTGAACCAGGTTTCTTGACCTCTTGGTATCTCTGTAACAGCAGCAATGACCTCTGGTGTAATAGACACACTTAGCATCCCAACCTTAGTGGCTGTTCCATTGAAATTCATGGAAAATTCCTTGGATACCTGTGTGTGACAGCCCTGAAACTTCTCACAAAACCGTAGGAAACCTACTCTTCTGAATGCTTCCATCACTACTGGGTCTTCAATTATTTCCTTCATGTATTCAGGTTCATGCCTTAAGCAGTGTCCTCCTCTGTGAATTTTCTTTTCCTCTGCCATGTTCTTGAAAAAATATTTCAACCTTGTTTGAAAAAATTTAACAACAGCCTCGCTTGAATAATTGTAACAACAACCTCGCTTGAGAAACTATCAGCCTCTCTTGATATGGGTGTAGTAAAACCTTTATATGAACCAGCCACAGGTTTGGCTTGACACTAAGAGCTGAGACATTTCGAATGGAGGAAAAAGGGAATAAGAATGACTAATTAGGAAAGATTTTGAAATTTAAAATGTCCTCTCATAACTGAATGATGCCTCATTCATAACCTATAATGACAATGATGACTGCAAACATGGGTGTGTACATCAAATTTCATAATTACATGACTCAACATGGCACTATCCTACCCTTTCCCAACGGTTTTTGACATCTGCCAACTCAACTGACAAGACAGTTACAAAACCGCGCTTTCATAGTGCCTGCAGTGTATTTTTTCATGTTTGCACTATGAAACTATCAGCATTTTCGTAGTGCAAAACAACTTTTTTCAACAAGTGGTGCTACGAAACTGTGGTTTTTCGGCTAATTGAACATTTTTGACACAAAAATTTGGGAAATGACATACAAATGGAAAATGAGGAATATATGACATGAAAGGACTTTAAAGAAGGCTTTATTTGAACCTTAGGATAAGCTTTAAACTATAAAAAATATAAAACCTACCCTTGATCAAACCTAAATTGACTCCTAGAACCCAATTTTGATCCATGAAATTTTGTAACCTTGTCACAATGATCAACTAAATTTTTTTTGGGTGATAACAAATAGGATACTAACTCATGATCTCCTGCCAGTGTATCTTAGTCAAAGAATCCAATGTGATGATATATGCATACAGAATATGTCTGGAGTGTGGTCGCCAACTCACACTCAACTCATGCTGCTCTATCCCACCTGTCAAGGAGAATTGCCTCAAAGGGAATGCCCCTATCTCTATAATAGGCTCAAGTGGGAAATATGTACTGCAAACCCCTTCTATGTACTTGTGGAGAGTGCTGATCCCTAAAAGTACTGCAGTCCTGATAACTGTATATGCATCTACTGAAACCTCATCAATGGGTAGGCCCAAAGTGGATGCACCAACATTTCCAACAGCTCCTCCTCCATGGAAAACCCCAAGGTTAGCCGCATATCTAGCACTGGCTCACTGTGAGCCTCCATTTGGATCTCCCCCAAAGGACTATCATGCATGATGTGCATAAAATCCTCCTCAGATTCCCCATGCTCCACCATATGCTTCCTAGGCTGAATCATCACAAGTGACTCATCATCCTGAATATCTCTCATCAATTCCACTGACTGCTCACCCTAAATGCTAGAAGAAAAATACCACCTACTGTCATCAACTCCACATGATGGCTCATGCTCCCTAGAAGAATCCTCATATGACTCCATGGACTCATCTAAAGAAGAGTCCTCATCCTGGCATACACAAGGAATGTCCTCCTGCTCTACCTCTGCCACATCATCGGCATCACTCAAGCATGAGTGATAATGCCTCCCTCTTCCTCAGATCTGCTGATAACACCCTCTTATCCCTATCTCTGCTAAACATGGTGTCTCTATATGCTCAAATATCCTCATCAATCCTAGGTGAGCTGCATCCTAGGGTACACTTAATGCCCCTGTCCATAAGTCCCCTTGGAGGTAATGCTCCAAGTGCCTGCTGCGTCGTATCAAGGGTCACTGCATACTACCAAGTGTCTCCGCACTCCTCATCATGCCACTGATAATGAAATCATTGCTCCTATCCTACATAGCTCAAGTGTACCATATACCCATGAGAGAGAACCATATCTATGTACTGCTTTGTCTGGTGGCCTACCGATGCCACCTCCTCCGACCATCTCCTGCCAAAGTAGGCTAATCACCCTGTGAATCCATGCACGGTTGATATGCTGAGATAGCTCCTGAAAAGGGTGTACCCTCCCATCGAACCATCCTGTCACTAGGGATGTCCAAGGCTTTGATAGAGATCTGAAAATGTGTGTGTGCCCAAACATCAAACCCATCACGCAACGACTACCATCACCTACTGACTCTATCATGTGACGGAAAATCCCACCTGGATCCCAACAATATTCTGGCCCTCGTGTCCCTTTGGAAATCCATGGATTATATTGAAATGTGGCCATGGATGCATCCAGATGCCTAGCCTGCTCCATGGGGTACCAACTTAGTACCTTTCGCCATCCAACCTCAAGAAAAGAATCAAATGTAAGAATCCCCATACATAGAATAATCCCTCCATCCTACAAGTGATGAACCCTGTCTATGTATGTCTGAAGTGGGGTTCTTTGACACTCCAATGTGCCCTCTAACTGCACCATTAGGGAATCCAACTGCTCCCCAATGTGGGCCAAATTTTCCGCTGGCTTGGCACAAACCAATCTCATGCCCTCCAACTCCTCTTTCTGCCATAGGATAGCCTCTCGCACTGATGTGGCCTTCTCCTTCAAAGCGAGAAGGTAGGCCCGAAACTGATGGAAATGTTGTGTGCAACCATTGCCCAATACTACCATATATACTACCGTCTCATTAAGGGTGGATACATCTCCTGGAACCCCACCCATCTACTACACACTGCTCTCCTGGTCATCCCCTCTGGTATGTCTAGAAAATTCTACCTCTCTTAATCCAATGCGTAGGGGTGTGATGATAACGTTGTAGATCCTGTCAGCGTGCCTCTGAAGAGAACTGTTTTGGAATCCAAACGTGTGGTCTCTATGTTTCCCCTCATCAATGGGTAGCCAAAATTATGGCTGCACATGCTCCTCCATCATGGACTCGACATGAGCCACCTCCAATCTATATACTGGGCTACCAAAGGAAACTCCAATAAGGGTGACTCCTACGTCACACAAGGTGTATCTACAAGCTCCCCACAATCTTGTGATGCACTGCTATCATCAGAGAACTCGGTCACAACTCTAGATACCTCATCAATGGATACCTAAATGTGGTGTCTCATCAATGAGTGTATGCTCAGCTGCCTCCTCCAAAGTCTTTGTATTACTCTTTGATGACCCATCAAAATTAGGTAGAAAAAGTTTACCCAGGTATGCTGCAGGTCATTGCCCTGCATGTACCCTCCACCTCTATTTTTGTTACGGGGTCTTATGTTATCTTTGATCTGGAAGAACTCTTGGAAGTTCAAATGTTCTTTGAATCTCTGAGACTGAGATTCATATTCCAGAAAATAATCACTGAGAGCCTCCTTCTCTTGTGGTCCTCCAGCCCCATTTCCTACTACTAGGAAGGTAGGAATAGTGGAACATTGTGAATCTTGCTGCACTACCAGTTTCTCACACCAATGATGTGAAGCACCATAAATTTCTCCATTTTGCAACCCTCTTGGGGTTTCCCTTCATCTCTCTACTCTCATCTCCTTGATCTCTCTGCTGAGATCCTACATAGTTATGAGGAGGAGATTGCCAAAATCCTTGCCATAACCTTCTTCTACCATTGGAGACTCCCTTTATCCTCCTCCACTGGAACACATTTTTATTTGCCGGATGTGAGCTCTGAAACAAGTTGAATATGGTTTTACAATTGGAAGAATTTGAAAAACGGCCACCACAGCAAATATAAGAAAATCGTTGTTAGGAAACCTTCCATTTTTCTCAATCCAGACTGAATTTGGAGAAACTAGTCATAAAGAAATATAATTGGTCCATTTTGCACAAAATCCATGTCTCAGATTTTCGAGATTCGTCTTCATTTTTTCGAAAAATCCAACGCAAAACTATCACTTTTTATCCCAACGGATTTCTGTGTTTTCGGTTTCTATATCTCTCAGAGAAACTTTCGTTTCTCTCAATCCTGACTGAATTTGGAAAAACTACTCATAGGGAAACATAATTGGTCTGTTCTACACAAAACACACGTCTCAAATTTTCTAGATTCATCTTCATTTTCCCGAAACATCTAACAAAAAACCATCACTTTTTATTCTAGCGAATTTTTGCGTTCTTTGTTCTTATATCTCCTTGTCTGGTCTATAATGTATTCTCTATCTTTGGGTGTCATAGACTGTTTGTTCCATAGGCTGAGCCAAGTCTCTGAGCTCTGACACCACTTTAATATTCCAAATAGGAAAATATAGTAATACAAAACACAATAAACTGGAAACCACAACAATATGGAAATAAACTGAAAACGCCATAAAAATAGAAAAAACAACTGAGCCATTTTATTAATGTAAAGGTGAAAACAATACAATAGTGCTTCAAAATAGATAGCACTCAAGCCAGAAAAAATGGGTTGGAATGGACTCAAGCTCTCCCACTGAAAACACTACTCTCTGCTGCGCTGCTAGAGCTCTCCCTCTGTGCTGCCCTGTTGTTGGGTGAATAGGACTACATAGATGAGGGTGCTATGGTGCTCAAAAAAATCTAGGGTTTAGAATCCAAAATCTATGGCAAAAAACCATAATAACATAGAAAGGATTTCTGGATTGGCTGAACTCAAAAAATCACTCTCCTAGGGTGTGCAATGCATAACTGCTAGGCATGCTAGGCTATGGGCTAAACTGAAAGATAGAATAGCTACAAATACTCCCAAGTCTAACTATTGAAAGGATGATCCCTTCAATTTATTCCAAGCGGAAATGTTATGGAATTTCCCCCTCTTCTGATGAAATCTGCTAATGGACTGCGTAAGTCACTGAGTGGCTACACAAAACTAGAGGGTCTGCAAGTGGCCTGAATGCTGGATGACGATATCAGCTCACGTGAACAACACGAATACTCTCATGAGTAGGCACTTGAAGTCCCCCGAGGATGAGGTTGGGATCTATGCTCAGAGACACCCTTGTGCTAAACAACACTGCAGACTCAACTAAACAACCCAAGTGTGCTCAAGTCGTGAATGACAAGAAAATAATAATAATCTAGAATGCTCACCATGGATGCCATCACTCTTTTCTTATACTTGTGGAACCCTCACACCCTTGGCACCACACAATAATGATGCTACTCTTATGGCCACTGTTGTATCTCAAGAAACAATCCCTTGTCTGTGGTAAGGAATCAATGCTCAAGACATTTATATATATATGTCACAAAAATATGATATCAGATAGTCTTCGTTTAATCACCTTTAGAAATTAATTATTAAAATCCTCAAGAATCTGATGCAATAAATGCTTCATAATTCCATTATCTACTGATATTAATTGGAGTGATAAGAAGAACATAAAGGAAGCTCAAACTGATATGCTGATAAACATGATCTAACACTTTAAATTCTAGAAGAATTTTATGAAAGTGGAATAGTTAAAATGGAGGAGTGCCCATTAAGGATATTTAACTCTTATTCACATACATAAAAAGAGACATGCAACTACATTACTTCATTTTATTCATAGAAGGAAAAGACATAATGGAAACTGGAAAACATATCAATAACAACATATGCAAGAATCTTGATCTTCATTAATTAATCATCAGAAAATAGAGTAAAAATTTGTAGTAGTCCAAAGGTCCAAAACTCAAAACCTTTTCCTTTCTTCTCTTTCTCTTTAAATACAGTGTAAAGCAGTTTTTAACTGCTAAAACTAATCTTAGTTGCTCAAACTACTTGAAACTGCTTAAAATACCTATTACATATCATAAAAATATCTCATTAAAATTGAAATATCTTAAAAAAGATAAAATAAAACTAGAACTCTAATCTATCTGCTGAATATGAATTTGATCTGCTGCTGCTACATTTCCCTGATTTTCTGACTTGTCCTTTTTAAAATATGAGGGATCATTGGGTATAAAATCCATCCAAGCTCTGCATTTATTCCACTCTTCAATGTTTTTCTTAGGAGAGTTGATCAGCTTGTGGTACTCCTGCCTAAAAGTGGTGATCTTGTTAAATGTTGGTCGCTCTATAAATAAAGTCTTCACCATCCATAATAACTGAAAATGCCTCTGAAGAAAGTTAATAACTATTGTTCCTTTCAGGATCCGAGTCTTCTCATGAGTGTTATACACCTTAATTTTTTCCAATACCAATAATGGTTCATAGGAATCCCATGATAAAATACTGCCTTTAAGGTCCCAGCATGATGGCATTCCTGCCTTGGCTCTTTTGTCATACATATTATCAAATCTTTTCACTTCTTCTGTAATCTCTGTCAAATTCTTTTCAGTGGTTTTCCTGCAAGTATTTTTAGCAATCAACTTGTTAATCTCTACAGCATATGGGATCCTATCTTTAATATAATTTTCTTCTAAATTCTGATCAGTATTTGAATTAATGAAATCAATAAAATTCTTTGGCCATATGGCTCTGTTAATGGTAATATGCTTATCTGCCATAAATTTGTCCTCAAAATATCTGAAAATGCTTTTCTCTTCTGATACAATAGTCAAAGATCCCCAGGCTTCTTTCATCTCTCCAATGATTTCATTCTATATGATATCTTTAACCTGTATCAAAGTTATATTTCCCTTCAATTTCTCCTTCAGACTCTTGATTTCAACATTAAATATTTGACAATCTGTCCCGTACTTATCAATTTCTCCATCCTTGGCCTGCATTATTTTTGTTACTATTTCCAGATCATTTTGTGCCTTTTTGAGATCTTTCTTTGCCATTTCCAGTTCAATGTTTAATTGAGATAACTGTGCTGCATCATTTCCAGATGGCATAATGATAGTATAGGAATGAGAATCAATCTGGCTTTTCAATTTCAGTACAGTTTCTTTCAACTTAAAAATTTCTTCTTCTTTCTGTAAGAGCTGCTGAAGAAGGATTTCCTTTTCACTTTCCACTTCTGCCACCTCTGCTGCCATCGAATGCTCCCCTATAGGTAATTTCAAATTTTTCTTTAATACAAAAATCTCTGATTCTGCACTTTGTAGTAATTTCTACACAACAGACCTCTCATTTGGATCTACTCCAATCTTCACAATTATCTTCTTTAGTTTTTCATTTTGGGTTGTTAAAGCCTTGGAGTTGGCTTTCTCCAATTTCAGTTGCTTGATCACCTTCCCTAGCATATTCTCTTCCTTAAGAACCATTGCATTAGTCTTGGCCAGGTCATTCACTATTAATTGACCTGTTTGCATGCATAAATTTACTTTATCAAGAAAAAGGAATCTTTCTCACATCAATAGTTAAATTTACAGTATTGAAATTACTTGATGACCCTATAGTCATATCAGAAGGGTGAGAAAGAGAAATTTTAAACTGATCTTTTTCTAGATCCATGGCAGTCAACAATGTTGTCTACTCCGGTGTTACTTGATATTTGACCTGTGCCTCCATGCTAGCCTTCATCTTTTGATTCCTTTCAACAATTTGAGCAAATACTTGTTTAATCAAAGGTATTTTATCTTGAGCATATCTATGTATTCTTGGTGAGGTTGGAACATTCTTCTCATCTCCTAATTGAAGCAGAAAACCAAGCTGAGCACCTGCTATGTCTTCATTTAATTTTATTCTCTTTTCGGCTCTTTGCTCCTCATATTCATAATCTATAACTACCTCTTTAATCCTCTTGCTTGATTTCTTAGATATGATAGGAGTCTATATATTAGAACTAGCACAACTTGCAAAACCCTTATTGGCTAAATTCTCTATGTCAGGTCTACTATCATGAACAAATGTTGAGTAACCATTTTCAACTCTCATGTTTGAAATTACTTTATGAGAATCATAAGTCCATTTATCTCCTAACAACAAGTGCATACCATCTAACATATTATTAACCTCATCATCTTCTTGTCTCATGTTGACTATAAACGGACCCAAAGACATAGGTAATTTAAACATGTGACCCTTTTTCATTGGGACAGAATGTATTTGGTCAACATTCAAATTTTGCCTAATGAATTATAAGGCAAATAATCTCATAGGAACAAAAGTGGGAAGTTTATATGGTTCTATCCCAGTTCCATAAATTATAATCCCTGAGTAATCTTAATACACATACCAATCTCCAAATTTACAATTTGTACTCAACTGAAGAAATTCTTGAGAATTTGGCAAGAAACATGGGGGAGAAACCCCATTCAAAATATTATAGGCAGTAGACATGAAATTATTTGCAAATCAAATATCCCCTCCTCATTTTGTTTCTCTTTTACTACATTAGTCCAAAACACTACCGACTGCCTCTTTTTATTTATATCTGTTATAGCATCATTTCTCACCTTGACTTGATTCATGATTGCTTCATGGCTTTATGGGCACCCATTCCTATAGACTTGGACAAATTCACTTAAAAACAGTGGAAAATCCTCCATACGCGACTATGCCCGTGTTTTTCCGCGTGTATACGCGAGTACAGCTAGATTTTTCCGCGTATGCCATTTTAATGATTAAAAATATATATAAAAATCCCTAATTTCGCGCTGGGTTGATGGTTACTCAGGTAGTTCAACCACCCCAGCCCGTGGCCAACTGTTTCCAACTGCTGAAACTACTTGGAGGGACTATAAAAAGACCTCATATGTATGGCCTAAGGGAGAGAGAGATTTATTATTATTATACTCTATTGGTTCCCTATCCAAGTCTGATTCCCCGTGCCTCCTGCACTTTCCCAGTTCATTTCAGGAAACCCTTGTTTCCTTGAGATACACATCCCTTTATATGTTATCTCGTGTGCACTCATTTGGAAGGAGTCTTAGCGAGGCAAGGGCTGGATGGATCTGGACGACGGTCTGCGAAGGCCTTGGAAGGATCAGGTGATCTCTCCACTTACTTTTGTACGTACTATTTTTATAATACAGAAGTATCATGCTGTTCCTGAAATAAACGTGTTAGTGTATGCTTTAATGTATGAAGAATATTTGTTATACATGCATTCATGATGATTTATTTAATGTTTTATATGAATCTCACTAACATATAGAGTAGAAATATACTGTACAACTTGTCCTTTGTGCTGGTTTCTTCTTGTATTTCATGTGAAGGAGGAAGGACGGTTGCAGGGAGTTTGAACTCCACGTGGATCTACTTCAAACGTAGGACCAACGGGTAAACCTCTCATTCTGCTCTATTTAGTTTTTATGAATGTGCATGATCGTGTGGGTCTCTGGTTAAATAGTACGCCTCGCTTCCCTCACCGTCAATCCAAACCAACTCTAGGGTAAGAATCCTAAACAACCGGCGACTCAACGTGTAAACCTCTCATTCTCTGCTTGCCAAGGACTTTCTCGTAGATTTATATAGAATTTACATGCTAAGTGGTCATTTGCATTAGGTGCATTGAATCATTTTTAGCTTCTTAATTTTTTGTGCGTGTGAGTTTGTAATTCGAAAAGAAAAATACATTTTAGTCTCGTAGAACTTACATAGAAATTGCTCTTCATCGAAAGAATAAGAACTGCATGTGCATGTAGTCAGGTTTTTATTAATTTCTTTTGCGTCAGAACATCATTGGTTTCAACTCCATATCCTTGTGACTTAATACAACAGCCCTTAAAATAAGCGATTTAATCTAAAATCAACTAGCAAGTTTTATTAAGTGTCAATCACCAACTAGCTAGGTTGTATGGCCTTGGAATAGGAGAGAGGAGAGTTAACTCTCCAAGGCCGCTCAAACAAACATAGAAGTTTATTAATTGAGCGAAATCCAACTCCGTGAGGTGGACTGGGAAAGCTCTCATCCGAGAGTCAAGCGCAAGGGGAAGTGAAGGTTAAGAAGAGGGATACCCCCCCTCCGATTAGCTGAATCTAACCTCAAGACCGTTCCGCCCAGCTTCTGATACGGATTGGTGTCCATAGTTGCTGCTCCTAGGTTCCACACAGGTGACTGCGGGGGGGAATACCCGTGGTACCTGAGGCAGACGTCGCATCACTTCCAGCAGTACTTCTGGGGGGTGCCCTTGCGAAGCTTGGGTGCTTGAGCCGGCAAAGGCTGTTGTTAGGAGGTCGGCGTAACTGTTTCTGATACCTTCGCTAGTTGTTCCGGGCCCTAATCATCCCAGACTGCTTTCGGAAGGTCCTATACTTCGCTTTCCTGTATTTTGGTGTCCGGTCCTCATCACCCGGAGCGGAAATACTTGGAGGCTGTTTGCTTGCTGTTTCTGAGGGTTTTGATTTTAGTGAGTGCTCTTTGCTCCTAGCTTGCCTAGCTTTTCACTTTTCTTGAGTCTAATATAATAAATTTGTAAAAGTGGCTGATCAAGCGCCTCGACGTTCGAGGAGAGTCCGGGGGTTATCTCCCGAGAGTGCAGCGCCTTCTTCGAGAAGGCGTAGGAGCGATCTAGCAGGTGGTTTTCACCCTGTAGAGTCTGACGCTGTGGAGAGAGATCCTCCACTTAGGTCTGAAGGTTTCGTTGCTGATTCCGGTGTCGGTTCCGAGAGGAGCGTTCCGCTCACCTCGAGAGTATTGTTTCCTCAGGAAGAAGATTTTCAGATAGAAGATATACCTGAGCCTGCAGCTACAGGTCCATCTCCTCTTCCTCTTGATCATCTGTTTGTTATTCGAAGACGCCGGGACGAGTCCGAGAGACCGCCATCTTCCATATCTTTCTTATCTTTCGATGGCCACAACCGGAACGCGGCTTCTACCGTGAGGCCAATGGCATTCAGACCCCGTTTCCGCTCGAGGCAGTGGGGCACTATTGCTCTTATCTTCGAGTGCTTCTAGCACTGCTATGTTTGGCTCTCAGTTCACCCAAGCATATGCTTCTCAATCTGTCCTTGCTTCTGTGTGATGTCCATTGGGTCAATCCTCTTTTCCTTATCACTTGCAACCGGGATCTACGCCTCATGTCCAACATGGCTAGTGGACGCCTTCTTTTGGGGAGCTTCTTTGGGATCGGGAATATTCCTAGTCCCAATCCTTCTTTAGGGTCGTTTCCTTTTACGTCCTGCACTCCAAAGTTTTAACTGGGCCTGTATTGCCCGACCGCTTATGGGGTGGAATCCCGTGTTTGCAACGTCATGTGGAATCCGCTTCATCGCGAGTCATCCAGGGAATGCTTCTTTCCCTGCATCGAGTGCTTATCAGTCTTTTTCTCCTCTATCTAATGCATGGAACCCCTACCAGGGGCTTACATCTTCAGTTAATACTTCAGCGGGGGGAAATAGTCTGGGTCTTGGTAACTCGACGTGGGGAGGAGGTTCTTTTCCGTTTTCTACGGGTCCTTTCTGGCAGCCTGGTGCCTCATCAAATCCAGGATATTCTTTTCAGAATGTGGGAAATCCATCCCATCAAGGATGGAATTCTCAGGCTCCGCCGCGATTACCATTTCTGGCAACGTTAAACTTGCCAGACTTGGCTAAGTTAACTAATGACCCGATTCGATATAGTCCGGGTTGGCCTCCGGTTCCAACCAAACTTCCTTCAGACATTCCTAAGTTTGAAGGTAAGAATGGTGAAGATCCGGCAGACCACGTCACCACATTCTACTTATGGTGTTCATCCAACTCTCTGATCGACGATTCGATTAGATTGAGATTATTTCAGCGCACCTTAACTGGAAACGCCGTGAAGTGGTATATAGAGCTTACTGGGGGCAGTTTCGCCACATTTGGAGAACTGGCTGTCACTTTTCTTAACCATTTTCAGTTGCCCGTCAGATATGAGGCTGGGACCGAACTCCTGGCTAATTTTAAGCAGGATGAGGCAACTCACATTTCTGATCATATTCATGAATGGAGGAGAAGGAAGAGGCTTATCAAAGCCCATATTCCAGGTGAGTTCCTTCTCGAGTGGTTTTTGAAATCGCTTCAGTCAGATATTTCAAAGGATGTATCCATGTCAGGGGTATATTCCGAGGAGCAGGCCATCTTTAGGGCCCAGCAGATAGAATTGATCTATTCTCAGTCTGGCATGCTTTACAAGTATTTGCCTAATGCTCCTCGCTCCAAATTGGATCTCTCGAAACCCAAACCTGGCCCGCATGGTGACGGACTTGTCGGATCGGTCAGTAGTAGTGCAGCCAGCCTACTTTCTCAATTGCAGCAGTTGTCTTTACAATCTGCTTCTTCTGGTCAGGCTGTGCCTGCTGATTCTTCACCTTCCCAGTCTTTGTCCATTAATGCTGTCCAATCTTCTGAACCCAAAGGAAATCAACAGTCCGATGGAAAGAAGAAGGGACGTAATAACAAGAAGAAGGGCAAGAATGGGAAGGGCAATGCAAATAAGACCAACGAGCGTGTTGGTGAAGGGCAAAAGGAGAAAAAGAAGGTTAAATTTCCATGCAAGCTTTGTGCTGGAGATCATCTCACGCACCTTTGCCCGAAAATTCAGGATGCTCAGCGCCTGTTATCTCAGCAGGGTTCTTCTAGTTCCCAGGCTGTGCTAACAAACCCTTTTCCCCAAGGGCAGCAATTAATTGCTGGCGCGAACCAAAATCCTGGGGCTTCCTCCGGAGGTGCCCAGGAAGGGGAAATTCCATCGAATATCTTTATGATGAGTGCTCACGTGGATGTCGCTACGAGATCCCGTGATTATGGCGGAGAGGAATCTTCGAAAGCCAAGGAAGTTCCTGAGGCTACTGAGCCGCTTCATATCACGAAGCCAACTGTCGAGTCTATGCCTCGGATACCGAAGGCATCCTCTAAGCGGTCAACGATTAATCCGAACATGAGGGCTGCCCAGAACTACTCGATTGTAGAAGATCTCGCGCAGAGTCCTTGTGCTATGTCAGCTTTAGAGGTACTCCAGTCTTGTCCGGCTCAGCGCAGTGCTTTGCTCACTGCCATTGGAGCTATAGATCCGAAAAATTCTCTTCTGATTACCTTTGATATGAAGAATTTTAAGAAGAGACTTCCTCATCATATGGCTTTCCATATTAAATCATCGTACCGGAAGACTAATATCTTTCGCACGGTCGTTGATGAGGGTGCTTCTACTTGCGTGATGTCTCTCGCATGCTGGAAGACACTAGGATCTCCCAAAGCTGTTCCATCTAGCACTATTCTGACTGCATTCGATGGCCATTCTCATAGGCCCCATGGTATTGTCCCGGCTTTGCCCATCTGTGTTGGGGGCAAAACCGTTAACATAGAGGTTGAGGTAGTAGATGCAGCCTTGGACTACAACCTTCTGTTGGGGAGGAACTGGATATATGATATGGATGCCATCGCATCCTCACTATTTCGGATAGTATGTTTCCCCCACGAAGGGAGGATAGTTACGGTGGATCAACTGGACTGTCCTCCTGTAGACCTGGATGCGCCTCCTGACTCATCTGTCCCTAAGTAGGACAATACTAAGGCACCTATCGAGAATCTGGGAGTTGGAATGTATTCTTCCCTGATGGGATCTTTTGATCTTCCTCCTCCTAAGGTGTCTATCAATGCTATTTCATCCTCCAAGGTTCCCCTTCGAAGAGAGTTCTTTCGAACTCATTATTTTTCGGACCCTTGGACCTTACCTTCCCCAACTGCCACTTTGGAGGAAGGGCAAGTGGGTGGAATGGCATTCCTGATTTCTGCAGCTGAGATTGCATATCAGTCTGTTGTTGACACTGCAGAGTCTGATCCAGATCCTCTTTCGCCGGAAGAGTTGGATGGTGATGTGGCTCCGGCTTGGACGCTTACTTCTTCTTCTGCCCAGGATTGTCTAGATACCACTCTTCCATCTGAAGAGGCCATCCCGGAAGCAATGACAGGTATAGAGAGACCGTGGGATGACTTGCATCATCAGTCTTACTTCCTACCTGACTTGAGCGAAGTCGAAGCTAGTTTTCCAAGTCCTCAGTCTCCTGGACCTGTTCACCCAGTCTTGAGCCCCTTAGCACCAACATAGGTTTATGCTGAAGGGAACATGGCTGTGATCTCTCCGACTATCCCGGTGAACATCTCCAGGAATCCCAACATTATCGAGAACGTTTTCATTGGAGCTGAATGTTCCCGTGAAGAAGTTCAAATCTATACCGAGCTCTTCAAAGAGTATAGGGATGTTTTTGCTTGGTCAATGCCTGGCATAGACCCATCTATTGTCCAAAATGAGATCAAGACGTATGAAAACGCTAAGCCGGTCAGGCAAAAACTTCGTCCGGTTAATCCTAGGAAGGCAGCAGCTATCAAAGCTGAAGTTGAAAAGATGCTTAAGGCGGGATTCATTTTCCCAGTTCCTCTGACTGAATGGGTTTCAAACCCCATTCCCGTTGATAAAAAGCAAGGAACAATTCGAGTGTGCATCGATTTCAGAGACCTGAATAAGGCGTGTCCTAAAGATAATTACCCCACACCCTTCATTGATCAGATTATTGATGAGTGTGCCGGTAACGAAATTTTTTCCCTCATGGACGGTTTTTCTGGTTACAATCAAATTACTATCCGTCCAGAAGATCAACATAAGACCGCATTTATTTGTCCCTGGGGTACGTTTGCATATAAGAAAATGCCTTTTGGTCTGAAAAATGCTGGAGCTACTTTTCAGCGGGCCATGTCTTATGCCTTCCACGACATCAAGAAAATCATCGAGGCATACTTAGATGATCTAGCTGCTCATTCTCGAAAGAGGATGGATCATCCAGGTCACCTCCGGCAAATATTTGAAAGATGTCGTTTTTATAAAATTCGTTTGAATCCGAACAAGTGCGTTTTCGCGGTAACATCCGGTCGGCTATTGGGATTTATTGTGTCTAATGAAGGGATAAGGGTAGATCCCTTCAAGGTTGAGGCAATACTTCGGTTGCCTCCCCCGTCTTCAATCCGTCAACTTCAAAGTCTCCAAGGGAAGTCTAACTTTCTTCGGAGGTTTATCGTTAACTATGCCGAGATTACAAAGGGATATATGAGACTGTTGAAGAAAGGAGTCCCTTTTCTTTGGGACGACTATGCTCAACGCTCATTCGATGCCTTGAAAAAGGCATTGACCTCTCCTCCTTTACTGAGTCCACCCGATTATAGCAGAGATTTTCTTTTGTATCTGGCTACAGCAGAATCTACCATTGGTATGGTTCTGGTTCAGGAGGATGATGCTCTGGCCGAGCATGTTATTTACTACCTTAGTCGAGGACTGGTAGGACCTGAACTGCGATACACCCCGATAGAAAAATTAGCCTTAGCAGCAGTCCATGCTGTGCAGCGACTCCGGCATTATATTATTCTTCGCAAAACTTATGTCTTGGCAGCTGCCAATCCATTTCAATTTGTCCTCAGCAGGCGAGTGATTGGGGGCAAATATAATAGATGGATTGTGATATTACAAGAATTTGATTTAGAGTTCATGTCTGCCAAATCCAAGAAGTCATTAGTCTTTGCGGAATTGATCTCCGAGTTGCCTTGTGGAGAGGAGATGATCTATGATGAGTCCTTTCCGGACGAACACTTGTTTCTGATCTCTCCACAAGATCCTTGGTATGGGGACATCATTGTATATCTCCAGACTGCGAAGTTTCCCTCTTCTTTTCGAAAGATGAGCGTTGTAAGCTGCGTCACTTAGCTAAAAGTTATCTGATTATTGGTGATGCTTTGTACCGTCGAGGGGTTGATTCAATCCTAAGACGCTGCTTAACTTTCGAAGAAGCTGAGGCTGTGCTTAATGATTCTCACGGTGGAGCTTGTGGGGGTCATTTATCGGGGCTTGCTACAGCCCAAAAGATTTTGCGTGCTGGCTACTTCTGGCCTTCGATTTTCAAAGATTGTATTGAATCGGTCAAGAAGTGTCATCCTTGTCAGGTGCATACTCCAAAAATGCGCGCTCATCCAGCTCCGCTTTTTCCAGTCGTTACTGTCGGACCCTTTACAAAGTGGGGTATGGATTATACTACTTGTAACCCGCCTTCGGCAAAAGGTCACAAGTACATTATCGTAGCGGTAGACTACTTTATGAAGTGGGTCGAAGCTATGCCTACTTTTGGGAACGATGGTGAGACTGCAGCTCTTTTCTTCTTCAACCAAGTCATTGCTCGTTTCGGTATACCTAGAGAGATTGTCACTGACCATGGCAGTCACTTTCAGAACAGTGTGATGGCTGAGTTGGCTCTTAAATTGGGTTTCCGGCAGGAGCATTCATCTCCATATTATCCTCAGGCCAATGGCCAGGTGGAAGCCGTGAATAAGTCCTTGAAGACAATTCTTCAACGGACGATTGATAAACATAGATCCAACTGGCACATTATGCTATATCCCGCACTCTGGGCATACAGGACGTCAGTTAAAACTGCAACTGGCTTTACTCCGTTTCAGTTAGTCCACGGGGTGGAATCCGTATTTCCCATTGAATGCGAGATTCCTTCCCTTAAATTAGCTGTTGAGCTTCTTCCTGACACTTCTAGTCTGGCAGAGCGGCTTCTTCATCTGGAACATCTTGATGAGCAACGTCGAGATGCCGCCACGTTGAACGAAGCGCATAAAAACCGAGTCAAAGTCCAGTACGATAAGGCGGTTAAGCCTAGGGTCTTTTCCGAAGGTGACCTTGTTTTGGTCTATGCCCAAGAAAAAGATGCCTTGGGGGAAGGAAAGTTTAAGTCGATGTGGTATGGCCCCTATATCGTCAAAAAGGTCCTTAAGAAAGGAGCGTATACCTTGGTTGACTTCGAAGGGAATGAGTTGCCGGAGCCCCGAAATGGGCTCTATTTGAAGAAGTACTATGCCTAGGCTTTGGCCTGGCATTTTGCTTTGTATATAGTAGTTTTTTGTCTTGTACATATCTGTTTGATTTTCGATTTTTGATGGGATGGTGATGTTTTTTGATCTGCTTTGGCAGGTTGTGTTGATGTCATGAGTCATTATGGTTTCGCCGATGGTGCTAGTAGACACACCCGGAACTTAGCTTCCGCGGCTTGGGTGCTTCATTATCCTTCCGGTCAGTTGTTGGTATCAAGAGGGGTCTGCATTGGTCCTGCTTCCAATAACGTAGCAGAATACACTGCAGTCATTCATCTACTCTCGGAAGCAATATCTTTGGGTGTTGATTCGTTGGTAGTTTTCTTGGACTCCCAACTGGTGGTGTCGCAGTTGAACAACACTTATCGGGTACGAGATCCAGTTTTATTACGATTGTTTTTGAGGGTACGTTTGTTACAAAGGTCATTTCAATTTTTAACATTCATTCATATTCCTCGAGCTGACAATTGGTTTGCTGACTCCTTAGCTAATCAAGCTTTAGATTGGCATATTAATCATTCAATACAATAATTTCTAAATCATCAAGAACATCATACATTTGATACATTTATCACATCACATCAAATATCGCTGTATATATATCATCGGTATGTCAAAAAACTTTACAAAATTTTGGATCCATCAATGCCGTACAAAACTTGGGCTTATGCCCCATCATGTTCAGTCTCAAAAATATACAGTCATCTAATATGTAAAATCTATCTACTCCTGAGGACCCTGCCCAGAGTTCCTATAGAACATCACTGCAGTGGCCACACGGCGGAACAGTCTAACCCAGTCCCGGGGTACTCCTACAACCCGTCTCTGGACGGCTTCTCGCAAGTCCTCCACAGCAGCCAGAGGGATTTGGCGGGTTAGTCCCTCCAAGTTTCTCTGCACGGCCTGGAGGGTCCTGTCAGAATCCGCTGTCTCTGCTTCACCTCTGCGGCGTTTGTGACGTGCTAGGCCCTCAGGACGCACTGGTCCAACATCTGAAACATGATCATTTTTCATTTGTCAGTCATTATGAATCCAAACCAAAAACATGTTTGTTTTTCATTTTCATACATATTTGAAAAATCCAAAAAAAAAATCATATAAGTTAAAATTTTTGAAAAACTTACCGACTGCTCCCCATGCTGTACCGGGTGGAAGTACTAGATCAGGATCTCCTCGGAAATCCATCCCGGCATAGGGATAGTCATCCACTGCGATGATTTGTTCTCTCCACCATAAGAAGAACTCATCGTCCCAGGTGGTTCAGGGTACCTCGCTGCCCCCCAGTCTCTTCATCATGTCTGCCCAACGGGCAATTCTTGGGTCCCGAGGGCTGCTGATAGTTGAGATGACTTTGGGTCTCAAAGCTGGAACTCTCTCGAAGAAGAATGTAGTCAAAATGGTTCCATAGCCAAACTGTTTTGTTTTTGTTTGGCGAATGGAGGTCAGTTGTTGTTTCATGTTCTGTAGCAGGGCAGTGCACCAATCATACACATGAATTAAGCACTCTACAACTATACTCATGTGCGTCCTGGACGCCTGATGCAGTGAGGCAGATCCTGCCACTCTGCCGATGGTGAATAGGAGGATCTTTATGTGCAAGTCCCTGATATCTCTGATTGCAATTTGTGTGCCAACTTTCTTGGAATTTTCTATGCAATAGATTTGGACATAGTCCTCCACGGTTAACCCTCCCAGGGGCTTTCCGTGCAGATCCACTGGGTCTCCCCTCCTGGAGAGTCTAGTGATGAAGTATATATCTTCCACTTCTATGCGTAGTGGAATTTGATCAATGATGAAGCAATCCTGATCCGGTTCCCAATAATTTACCAGCATTTCAAGCAATCTCACATTACTTTTCATATTGGGCATTTTGAAAAATTTGAATAATCCACAGTTTCGGAGGACATTTTGTGCTGTGCGATCTTCCATGACCTCTTGGTCTATTGCACTATGCTCGCGTTCCCTCCATGAGATAGTCATCCTGAAAAATTTCATTAAAATTTGCATTAGAAACTTTTTTTTGAGTTATGGACCTGCGCATACGCGACTTGTTCTGTGCACAGTCGCGTGTATACACGGCTCCACTTCATTGAACCCGCGTATGCGCAGATACGCATTTTTTAAGAAGGGTTTCTAGGCAAAAATTCACTTAATTTTAAATTTTAAACGGACAAAATGATTAAGCAGGATGAATAAGGAGCCTACCTGAAGTTTCGCTGAATTCCGACGGTCGGTTGTTGCTGATTTGACGAAACAAGTTTTTAGCTCCAGAGCTCTTTTCCAAATCAACTATGCAATAATGAACCAATTGAGAGGTAATTTGTGTATTTATGGCTAAAAAATTGAAAATTTTCGCAAAAATTTCCTTGTGCTTATTTTTTCGATCTGTCTTATGCTGTATAACTTGATTGCTTGGAAGTGCCCAGTTTGGTATATTTCAGGTACATTTTGACGATTTCGAGATTTTTCCCGGTTTCTGGCCCATGTGTTCAGACTCTTCACGGCAGGTATATGATCTTCACTGGCATATAGGTTAGGGAATCACTTTCCGTTGCATCTTGCATTCTAGCCTCCATACTGATCACTTGCCTTAGGGTCGATCCCATCAGGTCATGAGTATTACACCCATTTCACTCGCCGATTTTTAAATCATGACTTGATGGTAGAGCCTTCCTTTACATGGGCTTCCTAGTTAGTTCCTCGCTATCACTTGTTGCCCATGCTGTTTTTTATAGGCTCGGGAGTCCTCTTTAGTCCCGCCATGTCTTTTGTGTTGAAGCTTCATTCTTCTCCTTCATCACTTATCATTTTTCCGGCTTATACCCTAGAGGCTCCCTGGTGTCGTTAAGTTGTATTACTGTATTGCATATTGGCTGCTTGTTTATCCTGGCCTTTAGCCGGCTTCATTTGGACTCGATGTTTAAGCCAACTTTTGACCTTGACTTTCTGTACAAGTTAACCATTGCATGCACTTAGCTATCACGACTTGACACCTTTATACCCATGGATGGAACGTTCCTATGAGTATCACTGACCAGTTTTCGCCACCTTGCATTGAGCATAGGATTGTTCCAATCCCAGGAACTAGTGCATCTGCTTTCTTGATACTCGTTCTGTCCATTGTATCATAGCATTCTTTTATTTTTTTTCAGGCTTATTATGAAAAAGACAAAAAAATCAAATATAACAAAAAGAGCGGGAACGGGATGTATCTTCGTTATTTTGATGGCAGTACAGAGTCAGTTTGTCGCCCTTGAACAAAGCACATATACTTATATATATTTCCTCCATTTGGGATGGTTCTAGTTTTGACCTAGGTTCAGCCTTTACCATGTTTCACTTGTCAGTTCTCCCCCGGTTGGTTATCTCTTCCAATCATATGGAGAGTTTGTTTTGCCTCCTGCAAGACAGACTTATACAGTGTCACTTTTTACCGCCATGGTCATCACAGAGTCGTGCTTTTGTTCAAGGGAAGTCTAGCCTGAGTCGGCCATTCTGCGGTGTCTCTTGACTCATTATTCAGTCGGCCTTCCCGGTCTTGTCCGCATCATGTTCTATCACATCAGATGTTTTGATCTTCTGCTCGTGCTGGTTTGAGAAGGTCTCCATTGACTTCTTGCCGGCGGGTTTGTCTCTTATCGACTACGACACATTGCTCTGAGAGCAAGCCTAGAGCCGCACCTTGGGCCTATTTCCATCATTGATAGGTGACCTCGTGCTCAGCATTTGATCATCATCATGGGTCTTTGATTGAGTGGTTTCCCCTGTGTTCGACGTCAGCACACATTATCACACTTGGGATTCGTGCAGTACCTTGATTTCCATTTGACCCTATCGGTGGATTTCTCGCCTTTGTGTCAGCTTTCATTATTGGTTGGTTCAGAGGGTTTCTTCCGTGCGCTAGTTTCATCTTGTGCACATCGGAAACGTACTTCGGTTTTGGTTCCATCACTCTACTTCGTCCGATTCCTTCCAAATTTTGGCCTGCGGGTTACACTCGCGCTGGACTGATGTGGGATGCCTTAATGCCTTCCTTCCAGCAGATCTTTTCCCATCGACTCCGACTCATTGCTCTGGGAATAAGATCTAGAGTCTTTTTGTCAGTACCTTAGGGTTTGCAGTCATCAGTGGCAGACTCTTCGCTATCGACAGTGGGGATTCATCATTGCCTCCTCATTGGTAGATTCTTTCAAGTGTTCGACTTCAACTCATTCATTCGCACTTGTCAGATTGTACTGGGGCACCTTGACACTCATTATCATTATCGGTGGGTTGTCTCGCGTTGGTTAACGGGAAACATCATTGCCCGGTAATCCAACGATTTCTCACATGGTCGACTTCAACTCATTTATTCCCAGTGTGTAGAATTGTGCCGTTGTGATCGGTGAAGACCTCGGGTTGCATCAGCATTTCTCGGTTCACTGTTGACAGTTCTCTCAGTTTCTGCCAGTATTGCCGTCCACCCTTATATGTTGCAGTTCAGCACAGCAGCATCTTATATGTTGATCCCCGAGTTGCGTGATTGTACCGTTTGATCCGCCTCTTATGATCCGGTACTTGGAGATTCAGTTACTTGATCAGATATCCAGTTGCACTATCTTTGCTCAGCTTTCTATATGCGATACTTGGACATTGATACAGACTTGTCTTTCCGGGCCCTGCTCAGATGATTCACTATGTACTTTCAGTTCAGTTATACTTGTATACATGTTGGATCTATTCAGTACTTTCTATATATATGATGTATTTTTGACTGAGCATGGGTATGCCCGCCTCAGCATGTGTTGACTCTCTGGTTTCTTTCATTGGTTTTTGGCAAGCTGAAATCTGGTGAAGTCCTCTCTTGTCCTTGCGAAGTTCTTTCTATGTGCATAATACATTTCGGCCATCATGTACCCCTTCTGACCTCATATATTAGGGGGCATCTGTTATAGCATCATTTCTCACCTTGGCATGATTCATGATTGCTACATGGCTTTATGGGCACCCATTCCTACAGACTTGGACAAATTCACTTAAAAACAGTGGAAAATCCTCCATACGCGACTATGCCCGTGTTTTTCCGCGTGTATACGCGAGTACAGCTAGACTTTTCCTCGTATGCCATTTTAATGATTAAAAAATATATAAAAATCCCTAATTTCGCGCTGGGTTGATGGTTACTCAGGTAGTTCAACCACCCCAGCCCGTGGCCAACTGTTTCCAACTGCTGAAACTACTTGGAGGGACTATAAAAGGACCTCATATGTATGGCCTAAGGGAGAGAGAATTATTATTATTATACTCTGTTGGTTCCCTATCCAAGTCTGATTCCCCGTGCCTCCTGCACTTTCCCAGTTCATTTCAGGAAACCCTTGTTTCCTTGAGATACACATCCCTTTATATGTTATCTCGTGTGCACTCATTTGGAAGGAGTCTTAGCAAGGCAAGGGCTGGACGGATCCGGACGACGGTCTGCGAAGGCCTTGGAAGGATCAGGTGATCTCTCCACTTACTTTTGTACGTACTATTTTTATAATACAGAAGTATCATGCTGTTCCCGAAGTAAATGTGTTGGTGTATGCTTTAATGTATGAAGAATATTTGTTATACATGCATTCATGATGATTTATTTAATGTTTTATATGAATCTCACTAACATATAGAGTAGAAATATACCGTACAACTTGTCCTTTGTGCTGGTTTCTTCTTGTATTTCAGGTGAAAGAGGAAGGACGGTTGCAGGGAGTTTGAACTCCACGTGGATCTACTTCAAACGTAGACCAACTATAAACCTCTCATTCTACTCGATTTCGTTTTTATGAATGTGCATGATCGTGTGAGTCTCTGTTAAATAGTACGCCCCTGCTCTGTGGAGGTTGAATCCCAACCAACCTCTAGGGTGTTAAATCCCCGAAACAATATCCATGATGTTCAACGCAAAATGCAATAATTCTTCACAATTTTGATATAAAAAGAGATAAATGATAAGAGAAGGGAACCTGAATGACCCAGTGAGTGATAAAATTCTAAGTTGAGTATTGACGACCTTTTGCCAGTAAGAAGGGATATCTAGCACTACTCTCGACTTCATCATCAATGCAAGTAGTCCCAGTACTGATTTATCAATTAAGCTATCATCCTATTTTCCCAGTATCTTTAATATACACCTTAGCACTGGCCAAAATTCAGCATCAAATAATTCTATGGAGAAATATTTACTATGGTGCAAACTGCTTCATGTCTGGCCTAAGGAAGAAGATGAATTGGGTGAATTCTTGTCCTGCAAGATTACCATAATGCACTGCCAATGATTCATCAGTGAATTGAACATAATATTTGGACTCTAGGTAACATCAGGCTTCACGACTTAACTGGGCCGAGACTTGTAGAACATTCTCTCCTACACAATTCATTACAAAACATTTACCAGGATACATAACAGATACCAACTAGTGCACAAACTCAGGAAAAATATGGGTCCTAGGGATACATGCAGGCAATACACCTGACTTGACCATGGCAGAGAAAATAGGAAATGATTTTTCATTCAAACAGACTTGTTGATAAAATGGGAAGTGTTTTAGAGAGAAAATGGTATCTCGAATATCCCTCTTAGTGTGTAATATTCCAAAATTTGCACACAGTAATTTGGAATATTATATTTTGCTACTTTCACCTAGGAGAGGAATAAATGGGTAAGGAGGCCCATGAACAATAAAATTATGAATAAATTCCACCTTATTAAGGAAGGAGATCACCTTAGGAGCTGGTTTTACACTTCCAAGTGTGAACAAGGACAAATTAGATGGGTACATAGTCAAGTTTGACTAAGTCAACATGCATTCTTGAGGAAGAAGAAATAACTCAAAGAAACTAGCTCAATGTGAACAAGGATTAGCCAAGGCCCACATAAGAGAACCAGATTGAAGATATCTTAGTGTGAAAGGAGGCATTTCAGGTGGATAAGTTCCAGTTGGCCAAGTCAACAACCCTGTACAAAGAGGAGGGAAACTAGCTAGGGCAGCGCAGTTTTGAAAGAGGAAGCTTCATGAGGAAGTCACCTCAACATTGTGTGGGGTCCGGGGTGAGGAGGCTCACCAAAGATAAAAGGAAGGCATAGCATCAAAGGGAAGGGATTCATGTATTCAGATATTTTGGTCTTGAGACCACTTTCATGCTTCAGCTATTTAGTCGGAGTTGCTACACTGCTTAGTGCAAGGAATTCCTGTATGGGAATTCTATCCTCTATTTAGATCAGCTTGCTTAAGGGATCAAAGGGGAGTGATTTGAGCTTCATTTCAGTATTTGGCCTGGGGCCATTCATCCATACTCTGCCAAAACGTAGTCTCCTTCAGAAAACTGCATCCTTTATGCAGGGGCAGTAGCAGCACAGTTGCACCCTTTGATTGTATGCTAGTCTTTGAGGAGGAGGTGCCCATTTCCCTCCGGGAGTTCTAATAAGAGGGCCTAGGGCCACATTTCTGTATTTTTTCAGCTATTTCATGTCATATTCAGCCATTTATAATACAGAGATGCAGTAACTGCATTATTTTCTGCAGTACTCTTTTCTATTCATGCATTTTGCCAGAAATCTTTGCAGGGTGTTGTTTCTGCCTTATAAGGGGTTAAACCTCCATTTCTTTGCTGCATGATTAATATAAAATATATATCATACTTCTTTCATAATTTTCTGTAGAAACCCTCATTAGAATAATGCATTCCTTGCTTTAGTAGTTGCTGCATGAGCTAGGCTATGGGGTTTTGGCTTATTTTAGCTGCATAGACTTGGGAGATCTGTTTATATGAGCTAGAGTGATTTTTTTCACCTCCTATTCTGCATGCTAGTTGTATATCATGTCTTATAAGGGATACAAGTCCCATTTCTCACTTGAATAGCATTATTTTCTGAAGACAACTATTTTATGCTCTATATTGCTGCATTTCCCCACCCGGGAAGGAGAATATAGATCATCTTTTTGCTGAGGTTATTTCATTTGCTGGTATGATTTTATTTGAAATCTAATGAGCTGCTCTACATTTCCATGCTCATGGTTTTCTGAAGCTCCAATTTGGGATATTACAGTGGTATCAAAGTTGCCATCTTGGCTTAGCCTGTGGATTTAAGATCCATTCAGAAAATAAGAAGGAGGGGAGAAAAAAATTATGGAGAGGATGAGCTTACTCTCATCCATTTTCAGATCTAAGAATAAAGAAGAAAAGAAATGCATTGAAACTCCAAGAGGGTTTCAAGGAGGAGAGAGTTGCAAAAGGTTTCAAGAAGCAGAAGAAGATGCATGCACTTCCTGTAGAGGAAGTAGAGAGCAAGGAGGCCACTTAGAGCATGAAATAATAAGTGGGTATTTGGAAAAATACAAGTGCCAACCTAGGGCTTTCAAAGAGACCCTAGATTTTCCTCAGTTCATTCAACTAAGAGAAGAAAGGAGACCTTGCAAAAAAGGAGATATCAAAGGCAATAGATTCCTATTGTCTAAATTTAATGGGTCAACTACAACGAGAGCTTGGGCAAGAAAGCTTGAGGCATTTTTCCTACTTCATCCAGTGGAAGAGAGGGAGGTAGCAGAAGTTGCAGCCCTGCACTTGGAGGGTGAAGCCAATGCTTGGTGGTGCAGTCACTTAAGCCACACAAGAGTGACTTCTTTTTCTGAGTTCACTCAAGAGCTGACCAGAACCTTTGATGAAGGAAGATCAGAGGAGAGTAGACCCACACCACCATGGGAGGAGGCAAGTACCAGTGCTGCCATAGCCTTGAGAGAGCAACCTTCTACACCAGCAGTTGGATCAACCAACGCATTGAAGAGAGGAACTCTTGCAGCCATAGAAGATGTTCCAAAGGCTCACCAAGGTATGCATATATTTCCATGTCTTGACATTTCAGAAAATTTTATGGGAAAGTTTGGAGATTTGTTTGCATATGGCCCAGGATCAAATAGTATTGCTGAGATAGAGTAGCAGGATTGCACTATGCTGTGCAAGCTTGAAGGGTTCAAGAGAGATTTGAACCATCAACCTCATGTATCACTGATGAGTTCACTACTACATTTGGTGGAAATTCCGACACTTGGTTCTGACGCTTTTGACCAAATGTCGGAAATTTCCCCAAATTTTTTCCATCCCACCCGAAACCATCGCTATACCGACATTTATAGAAAAGTGTCGCAATATCGACACTTAGAAAAGTGTCGCCATTGTGACATTTGGAGGAAGACGTTGCAATTGCGACACTATGGCCCAAAGCGTCGCTATTGCGACGACTACCTCCAAACGTCGCAAGTGCGACACAATGTCTAAGTGTCGCAATTGCGACGTTTGGAGGCACCCGTCACAATAGAGATGCTTTTTCCGTCGTCGGTATAACGACACTTATAGGCGCGCTACATAAAAATACGAAAATTATATGCACGCTACATAAAAATGATTTTATTTTTTCGTATCCGTCGCAATAGCTACATTAACGTCTGATATCACGTGCACATTCGCCCTCCGCTCTTGCAGAACAACATTCACCCTCAGCGTTTGCCCTCAGCTCTTGCAGAACAACATTTTCCCTCAGCATTCGCCCTCAGCTCTTGAAAAATGGTAAGTTCTTACTGCAGGCCCTTCCTCCTATAGTAGGGTTGACTCTATTTGGGTTTTTTTGATCAATTCCATTGGATTGTGTTAGGCTGTAGGGTTCTCTCCAGATGTCAAGAATCAAGATTCAATACCCTCTATTATATTCATCACCCAATACAAGATTTAAATTTTTCCCAAAGAAATGCTTATTAATTTGGCAACCATTATTTATCCCTGCTTTAAAAACCCTACATTTAAATGAAAACAAGCATTGCATTTCAACTACAAAAATCTATTAGTGTTCAAATGTACATGTGTGCTACATTAATGTTTGATATCATGCGCGCATTCGCCCTCGCATTCGCCCCCGCCCTCTTGGCACGCATTCGCCCGTCATCCGCCCCCGAGCCCCCGCAACAACATTCGCCCTCGCATTCGCCCCGAGCTCTTGCACGAACATTCGCCCGCATTCGCCTTCGCTCGCAACAACATTCGCCCGTATTCGCCCTCGCCCTCTTGCAACAACATTGGCCCCCGCCTCCACAACACTACAGCATTCGCCCTCAGCTCTTGCAAATGGTAAGTTCTTACTGCAGGCCCTTCCTCCTATAGTAGGGTTGACTCTATTTGGGTTTTTTTGGTCAATTCCATTAGATTGTGTTAGGCTGTAGGGTTCTCTCTAGATGTCAAGAATCAAGATTCAATACCTCTATTATCTTCATCACCCAATACAAGATTTAAATTTTTCCCAAAGAAACGCTTATTAATTTGGCAGCCATTATTTCTCCCTGCTTTAAAAACCCTACATTTAAATGAAAACAAGCGTTGCATTTCAACTACAAAAATCTATTAGTGTTCAAATGTACATGTGTGCATCACTTTTGTAGGGTATTCCTTTTCCACTTTCACATTATCCAAGAATGTGTGCAATATAGTTCATATTTTTTGTGATTTAGATTATCTTGAAAAAGGAAAGGTAAATTATTTCCCATGGAAAAAGAAGGTTTTCCCTTTTTACTACTGGAAATGGTACAACAAAGTTCCATTTCTACTCGAAACTCCTATGAAACAGGAACCAAATAAAGGCCATGTCCTCAATGGACATCATTTGGCTTTGAAAATGGCCATTGCACCATGTTGTTTCTTATATTACATCACGATAGTTTCTTAGGGTCATTTCTTGTTTCTTGAGATGAAAAACAACCAAAGAAATTGTGAAGCTCCTTTCAAGAAATAAATGACCATTTCTCAATCATATCTCAACTATTTTTTATTTTATTCAATGGTTGCTTACTTTGAGAGAAATTTGACACTTTTATAAGGAATATAACATAAAAACACAAAATGGGAAGGAATTGATGAGGTGAATATAACATAAAAAAACAAAATGGGAAGGAATTGATGAGGTAGATGGCCTTTAGTTGTTTTCAATTAAGAATTGATAATACACGATGCATGTTCTATACTACAAACTAGATTCCTTCCTGGAGTTAGGACACAAAGTATTGAATCAAAGTTGTAGTTTCTAACTTCTTGTATTGGTTCATCAATCTTGAAATTCAGACATTGCATGTCTTCATTGCTTCATGTTTGAATAATTTGCATCATATCGTACAATAGGAAATTAGGAATTATGATTATTTTTACTTTATGGATCTGTTAAGTTACTTTTAAGTTTGCATGGTTTAGTGTGAAATTATTCTAGTGTGCTCCTAGGCCCAGGTGAAGGAATGCCAAGGACTGAGAACCCTAGTTTTTAAATGGTATTGTTTCTTATACCCAAAACCCCTCAACATCACTTCTTATTAGTTCTTAACAATAGTGTTGTAAACAATTTGAGAATTGATATAGCAAAATCTCGCACTTCTCAAGATAAATTCCTAAAGCTAAAGTGTGATACCATGTGTAATTCAATAGCCCCATTGTCACCTCACCAACCTCTTTTCACTTCGGGCTATCTCTCCTCCAACTCAAGGGGGGTTCTTCCTAGTAGATGTTAGGGATCTAATGGCCCAACCAAACCAAGTCAAGAACCCCCTAACTCTCTATGTTTACTACTATCAATCAAAATATTGAACAATAGGGTCAGACATGCATCCTGAAGATAAAATTGCCAGGGTATTTTTGGGTAATTTCAAAGGGAAAGTCCCCAAACACATATAATCGAGGAATTATAACGTGATTTCAAACATTAAATATCAACAAAATCGTTTAAAGGATATTGAAAGGAAAAAGGTGATGGAAGATAGAAAGTGCCTTACTTAAATGCTCTAAGGATTTTTCAATAGTTGCTCCCAAAGCTTCACTTCAAGGCCCTTCAAGATCGTCTCCAACAATGCTATACCATTAGCTTCAACAATGTTGCTCCAAAAATGTCCTCAAGGTCTTCACAACAAGTTTACTAGAAGTTGCTCCAACAATATATTCAATAAGGTCTTCATTGTCAACTAGTCTCTTGTTTGGGTGCCTTAATGTGCAATGACATGTTTCCAGGACTGAATTCAATGCAAGGCATATTTGAAACTCTAACTCTGTCGTCCGGTGTCTTATTAGAAATTATTTCAGTTTTCATTTTGTGTTTTTAATTTAGATATTGTTTTCAAGTTTTTACATTTATAATTTTATTGCAATGTGGCAGACTGATGAGAGCAGTGCAGGAACAACCCAGAGACGGGATGATCGCGGAAAGAGGCCAGCGGAAGAACATGTAAAGTGCCAACATTGCTCTATCTTCAGGTATTTTAGTTATTTACATAATTGAAATAGTATTAATTTTGTTCAAATATGCAGACACCTAGCCATGGTACGCCTGATGATTCCCTCTTTGAGGAAGAGATTTCTTCATCCCTATCTCCAGTGTTCTTGTTGCGAAAAAAGGCACGAGATGCAAGGTCGGAATTTAATACTTTGATAGATGCGCCTCAAACACCTGAAACAGAAGAGAGAATAAAACATCTTATGAGCCAGCTAGAAAGATATCAGGTAATAATAAAAAGTCAACAGGATATTTTTTTTGTTCTGCATGAGATGAATTGTGATATTTTGATTTTTAATTTTTACATTGACTAAACTAACAAAAAATTCTTTTGCATGTAGCGTTTTCTGGCACTTGCTGAACCCGATGTTGGTGGTAGTGGGACACAAGGGCAAGAGATTGCCCAACAACCCTCTCGTACGCCTTCTACTCCTTTAGGTGCCATCCAAGAAACACACCCTGCCCAAGAAGACACCCAACCAACCGCTGAACGTGTTGGCAATGATGAGGCTGATATGGCCAACTACATTATTGCATTTCCTGGAGCTACACGTGTCAGCTCCACAGGGACCATTAATGGCACGTTTTTGGTGAACGATGAAGGTGTCCCTATAAAGCATGTACAACTCCCAAGTAAATTTTAATATTTTAACTATTTCATGTACTTTATCTAAAACATATTTATCATGATTTTTATTTTTAAATTAATGATAATATCTTTTTTTTTTTTTGGTTTTATTCTGTGTAGGAAAAAATGAGTTATACAGGATTCTGGAGAGCCATGCGTTGGTAATTTTTGGCCCAACCATACGTACAGGGTGGAATTCCCAGAATTCCAACCTGAAAAAAGAACTTCTAGATTATCTAGAAGCCCTTTTTGGGGTCGGCACATTTGACAGAAAAAGCGGTGGCTCAGGTAGCCGGCAAATATTTGAAATATACCAGGGACACCTATAGGACGCAATTGCAATTTAACCCTAGATATGAGCATCCTCTCACAGTTTCAGAGAGTGAGTGGAGAGCACTCATCCATGACGGAAAAGAGAAAAGGGCAAAGAAAGAAGGAAAAATGCCAACTGGACCCGCAAGGTAAATTGCAACTTTAATTCAATAGCTTTAATTTTCTTTATGTCTAAAATAAAAGTGTGCTACGTCATATCTGACTTCAATCTTTTGATGCTAGGTTGTCTGACACCTCAAAGGCAACCAAAGCTAGGATTGAGAAAAAGGGCCATCACAAGCTCGGCCAGGGTGGCTACTTGAAATTAGCTGCAAGAATTGTAATTAAGTAGCTAAACATCTTATAATTAATTGTATTGCCTTCCAACGTTTTTGTAATCCTATCAAATATGATTAAAAATACAAAATCATATGTAATGTAGGGTGATGACTTCGGAACAGAAACTACAGAGGAAGATAAAAATAGCGCTTTCCATTTCGGCTATCAAGCTGCAGTTGAACGTCGCAGAAGCTTGGGGCAGGTCCCAAGATCCAGAATGCCTGATAAGGTAAAACATTAACCTTTCAATATGTTTGTTTTCGTCCATAAATTTAATGTCTAACAACTTTGTTTAAATCAGGGGAGCAACACTACCGACGAGGCAAATAACCTAGTTTTAGAGCCAGATGTAGATGATCCTCTCGTGCAACCTGATCATTGTAGTGGGGACCAGGCCGACAATGCTGCTATCAGTGAGGGCCGTGACGGTAATTAATTTCCACTTATAATTTTTTCTAATTATACCTTGATGGTTGTCCTTATAACGTTTTTTGTTTAAATGACAGAGAATGTTTCCCTCGAGGATCTTACCACCAGAGAGGAAGACAGGGCAACAGTCCCAACGGCGACAACTGGTGCACCAGGTAAATAATCTCATTGCAATTTTTTTTATTAATATTACCGAACTAGTTCAATGATATTTAAAAACTGACAATTAAAATTTAATATTATCTATTTTTGTAGGCGATGCCCCATCACTGGATGAGACCAGACATCGTGACTATGCAACTAGGTCAGCGGCGACAACTGGTGCACCAGGTAAATAATCTCATTGAATTTTTTTTTATTAATATTACCGAACTAGTTCAATGATATTTAAAAACTGACAATTAAAATTTAATATTATCTGTTTTTGTAGGCGATGCCCCGTCACTGGATGAGACCAGACATCATGAATACGCAACTAGGTCAGCGGCGACAACTGGTGCACCAGGTAAATAATCTCATTGCAATTTTTTTTATTAATATTACCGAACTAGTTCAATGATATTTAAAAACTGACAATTTAAATTTAATATTATCTGTTTTTGTAGGCGATGCCCCGTCACTGGATGAGCCCAGACATCGTGAATACGCAACTAGGTCAGCAGTGCGGGTTGAAAGGCACGAAACAGGAGCAGAGCACGATGATATTGATGATGTAATTAGGAGCTTTAAAAATAGGAAGAAGAAAAAGAAAATTTGACAATGTAAAATATTGTATTAATATAAGACAAACGTTACCATACTTGGAACGTTTTTTGCGTTATATAAAAAACTCATTTATCATACTATTTTTATGTCAAGCATTAATTGCAATGTTTCCTTGCGTACTTTTTGTTGAATTTTTTTTTTATTAGTTATTGAATATTTTTTTATGCTCATGAAAGTAAAAAATGAAATATAGATTGGGTATTGGGGAATTGAGAGTGATGTGAGGGAGGGGGGGTGAGAGGCCATAAGAGCTTCCACCTTCACGTGGTTGGCCCTGTTTAGTAGAGAATAATTTATTGGAGCGATTTAATCTTGGAGCAAACCTCCCTCGATCCAGTGTAGCAACAAAAAAGTCACTATTGACTTAGTTGCTACTCTTTCAGATCGTGGGAGGCTTGTTCCAAGTTCATGCGACTCCAATAAATTTTTCTTGAAACGAAGAGGAGCTTATTCAGGTATGTTTTGACATTTTCAACATATGTTCTAACATTATCATAAGAATGCATCTTAGAGTAAAAATACTACATCAATTACTTGTATTTATTGTATAGATAATGATGGATTTTGATTGACTTGGCAGTGCAGGTACAAATCCTCTTGCATCATGAACAATACAACTTGTCAACCAGGGTCATGTCCAGGATATTTTTGCTTGTGCGCTTGACCAGGTTCGTAATGTCACATTTTGTAAGTTCCTTTACAGTTCATAATTCAAAATTAAGCTTGTTCATGATTATTATCTAGGTTTTTTGTATGTGTTTTTTCATCTATTTGATTGTAAGCAACTCTGCATGTTTCCTGTTGTTCACTATGATTTCTCCCATTACCACTCCCAGGATGAATCCGAATTTATTGTTACATAGGTTACTTTATTGTTACTATGATTTCTCCATTTAAGATTTCATAGGTTACATCATGTAAAGTTGTTCTTTCACATGTTGGAATATTGAAAAATTCCAGAACAATGAATGGAGAATAAATCTCCCTTCTTTTAACACAGAGAAAATAAAAATTTCTTTGACAGGAGATAGAGTTTCAATACTTTGAAAAAAAACTTCTATTCCCTTCAATAACTCAAAAAAAAACTATTACACTTCTTCCTCACTGAGAGGGATTACAAAATTATGACTGCTACAAAACGCAGTGCATAAAACCAACTCACTGTCTGTTCAAAACAAATATACTCTGTCTCTAAAACACTCTGCTGTGTTTTTCCCTTTCGCACTGCTGTGCATACACACTTAAAAATTTACACTCAGTCTTTCACTTTTTACACACTGTTGTGTAATAAAAAATTTACGTACTGTCTATAAAAAAAACTACCAAGCTTTTTCGACCTTTTTATTTTTATATGCCGTAACATATAAAACATATTATAATAAACCCTCTTTAAAAAAAAATAAAATTAAAACTAAATTCTATGGCCCACCTTTCATTTTGCATATGATATATATATAACATATGTTTAAAACATATGTATATATTAAAGCATACACAAAATTAAACTATCAAAACATTAAAGAACCCTTTCCGTCGGACTTCAAAAGTCTGAATAGATTGAATTTCAAACCAAAATCGCGTTCCAAAATGGGATGTTGACGTCTGCCTAATTTGTAACGGGAATTCTCAATCCAATGTGCCTTATAAAAAATTCGGGTCCGGTTTTCAGGTTTTCAGATTCCCTTCAATTTCATGCGATCCAATATTAATGCTCCACGTGTCCTCCTTTTGAATTTACAAAACCGGGGGGTAAATTTCTGTTTGTTTAATTTCTGGTTGGTGAATTGTGTTAATGCTGGTTGTTGTGTTTAAATACAATCCTGTACAGAAATATGGCTGCGGCTGTCTACAAAAAAAACTTGCAGGAATTTTAAATGCTGAATTAAATTTCTGGATTATGTGGAAGTTCAAAGAGTGACATAATCCCTTCCCCGCAACTAATTTATAAGATAGTGGAAAGTATGGTGAGAGGAAAATGGTGGGATTTACAATCAACCATATTCACTTTGAAAACAATGGGGAATTAAGAGACCATTATACCTAACAAGTCCTTATAAATATTGAAGCTGAGGCACAAATACATGACAACAACCTTTATACGAGAATGATTTTATTTGAGTAAGGGAATAGTAGTTTTAACTTAAGGTTGCAACAATGGTTCCATAAAACAATTACTTGTATCCGACTGCAGTAACTATGGATTAAAGTTGCAATAGCTGTGGCTTGAGGTTGCATAAGTTGTGACTTGGGGATGCAAGATTTGCGACTTAGAATAAAACACATTATATATATATATATATAGTAAGAGATTATTATACCTGAAAAATACTTGTCAATATTGAAGTTGAGGCATCGATACACGGTAACAATATTTATACGGGAATTATTTTATTTGAATAAGGGAACAATAGCTGTAACTTAAGGTTGTAACAACAGTTCCATAGAACATTTGCTTGTATCTATTTGCAGTAACTATGCGTTAAAGTTGTGCCAACTATGGCTTGAGGTTGTAGGAGTTGTGGCTTGGGGATACGATATCCGCGACTTAGAATAAAAAATATTATATATGAAAGAAAGTATATATATTAAGAGATCATTATACGTAATAAGTCCTTGTAAATATGAAGTTTACGTATAGAGACACGACAACAACCTTTATACGAGAATTATTTTATTTGAGTAATGGAACAACAACAGTAACTTAAGGTTGCAACAATGGTTACATAAAACTATTGCTTGTATCTAGTTGTAGTAATTGGGTGTTAAAGTTACAGTAGCTATGCCTATGACTTAGAATAAAACAAATTATATATAAAATAATATATATATATATATATATATATATATATATATATATATATAGAGAGAGAGAGAGAGAGAGAGAGAGAGAGAGAGAGATTAGAAAATATATTACAACAATATTTATTTAACTAGTATGTTAAAAAAATAAAATTTACCCGGTCGCAGGTGTGGGGGCATCTGGAAAGGTATGGATACCAATCCATTTATAATATACATGGCATCAACACCCAAATCCGTGATTAGTTTTTGAATATGGAAGATGAAAAACAAGAGATACATGCCTAAACAAATTAAGAAATGCTACTATTTTGATCACTCACACATTTACATATGCTATTGTCTACACACCTTCTATTGGTGGACGATGTTATCCTATTTCTTGCAGGATATAGTAGATAGGAATAGTATGTGAAGACTCATTAGAGCTCTAAAATCATTTTGGGTTTAATTTGGAATATAAGTAAACCTACTCAAGTATACCATCACTTTCAATTATTTGGAAGATATGTTAGAAAAAACAATCAACCAAGTGCACCCATTTCAAATACTTGGGATTTATGTTAAGATTTAATGACTATAGGTATGGAGATTGGTTCTTTCCATATCAAAAAGTGGGAAAAATAATCACAATATGGTTATCCTTGGGTGGAACATTAACCTTAGTAGTGTCCATACCAGGATATTGGAATTCCCTAGCTTATATTCTTGTTGGTATCTTGGGAAATATTAGAAAAAAATGCTTTCATTTTATCTAGAAGGAAAGGAAAAGCAAAGGAGGCATCCCTATAGTAAAATGGAAATGGATTTCCAAGCCAAAAATCACATGATTCGTTGGATGCTAAAGAATATTCATCATTTTTGGAAAGCATTATTTTCCAAGAGTCTTTGGAGAATCATAAAACATTTAGGCTTGTGGCAGGATGTAATAAAATCAAAGTAAATAGGCAAAATTTCATATAAGGATAAATTTTACAAAAGTTCCAAAAGTTCTTCCCACCATTTATCTTCTGGTATTCTGGTCCGTTGAAGTTTTCTCAATGTTTCATAAGCCTCAGTATATCTAAAAAAGGTAGGTTGAATTGGAAACAAATGCTTTACTTCATGCTCAAGATAAAATAAATTTTCCAATCTGTCATGAAGATTTTTTCCTGTTGGCAATGCTGCTTTTGATGTACTGGTTGAAGAATTGGCCTGATTGTCAGCATACTTGTCCAATTTTTCAACATAGCTTTCTTGCATATCTGAGCACCTTCGTTCTAGATTCTGCATAAGGGTTCTCTTAGTAAAAACTCTTTTTATTTCCAAAATTGTTCCGGTCCTATCCTGAATACCAAGTTCTGCAAGTTGGTGTCTGGTTTGAGTGTTTAGAAACTGTATGAGTTGATTGGCTTCCTTAGGCCTATTTCCCAATTCTTCTCTTGTACTTTGAACTTCTTCTATAGCCAATTTGACTAAATCATTCTGTTCATACATAATCTGAATTGAAGACCAGACATCCTTTATTGATTGGATAATGTTGTCTCAAAGAATTTCATTTATTTCCTTTAAAGGTTTCTCCAATGTGAGATCCTTTTCCAATGCTTTAACCAATTTTTCTAATCTTTTGACCTCTCTTGTTTTATGAGCAACACTCATTTTTGAGAGATCATATCTTTTTTCTAAATTAGTAAGCTGTAACTTTGTGTGCTGGAGTTCTGTTACTTGAAGTTTCAATTCATTCATTGAATTTATTAATTCTTCAGAACTCAAATTGGAAGTATTTACCTGTGATAGCTCTGTTGGCTGACCTGTTGTGGATGTACCTGTACCTGTAATTACCTCTGTTGTTGATGCTGGAATAGTAGATTGCTTGTTCTTTAATGCCTGTTCAAGCTCTTTTTCTGTTTCATTTAGTTGCTCATTCAGTTTCAAAAGAAAGTCCATCATTTCTTCTTCATAATTTTTCTTTATCATCTCTTCAGTTTGTGGATGTCTTGAAGCTAGCAATTTCAACTACTTTCTCAAAGCTGCAATATCATCATCTTTTTTCTTGATTAGGGCCTCTATACCTTTGACATATTTAGGATTGTGACCCAATCCAATGATTATTTCCTCCAATGTCTTTATCCTATTGTCTTTGGCCTGAGAAGAGGCTTTTTCAAGATGCAATTGTGCATTAGTGTTCTCCAAAGAATCCTGCAACTTCTGAGTTGCCATTGCTTTATCGGTCAGAGTAGAATAGATCATTTCACCAGTATGCTTATGCAATTAAATCTGATCTAAAGGATGAATATCCTTTGCTAAGACTTCAAAATTTTTTCTAATATAATTTGCAGCTGTTTGAGGCTGCTGCACTTTTGGTTTGAAGTGACTCATTATCATTTTGCCTTGCTGAATGTCATAAGCTGACATCAATATTTCTTGATTCTTAGGAGCCATCTTCAAATACTGATTGTAAACCTAGAGTCTTAGTGGATCATTCCTGGCTTTTATATTGATAAAGGTTTTCTTTATATCTCCTGCATCTTTAACTGGTGGTTTGAAAGAAGATATTTCAACACTTTGTTGCTTTTTCCGCTCTTTTCTCTGTAAAGTAGTGGATGCCCCACTGACTGTTACCTGTTTTTTGACTATCCAAATCTTCTCTCTGGCTATCAAGAATTTACTGAACAAAATCTACTTCTGGAAGAGGATTTAATTTTGTCTTTTAGCATGAGGCTGTTCTGAAGATCCACCAACAGGGGTAGCAACTTCAGCATCTCTCTTCTTGCCTTTTTCTATATTGATAGGAGTTTGTAAAATTGAAATTTCTGGCTCATTGATCTGAATAGGAGGAATTTGTACTTGACCCTATTCTTTAGAAGTCTCAGGTTGCTCTGTCATTGTGAATTTTTCAAATACTTGTATGTCAGGCTCTTTTTCTTTTCCTTTAGATTGTACTGTGGCCAATGCACTGATCTCCTGTAAATTTTTCTAAGAAGTTCCTGCAGAAGAAGGACCAATACCTGGTATTTGCACCTATTCAAAAGAGTCTAGGTCAAGTATTTTCTCAAGGTCTTTCATTACATTTTCAACATTGACCTGCTCACTATCCTGTTCTACCAATGTTCCTTCCATCCATTCATCCATATTGACATATTGTTCAATTTCTGGAATTTTGTGATGAATGTATGGTGATAGTTTATTTTTCATTCTTCTATCACAGATAAAGCTATTTGGGTCATAAGGCACCCAGTAAAAACTTTTTTGTAATCTGAGATATTCTTCTAAGATTATTTCTGCTTCCTTTCCAGCATCTCTAGAGTTACAAACAAAGGGACCTAATTGACTTTTGATCCTGAGTTGAGCCTTTTTCTTTGCATTGCAGAAATGAACTATATATGAGTTAATCATCTACCTGAAATACTCTAGTGCAAAGAGTCTCATGGGGACATATTTGGGCAACTTGAATGGGCACAATTCACATCCATATATTCTGATCTCAGTGTGATTTTGATACAAGTACCAATCACCTACCCTATATTGTTTTGAGAGCTGTAGAATTTTCTTGATTTCATTATTGACTCTAGGAGGGGAAACTCCTATTAACGAAGTGGTTGAAGGGTGTACAAATAGGTCAATAAACTCATTATAGGAGTAAGGAGAATCAGAGGAATTATGGGTGATGGCAGACCAAAATATCACAGACCTATGATTTCCTTTGGCATAAAGTTTCTGAATATGGAAATGGAAACTTTCTGATTGGTAATAAATCATGATATGATATATAACAGAAGAATATTTGAACACTTTTTCATTCTCAAATCTCATGAACTGATCATGGATTTTATTAGCAATGTAGGATGCAAAATCATACTTGACAGCAGGGGACTGTCCAGGGGTAAATATAGACAAAAATACTAGGGTTAATTGATCAACATATTCACTAGTATTGAAACCCATGATAAAGGATATCATATTCAGAATAAGCCTTCCCACATCAGTGAAAAAAGTATAACCATAGGGGGAAGGCCTTTGGGCTGATGCTCTGGTAACATGAAGGTTTGACAAATGCGATTTAACTCTTCATGGGACAAATTGGCAGACTTTTCAAGTAATTCTCCCATGGACAGGGGAGTGAGGGATTGACCATGTTGAAATTGCAGCATTTCATTTATCGACTGAGTAGTGATTGGGAAAAGGATGTTTTGACTCAGGGACAAAACTGCTCTTTGATTGGGGTCATAGTTTGCATGGCAGTAATGAATTAACTCAGGAAAAATATGGATTGAGGGGAGAAGATACATGGGGAGATTGGATTCCCATAATCCAATAATATCAGAACCGTTTATAAAGTTATCTCTGCAGCGGAAAAAGGTTCGAAGAGGATTATCACTAAGAACGAGGTCTTTAATTTGAAAATCTCTATCTGCTAGGGGCAGATAGTCTAAATCTCTGTGAGGGGCATTCAAAGGTGCGACGTTCAGAGCCACTGGAACCTCCATTTCTGGTTCTTGTGGATTCATAAATGAATTTCGGGTTTTTGTGAAGAACAAACACAATTACAAGTTTTGGGAATGCAATTTACAATTCTGGGGATTGAACAAGACCAAATTGAACTCTGTTTCTGTCTTTCGTGCGGAATTTAAAACAAAAGCTAGGATTTCACAGAGTTTTAATGGGAATTGGGGTAAATACCTATTTTTTGGGAGATGAACAGTGATTAAACAGGTACAGGCTATGGTGTACGAAATTTGGATTACTGGTATGCAATTGTCTTCAGAAAAATACAGTTGATGGCGCTTGACAGTTTGTTTTTGAAATTCTCTGCATGAGACTTTGGTCGTTCACAGAATAATGAAAATGACGCGAGAAAAATTGTTTTATTCAAAAAGTCCAAAGGGTGACGAGGTTTTATTTATTTATTTAATGGATGACGTTAGCAGGTACGGAGGATGAGTCACAGGAGGCAAGCGGTAAGCGGTTTCCATCGCACCGCTTTTGGGGAAAAGTGGTTTTGGGCGGAGGGCAAGCGATTCCATAGAATGATTGACGCGTGGCATGGCACTGTTTTAAAACTGCTGGGCCATCGCGTGTTATTGTTCGGACGCAGATGGCTAGCGATATCATTAATAACTGTTGATCTCAGATGGGTTGATCGAACGACGATGGGGACATGGAAGTGACGAGGATTTAATATGGAGGGCCCGACGCAATTAAACGTTAATTAATCTCATCGGGGGGAATCTGATTGGCGGAGTTAATTAATCGCGAGGATTAATCAATTTGTTTATAAAAATGCATGAAAGTGATCGGGAAATGATTTAACCAAGGTTAGCGGTTAAGGGAGGTATTGGGGATTTTACAAAGGGTTTATAGTTTTAATCTTGGGAAAGGGAGTTGGGGGATTAAAATACACAAGGGAAGAATTATTTTTGTATTAAAACACGTAATAAAACATGTTTTAATTATTTTTTCAATATAATTTTATTATATGATAATTAAATCAGATTAATCTAATTACCATAGGGGGCGGAATTTAATATTACGATATATTTAGCCAAAGGGGGCATAAAGTGGGGTTTTTATTTAAACATGTGGGAATAAATAACTTTGGCTAAAATTTATTAATGGGTTTTTGGAGATATTATATAAAAATGAGTTATATATAATAGGAGAAGGTTATTTTTGTAAGGATTTAATACATAAAATCAATGTTAATATGACAAGGGGACAATGTAAACTCAAAATACATTAATATAAATAAGAAAGTGAAGATTTAAAAGCAAATTGCATTATAATCACTTCATCACTTAGACTTGGAATAAAATGTGATTTTGAGGGTTTTTTATGAAATAATGCATAATTTTCCTAAGTAAAATGAGATTTTACTTAGGAAAAGATGTTTAGAAATGAATAATGTTATGAAGAATGACTTCAAGTACTTAGGCTTTTCCAATTATTGGGTCGAGGGTCTGGTCCCTCCAAAAGTCAAGGAAATGCCTTGAGCCCCTATAATTTTCAAATACCTTAGTACTTGGGGAAATTAGTGAAATATTTAGGGGAAGATGAGAAGGGAAGTTAATAACTTTGACTTTGCTTTGCTTTGAATTTCTTCCAGTATAGTGTCTGCCTTTGCACTTTGTGATGAAAGTAAATATTAACACATTTAGAGTCATTGTCCATCACATGCAATTTTGCAACATCATCTACCTACCCTACCTACTTTACTCTACCATTTTTTCTTCTTTATTAGGGTGCACTTAGACTAGAAAACCCTTATCACACTTTCTTTTCTTTTACATGTAGAAATCTATCTAAGTCTAACCTTATTACATCCAAGGGCTCAGATTAAGCTATTGAGCTCCTTTTATTTACTCTACCTATCTACTTATTTTCCAAGATTAAACAATTTGGTCAGATTTTATTCTCTATCTCTAAAACATGAAATTGAAAGATGAAATAACCAAGCTTAAACTGTTTGACTATTCATAAATTGTGGCATAGGATACAAGTTGCACACAATTTTATTTATTACATAAGAGAAAAAAGTAGTGGCATTTAGACTTGCACACTTTCCTTGGCCTTTCTTTTGGTGGGGTTCATTTTTTTTTACTTTTTTGGCCATTTTTATTCTTTTTACCCTTTGATTTTTCTTTTAGGGTATACCCTCTTTACATTTTTTAAATTTTTTTGATTTTTTGATAATATGGAAAACCTTTGCAACAAGAAAAGGTATGAACATATTACATATCCCATCAAGTCAATCATGAAATATGACACCTATTGGTATAGGAGTCTAACACTGGCTCCACTTGGGGATGGCTTTTCCTGGTGAAAATTCAAGAACAACAGGTCAGTTGTCCTCATCCATTGACCTTGGTGAACCTGTAAATGTATTCTGTCTTCTGCAAACTGTAATATGATCTGACACTAAAACAACGCACAAAAGTTTTCAAACCAACTTAATGAAAAACTAGCTGAAAATTGAAAACTAAAAAAAAAATGCTCAAAATTCTAAGCTTATTGGCACTCATCTACCTACTGAATCTACTAAAAATCTTATTGAATCAGGTAATACAAAAATGCCAATGAAGCCAATCAAGTAGCTGTAACAATAAATGGATAACTTGATTGCTTGTGATCAAAATTGGAAGTATATTATGATCATGTGTATTTATAATAAATGATATGATGTGTAAAGGCCACTTTTGATGTATTTGATCCTTATAGAGAAAACATGTTTGCAGATTTGGGCTAAAAATATTCTCCATATAATCTGATATAGGATCAATAAAAGTATGATGTATGTTATTTACTTCTAGGCTTTCAATGATTGGTTGCTCAATTGTATTTTGAATATTAAGCCTTGAAACTATTTCTTCTGTCTTGTGTTTGAAAGAATAATCATCCTCAATATGCAAGTCAAAAGATAGTACAATTTCCTCTTGCTTAGGATAAGGAAGATTTTCAAAGAATTCTTTAGGATTTCGGAAATTGTATGACTGAATTTGAGAATGAAAAAGTTTAATTTCATTTTCATAATTTTCAGAAATTATCTCAAGAACACATATTTTCAGTTTGGGAGAATATTTTCTTGATTTCAAAAGAACAAATAAAGCTCTTAAAAAATCCTCATCAAGCTGAAGTTCTAATATCTCATCCCTCAAAATAGCTAGTGATTGTTTTGTGAAATTATCATAATTATCATAATACTGATCATGTAAGTCTAAAAAATATTCTAAGAACCTTGATTTTCTTAGGAATAGGTCATTTTGTAATAGCTTGCATCTTTTGAGGCTCCAACTTCACTCCTTCCTTTAAAACAATATGAACCAAATACTCGAATTCTTATTTCCCAAAAGCACATTTGGATATTTTTACATAAAAATGATTGTTCTCAATAATTTATATAATTTTTCCACATGTTTACTAGTGTGGTATTCCCATGATTTATTATAAATATGTGTATTATCAAAGAAAACCAACACAAATTTTATAAGATGGGATCAAACAAAATTGTTCTTAAGTCGAGTCCGCCGGACTTCAAACGGCGATAAACCATAATTCAAACCAAATTCGCGTTCCAAAATAGCCTGCTGACGTCGGCCAATTTTGTGACGCGAAAACCAAATGAATTCCGCCCTAATATTTTTCGGGTCTGAAGTTGGGCTGGCATACGGAGGGAGAGTTGTGACGCGAATTTCTTATCAAATTCGCCCTAATCCTTTTCAGGTCCGAATTTCCACTGCGCGAGCGGCCCAAACAAAGATCCGCTCCAATCAATTTCTGCCACATGTCCTCAATCAGAACTTTCCCTGCTCCTGGCTGTGGGTGCATTCAATGGCGTTTAAGGCGATGGGACATGGATGTGGCGATTTCATATCAATCGCATTAATTTTTAATGCTATTCAATTGAGTTCCAAGGTTTTCACATCTAATCGCATTAAGTTTTAACACTGTTCAAGATCGGACCTCCACTCTTATTAGCGATTCCGCATGCTCCAATATGATCCGGCCTTCAACTCTCATTAATGATCAGAGATTAATTATGACGGGCGTCCTTCGATTGCATTGTAGTCGGGTCGATAAAATGGCATTTCGCTATGGTTTTTCAGACGAGCCGGTTGCTGGGTTACACTACCTGCTCATTGTGACGAGAAGGAGAAGTGGCCAGCTGAACTGCTGTGTAGACCTTGCTGCATATCTGCATTTCTCTCGGTCTGGTCCTTGTATGTCTTCCTCTGTTTCTTGGAATTCTTCTTCTCCGTCTCCTCTTGTGCCCACTGCTAGTGAGACTGCACCCATGCCTCGCATGCGTCAAAGGATGCGTTGCCGCAGGGGGAGCACTAGAGGTCAACTCCTGCGCGCTCCCTCCAGCCCGTCAAACGAGTTGTCTTTCGGCCAGTCCAGTGATTATTACGCAGGTCGCTATCCAAATACTAGGAGTGGGCGGGGTCAGGTTGTAGGATCTGGCCACCGTATGGATTCCCCTACTCCTCGTTTCCTCATCGCTAGTTCACCTTCTCCCACGACGCGCACTGCGTAATTTTCCTTTAATTGCTCTCTCAACCGCCCATGAATTATAGCTTCAGTCACTGTGGTTTTCTGCGAGGAGGCCCAAACAGAGGAAGAATGCACCCGTTCGGCGGGTTTGAGCTCTGAAAAAGCCGGCCAGCATTCGGGCCTTCAGGAGGGGAGCCATGGCATGAATGTGGAGGTAACACCTAGTGATCCTGGACCTTCCGAAGGATGGTGCCGAATTGTCGAGGAGCCGGAGGAGTAGTCTGGTTAATTTGTTTTTCTTGCTTCACGACCCACTTAATTGGGCTGCTTTTAGATTATTTTACTGTGCTGGACCTTTGTAATATTTTTGAATTCTGTAAATTAAACGTTCAAGACTGGTTTCCCCGTATGAGGGCAGTCTTCTTAATTTTTTGATTTTTTGATGAAAAATTTGCCATGAGTCTGGGAAATGATTTTGACTTCGGTGTAATTTTATTCCCACTGTTAATAGATTAACTTTACTTAGAAAAAAAAATGTTTCCCTGTTTCTATTTTAAACCTGTTTTTTGAAATACAGAGCCATGTTTATATGGTCTATGTATTATACTCTTTCTCTGTATATCTAGTACATGAACCTTTTTGCTATGAACAGGGTGGATGCTGTAGTGGGCTACTAATGGAAACAAGCGAGCCTGAACCTTACATCTCGGATGCAACAAATGGTTACCAATTTTGGAATCAAGCGAGCCTGATCTTACAAGCGAGCCTGGGTTTCTGCAGATGGTTATCACACTCCTCACATGATTAGCGTTTTTCTCTGTTCAAGGATTTTGGGTACTTTAATTTGTATTTGGAACAATGGACGTCGGTACTCTATCTGTTGCTTTACTATTCTACATACTACTAGTTCACTTTCTTATAGATGCCTCGGGCATATTTGGATGCTTTCTCAAATTTGTCGATAATATCCATGTGGACCGTTACTGGGTTTTATATCATGTCCCTATATGTGACATGGGGTATTTTTCTATCACTGTCTGGGGTGGGACTTCCACTTTTCTGGATGGATATTTGGGTTCCAATATTCAGATGTGAAAATGTAATGACTTCATGGACTGTTTTACTTCATATAATATATTCAAAACAACGTTTTTTCTCTTGTGAAAAAAATGATTAATGTTTATCACTCTGCCTTCAAAACTAGCGATGCTGGTCTATGTTGCTGGTTTATTGATATGGTCTGATGGTCTTTTTATATTTTGGACATATCACACTCTCACATGATTAGCGTTTTTCTCTGTTCAAGGATTTTGGGTACTTTAATTTGTATTTGGAACAATGGACGTCGGTACGTACTCTATCTGTTGCTTTACTATTCTACATACCGCTATTTCACTTTCTTATAGATGCCTTGGGCATATTTGGATGCTTTCTCAGATTGTCGATAATCTCCATGTGGACCGTTACTGGGTTTTATATCAAGTCGTTGTATATGACATGGGGTATTTTTCTATCATTGTCTGGGGTGGGACTTCCACTTTTCTGGATGGATATTTGGGTTCCAATCTTCAGATGTGAAAATGTAATGACTTCATGGACTGTTTTACTTCATATAATATATTCAAAACAACGTTTTTTCTTGTGAAAAAAAAATGATTAATGTTTATCACTCTGCCTTCAAAACTAGCGATGCTGGTCTATGTTGCTGGTTTATTGATATGGTCTCATGGTCTTTTTATATTTGGGACATATCACACTCCTCACATGATTAGAGTTTTTCTCTGTTCAAGGATTTTGGGTACTTTAATTTGTATTTGGAACAATGGACTTCGGTACTCTATCTGTTGTTTTACTATTCTACATACTGCTATTTCACTTTCTTATAGATGCCTCGGGCATATTTGGATGCTTTCTCAGATTTGTCGATAATCTCCATGTGGACCGTTACCGGGTTTTATATCAAGTCCCTGTATGTGACATGGGGTATTTTTCTATCACTGTCTGGGGTGGGACTTCCACTTTTCTGGATGGATATTTGGGTTCCAATCTTCAGATGTGAAAATGTAATGACTTCATGGACGGTTTTACTTCATATAATATATTCAAAACAACGTTTTTTCTCTTGTGAAAAAAAAATGATTAATGTTTATCACTCTGCCTTCAAAACTAGCGATGCTGGTCTATGTTGTTGGTTTATTGATATGGTCTGATGGTCATTTTATATTTTGGACATATCACACTCCTCACATGATTAGCGTTTTTCTCTGTTCAAGGATTTTGGGTACTTTAATTTGTATTTGGAACAATGGACGCCGGTACTCTATCTGTTGCTTTACTATTCTACATACTGCTATTTCACTTTCTTATAGATGCCTCGGGCATATTTGGATGCTTTCTCATATTGTCGATAATCTCCATGTGGACCGTTACTGGGTTTTATATCATGTCCCTGTATGTGACATGGGGTATTTTTCTATCATTGTCTGGGGTGGTACTTCCACTTTTCTGGATGGATATTTGGGTTCCAATATTCAGATGTGAAAATGTAATGACTTCATGGATGGTTTTACTTCATATAATATATTCAAAACAACGTTTTTCCTCTTTTAAAGTTTCATTTTTTAAAAAAAAATTGAACCCGCCGTCGCTATACCGACGCCTTGTAAGCGTCGGAAATGCGACAGATTAAAAACGTCAGAAGAGCGATAGTATAAAAACGTCGGACGAGCGATGTTCAAAACGTCGGACCACATTCATCAGAGTTGCGACAATTTACAAACGTCGGAAGAGCGACGTCCAAAACGTCGGACCACATTTCGTCGGAATTGTGACAGTTTACAACCGTTGGATGAGCGACGTCCAAAATGTCGGACCACATTGTGTCAGACTTGCGACAGTTTACAAACATCGAAAGAGCGATGTTCAAAACGTCGGACCACATTTCGTCGTAATTGTGATAGTTTACAAACGTCGGAAGAGCGACGTTCAAAACGTCGGATCACATTTTGTCGGAAGTGCGACAGTTTACAAATGTCGGAAGTGCGACGGATTGGGAAATGTCAGAAGAGTGACGATTGTTTGGAAGCGACAGAAAAAGTGTCAATAGTGCGACACTTTTTAATTGCGTCGGAACTGCAACGGTATGGAAAACCACGTTTTGCGCACCCTTGAACTGTCGTTGTTGCGACAACTATGTGTCAGAATAGCGACGAATTGGCTATCGGAATTTCCGCCAAATTTTCTAGTGGTTACACACAGCCCTTGAGGTTGGAGTGTGAATTCTGGGAGGATGGAGTGAACTTTGCTCCAAAAAATATTCATGCAGAACCACATGTTCATCCGGGAGTTGACACATGAGATAGCCAAAACACCCTGGAGGAGGGTTACAGCGCTGTCAAGAGGCAGCAGTAAGGAGGCTTTGCCTTCATCTCCTTTGGATCCCTATGGATTAAATATAATCATCGATGAGAGATCTTCTCTAGGAGGTCTCCAAGGAGTTGCATTTCAACATCCAATGGAATGCAAGGAGAAGAATTTGATATGGGAGGATGGTAGTCTCCTTTGGAGGAGTATCAAGATGGAGAATGATAGGAGGCATCCATCGATGGAAAAATGGATGTGGATAGAGGGCAAGGATTTGGAGAGCTACTTGAAAATCTATGACAATGGGTAGTGAGAGGAAAAAATGCGTTGGCTGCTCTTGAGAGAGTTTGGCCATCATGAGACATATCCTTTTTCCAAAGGTATGTGGGAGGAGGATACTTGGCAGGGTACTTGCATCATGGGGTAGCAAGGAGTGTGGATGCATTATGATGATGAAGTCATTATGCTTTCACCACATGAGTTATATGATGGAGGTATGTCAGGGCATCAAAGACATTTGTTGGTTTGAAGGATTGAGAGAGAGCAAGGGCAGAGTTGCTCTCACATTTTGCATGATGTTGCAATAAGAGGAGATGGCAACATTATGAGAAGAATCTTTGACATTGACCATGTCATAGGATGTATTCAGGAGTTGGCAGGAGCCTATTTTCATAGGCCATCAATGCTGTCACTTTGGAGCATGAGCTTGTTGATGGAGTGTTCCCAGGATCACTTCATACTTAATGCACTTGATGGGCATAGAGGAGATGAGATTGATAGAGTGGTGGATGGACTCATTGGTTACTGTGGTATGTTCTCCTTGACTTGGATGCCCAAGCATAAGAAGGAGAATTTTTATGGGGCATGTGATTCATTCCTTTTCAGATGGGTATGCCATACGACTATGGAGGATTCATCTATGGATCTTGTCACCATCTTGTCTCCATTACATGGTAAGAATTTAATTATTTCATCTATTGATTGTACCACACAATATTTTTATCTTACCATTTCCTTGCAGTGCATTGCTCTTCAAAGGGGCAATTTTTTCTTTAGGCTCCATGGTCTATTTTTGGCCAGCTATCATGATGGAGATAGCCATCTACGGTATGATATGGGGCAAGTATGTGGCTACTTCTTGTGTGCTCAATTGACATATCCAGCCATCTACTATTTACTAGTGGGTGTGATGACTTATACAGAAATCCATTTTTCCAGAGACAACTTGCCATACTATTGTTTGAAGCTGCAGTGGGGAAGACTGCGCTGTGACCACTTGGGAGATTGTTGGTACCATCCAGCAACACATGAAACCTTCAATATTTCTCTTAGTATGCTGTTGATCATGATCCTATTTTCTGATATTGTCCTTGCCTATATGAGGAGCATGATTGGAGGAGGAACACATGGAGTGGGTGTGTTCTTGCGGGATGGGCATCCCCACACTTTCTACATTACATGTTCTAAGGGGAGCATGGGAGGAGACATGGCCTCTACAACAAAACATTTGATTCTTTATGAGGAAGGCCATGAGATGGATGGGGTGCCATATGATGGTGATTTTTTATCTATCATGTATGAGATGGTTTGGGCCAGCTTGGTTCACAGCGCTGGGAAAGGGACCTTTGGAGGTCTGGTTTCCTTCTTGCCATTGGAGGGAAACATTATTGCAACCCAAGATCAGCAAATTCCTTACACTTATCTTAAGTGGAGAGGAAAGCATCGTGGGGTAGGCTACTATGTCTACCATGTCCAAAATTTCAGCCCACCTACTTTGCCGGAGCTTCAGGTGGAGGATGATCTGCATGAGTTACCATTTTGGAGGGTGGCTCATTTTCTTGGTTGATAGCTTGGGGAGGAGAGATTCAAATGGGGATGATGAGTCCCAATCTATATCAGCCCTCATGCTTCAAGAGAATCTTCAAACATCCCATTGTTTCTTCCATGGATGTTCTACTGTCACATAATGTCAGCTATTTAGATATCTTACACACTTGGGAGAGGCAACTTGGAGATATATTGATGATGCAGCACCTTGATCCTTGGAAGATTTTATCTTAAGAGGTTTCTACAGGGAAGAAGAGGATTCTCTTCAGTCTTATCCTTGCAGTTGCTTGAGGACAAGCAACATTTGGGAGGGGAGGACTGTAATATTCCAAAATTTTCACACAGCAATTTGGAATATTAGATTTTGCTACTTTCACCTAGGAGAGGAATAAATGGGTAAGGAGGCCCATGAACAATAAAATTATGAATAAATTCCACCTTAGTAAGGAAGGAGATCACCTTAGAAGCTGGTTTTACACTTCCAAGTGTGAAAAAGGAAAAATTAGATGGGGACATAGTCAAGTTTGACTAAGTCAACGTGCATTCTTGAGGAAGAAGAAATCACTCAAAGAAACTAGCTCAATGTGAACAAGGATCAGCCGAGGCACACATAAGAGAACCGGATTGAAGATACCTTAGTGTGAAAGGAGGCATTGCAGGTGGATAAGTTCTAGTTGACCAAGTCAACAACGCTGTACAAAGAGGAGGGAAACTAGATAGCGCAATGCAATTTTGAAAGATGAAGCTTCATGAGGAAGTCACCTCAACATTGTGTGGGGTCTGCGGTGAGGAGGCTCACCAAAGATAAAAGGAAGCAATAACATAAAAGGGAAGGGATTCATGTATTCAGCTATTTTGGTCTTGAGACCACTTGCATGCTTCAGCTGTTTAGCCGGAGTTGCTACACTGCTTAGTGCAAGGAATTCCTGTGCGGGAATTCCATCCTCTCTTTAGATAAGCTTGCTTAAGGGATCAAAGGGGAGTGATTTGAGCTTCATTTCAGTATTTGTCTTGGGGCCATTCATCCATACTCAGCCACAACGTAGTCTCCTTCAGAAAATTGCGTCCTTTATGCAGGGGCAGCAGCAACACAGTTGCACCCTTTGATTGTATGCTAGTCTTTGAGGAGGAGATGCTCATTTCCCTTTGGGAGTTCTAATAAGAGGGCATAGGGCCACATTTCTGTATTTTTTCAGCTATTTCATGTCATATTCAGCCATGTATAATACAAAGATGCAGTAACTACGTTATTTTCTGTAGTACTTTTTTCTATTCATGCATTTTGCCGGAAACCTTTGCCGGGTGTCTTGTTTCTGCTGCATAAGGGGTTAAACCTCCATTTATTTGCTGTATGATTAATATAAACTCTATATTAGACTTATTTAATCATTTTCTAAATAAACCCTTATTAGAATAATGCATTCCTTGCTTCAGTAGTTGCTGCATGAGCTAGGCTATGGGGTTTTGGCTTATTTTAGATGCATAGACTTGGGAGATCTGTTTATATGAGATAGAGTGATTTGTTTCACCTCCTATTCTACATGTGAGTTTTATATCATGTCTTATAAGGGATCTAAGTCCCATTTCTCACTTGAATAGCATTATTTTCTGAAGACAACTTTTTTATTCTCTATATTGCTGCATTTCCCCACCCGGGAAGGAGAATATAGATCATCTTGTTGCTGAGGTTATTTTATTTTCTGGTATGATGTTATTTGAAATCTAATGAGATACACTACATTTCCATGCTCATGGTTTGCTGAAGCTCCACATTGGTAATAACTCAAATTATTCCCAATAGTGTAGCTGTTCCAAATTTGGGATATTACATAGTGTCCATGAGAGGAATATGACTGGATGAGCCAGAAAGAGATGAATGTTTAGCCATGATACTGCTCAAGGTGGAAAACTATGATGGAAAACACTGGTGCAATCAGGGTTCACAAATACAAAGGAATAACATTTAACTTGTGAAAAGAAAAACATGTTTAAATAGATGGCACGGGGTCTTGAAATTAAATGTTGATTTGACACAAAAGATACCATTAAACGATACCATGACATGGCTGAAATATTTCACCAACCAGCGGCTTACGTCACTATGGGATGCCTCTGAGATACGAAGCATTCATCAGGGCTTTGCCCCCGCAGTGAATCTAGACTGTCGATCAAGATCGGCTAGTCAGTCAACAGGGTCAACTGCAGAGGCACTCTCCCCATTAACCCACGCGTTGAATGTGCCCGCGGGTTGCCATCTTTATCCTCTAATGAGAAAATCCTCAGATTTTTCTCGATTACTTGCTCGAACATTAACCGAAGCATTAGGAACCACCTTAGCGGATCCTTCAAAGTGCTGAACTTTAAATTTACAAAAACATTGTAACTTTAGTTAAATTATGAGGAAGCTTTACTTTAACACACATTTTATTAATTTTTCCATTTTTTTTTATTTTCGAAAAATTAAAATAAAGGATATTGCAAATGAGCCACAACATCTGGCTCCATCTGGGGGTAGTGTTTTTTGCCATGAAACACTAAGAAATGCAGATTAGTGCCTTCACTTTGTGCATGGAGTCAAATGCTATTTGATGAAATATGAACAATGAGAAATCCGAATATGTAGAATGGTGGACCATAAAATCTCAATGTTGGAAATAATGCTTGAGATACTGCCCATTCACAGGAAGATGCATTGTATCTCCATCAAGATTCTCCAGAATAAATGTGTTATTTGATCTAACCTCAACAATATTGTATGGGCCATACCAGAGTGGGTCAAACTTACCATGTTTTCCCTTCTCTTCTCTTCTGGTATCCCATCTTAATACCAAATCTCTAGTTTGAAAAATAATTTCTTTTGCTTTTCTATCAAAAATAGACTTCATCTTTTCTTGATAGGTGATCAAATTTTCTCTGACTTTGTGTTCCTACTCTCACTTGATTCTATAACCTTGTTCAACCTTCTCACTAATTCATTAGGTTCTTCTTGTGCTTCTTGAAGAAAATAAATCACTGGCTATAATATTCCCAATTTAGCATGCAACTAATGGGAATATTAATTTTGCTCTTAACATCTAGTTAGATGAATAAATGGGTAAGGAGGCCCATAAATCACTTTAGTAGGCACAAAATCCCTCTTAATATGAAAAGGGTTCATGTCAATAACTGGATCAAGCACCCTCATGTGTGAACAAGGGCTAATACATGTGGACAATGTCAAGTTTGACCAAGTCAACATCACTAATATTTTAGGAGTGGATCATAAATAAAGGTAGCCTAGTATGAATATGGATTAGTTTAGATAGTTAGAATAAAGACACCTTGGGTGTGAAAGGAGATAATTCATGAAGAATAAATCAAGGTTTACCAAATCAAACAACATTGTAAATAGAAGAGTGGAACTAGTGGAGACATCATAATTTTAGAGGAGGAGCCTTTGCATGGAAGTAACCTCATAATTGGGTGGGACCCATGATGAGGAAGCTCATCAAGTATATAATGGAGGGAGTGGCAGCCATATGGGGTATGATGGAGAATATGATTTGATGATTGAGTCTATTTAGAATTATTGCATGCTTCAACTATTCAGCTAAGTTTGCTGTACTGTTTAGTACAAGGGTTTTATCATGCGGGAATTCCCCACTCTTCCTTGGAGGACTTGTTGAAGAAATCTGAGAGGAGAATTTTGGGCATCATTTCCACTATCTGGCCTGGGCCAAGTAGTCACCTACAACCACAACGCAGTCCCTTGGAGAAACTGCGTTATTTTTCATGGTGTTGCAGTGGGAGGGTTTAAACCTTTGTTTTATGAGCTAGTTTCCGAGGAGGAGGATCAGCCTTTTTCCCGGAAAGCTAGTAGGAGGAGATACATCCATTTATTTGTATTATCATCTATCTTTATGTAGTGCTTCAGCCATACTGTGTGATTCAGCCATATATCTGCAACATATACTTCTTGTATCTCATGTCTATCAAGAAAACCTTGCCAGGTCATCTTGGATTTGTGTAAAGGAGACTAGATCTCAGTTTTTCAGCTCTATTGATTAATATATCAATAGATGTATCTTGTATCTATATTTTTGATGTATAAACCCTCAGTAAACTACGCTGTTACTTGCTTCAGTATTTCTGTGTTGCAGTGTTTTTGGGCTGTTTTGGGCTTGGAAGGCCTATTTATCTAAGCAATACTGATTTTTTTATGATATCCTTTTATATTTGGTTATTATAATGTCTAATATAATGGATCAATGGGTTGTATTTAACTGTTATTGCATATATTTAAGAAAAATTCGTTTTTGGTGCCTATAATGATGATTTTCCCATTTGGGGATATTACAGTGGTATCAGAGCTCTAATCTTGGCTCAGCCTGTGTACTTCAACCATTATGTCATCTAAGGAGTCTTCTCATGGGAAGGAGAGGATCTAAAAAATATATCAAGGAAAACCCTTATTGTTTGGAGGGAAGGAGTTCTCAAATCTTCTTGTTCAAACTCTAAAGTGTATCATCAAAGACATCAAAGAAATGAGGAGGGAAAAACATGGAGATCCCTCAACAAGATTTGTACATGAGGAAAGCTCTAGTTCCTCATATTATGGGTGTGGGCATTCAGCCACACCATTTAATCTACAATGCTTTACCAGGCCTATGGTCACAACAAGTAAAATGGAGAAAGGAGGTGTGCCAATGAAGGAGACTCTTGGTGATTATTTGTAAGAGTATGAATCTCAATATAAGAGGTTCAAAGATCACTTAAACTTCCAAGGGTTTTGCAAGATCAAGGAGGAAAGAAGCATAAGGTGCAAGAAACATGATGTAGGTATATTCATTCTATCTACTTTTGATGGTTCACCTAAATGTGAAGCTAGGGCTTGGGTGGAGGAGCTAGACACCTATTTGTAGCAACACCAAGTTTCAGAGAATGAAGCCATCAAAGTAGCAGCGCTGAATTTTGAAGGTAAGGCTTATTCTTGGTGGTTATTTGAATCCTTTTCATTAATAAACGAAAATACATCTACTTATGTAAGGTTTAATAGGAGAGTAGTGGAAAGCTTTGATGAAATTTTTTATGAAACACCTTTGGTGGAGCTAGACAAACCAAAACAAACAAAGCCTTTGCATGAGTTGGAAGGAAATATGAACCCAAATCCACTTCAGAAAATTATTGAGGAGGATAACATCTTGCAGAATACCTTGCTAGAGGAAATATCACTATCTCATACTCCTAGAAAAGAGGACATGGAGACCCCTTTTTCAAAAGAGAATTTTCTTGTTGATAAGGTGACTCCAATTGATATTGAAGAGGAAGAGAAGGCTGGAGGTAACAACTCTGTCATATCAAGGGCATATCTAGTACCTCATGAAGAGGAAGATGGAGCACTTGTTCCAATAAAAGGAATTCTTGTATGTTCACAAGGAGTTCCAAAGAATCTCACATGTGGGGATCAAGGCACATTCCATGAGAAACATGTGCCACCATTGATAGATGGTGAGATTCAAAATATAAAAGAAGAAGATGGGGAGGATGATCAATATCATATGACTGAGAGCACACACCCCTCTCTATTTCGGAATATTTATGCACAGAAGAGGCAGGAGGATTTGTGCAGTGAGGGCAAAGACAAATCAGTCCAAACACATATACATCTTGCTCTAGGCCTTGATGTTTCATTACATGGAGGCATCCCACCAGGGAGACCCCCTGAATGGAAGATGAATAAAGTGTTCTCTCAACTTAGTGCAGCAATGAAATATTTGGCTAAGGAAGGAGCCTTGGGAGAATCTAGCACAACACTGAGAACCATTGATGGGTTCCAAGGAGGGGTGAGCAATTTTATGATATGGACATTGCTATCTCCCACTAAGCTATTAATTGCACTGGAAAAGGAAGATTCAGAAATCTATGATGACATGAGCATGGTGTCAAATGTCCACTCCATATCTTTGGAGAAACAAATGATACTCCTACACATAATGAATATTTCTGAATATGACAAGAGGGTATTAACACTTTTGCATGCATGGGCCAAACTATGAAAGTTTTGGAAGAAAGAGACCTTTCAAGAGGAGGTTGACTTCCATGTACTTCAATCTTGTCTTGGGCAAGATCAACTGCAAGAGATGCAACAAAGGTGGAGTGACATTACTCCAACATGTGGCTCTGGCATCGAGCATGCCAAAGAGGAGAGTCATCATATGACAGGAGCTTCAATTCAGATTTCTACTACGATGTCATTGTTTGGAAGCCTAGACCCATATTGCGAGTCCTAACTATTGGTGGAATATTCCAAGAACCTCTTCACATGTAAAGTTCTTGATGGGAAAGTGATATATGGGAGGTATAAAGTAATGTTAAAAATTATATATTATGGAGCAATGCAACACATAAAATATGCGAAAAATACAAGCACACAAAACACATAAAACCAGAGGGACACAGATATACGTGGTTCACCCAGTTTGGGGTACGTCCACCCCGAACAGCCAGTCCTTCCTTTCTATTATCCAGCAAAAATTGAAGAGACAAAACCTACAAAAGATCCGCTGTAATATCCTCTGTTCTCTGTCATAGTCTCCCTATCTGTTTCTCGCTCTGAGAATACACACGTAATACACAGCCGCAATACGATACCCTCATATATACAAAGGGGGTTGCCTTCTAGGGAAACAAACCCTAAACTAAACATAACTTCTACCGTTAGATCATCCGCCTATGAACAACCCAGCTTGACTATAAATTACTATACTTTTACAAGGCAATTTTACATCTGTTTTTAGCTTCGGGGGAGCTTCCCCCGAAACCCCTCGCCAGGGGGGGCCTCCGAAAAGCACTGCCGCCCCCCCTGGACCGCCCACTGCAACGATTAATTACGGGCGGCTTTGCCACCCATTTTTAAGTTACAGGGGTCCAATGCTGTGATACAAAGTAAACAAGATAATCAGGCTCCACACCCAACAATCTCCCACTTGGACACTGATTGTAGCAACTCCACCGCTGCTTCATTTGCTGGACAATGACTCCTCTTTGGACCTGGCTATTCCTCATCTTCATCAAGTCTTAATCATGAAGACCAATTAGTAGAGCACATTCTGGTTTCTCACTGATTCACAACTTTTGGTAGCATATTTGCGGGATTTTGGCTAGTGTCTTTTCGACTTCAGCTCTCATCTTCCATGTAAATGATGTGACTAGTGCTTATGGTGCTTGAGGTGTATGTGTTTTGATTTAGATCACAGGATAATCTAATAATCTTTGAGTTCTTGCAGAATGAATGGAACTTTGTGCCTCAGCATATAATGCATATCATACTTCTTACCCAATTCATCCATAAACCTTTGTAACCAAATCATTTCTTTACTAGCCTCTGTAGCAGCAACATACTCTGCTTCTGTTGTTGAAAGTGCAACAACACTTTGGATTTTTGAAACCCAACTGACAGTTGTTCCACCTACGGTAAATACATATCCTGTAGTGCTCCTCCTGTTATCTCTGTCACCTGCCATATCTGCATCAACATATCCCTGTAGAGCAATGTTTGAACCACCAAAGCATAATGCTTGATTTGTGGTACCTCTCAAATATCTGAGAATCCATTTTACTGCCATCCAATGTTCTTTTCTTGGATTATTCATGTACCTGCTTACAACTCCCACTGCATGTGCAATATCAGGCCTTGTGCAGACCATTGCATACATTAAGCTTCCAACTGCTGATACATATGGAACTTTAGACATATAATCCATGTCTTCTTGGGTCTTGGGGCACATCTCCTTACTAAGTTTGAAATGGCTAGCAAAAGGTGTACTAACTGGTTTTTCATTCTGCATATTAAATATTTTCAACACCTTTTCTATGTACTCAATCTGAGACAGTGTTAATTTGCGATTTTTCATGTCTCTAGCTATCCTCATACCAAGGATTTGTTTTGCAGCTCCCAAATCCTTCATTGCAAATGAATTTGCCAATTTTATTTTGAGAACATTTATTTCCTGCATGTTAGACCCTGCAACAAGAATTTCATCTACATAAAATAACAATATAATATAGCTGCCATCATTTTTCCTTTTTAGATAAACACAATGATCAGAGTGACATCTAGTATAACCTTGTTCAAACATAAACTTGTCAAATTTTAGATACCACTGCCTTGGAGCCTGTTTTAAGCCATACAAGCTCTTCTTTAACCTGCACACCAATTTTTATTTCCCTTTGACCTCATATCCTTCTGGTTGCTGCATGTATATCCATTCCTCCAAATCTCCATGGAGAAATGCTATCTTTACATCTAACTATTCAAGATGTAAATCTTCCGCTGCTACAAGAATTAAGATAGTTCTGATTGAAGTCATCTTAACAACAAGAGAAAATATTTCATAAAAATCAAAACCTTTCTTCTGTGTGAACCCCTTCACCACAAGTCTAGCTTTGTACCTCTGTTTTCCTCCATCTTCTTCCTTCAGCCTGTAAACCCATTTATTCTGCAATGTAGTTTTACCTGCAGGCAACCTGACTAAGTCCCAAGTCTGGTTATGAATTAAGGAGTCCATCTCTTCTTCCATGGCTAGCTCCCACTTCTTCCTGCTTCAACCTGCATTGCTTCTTCATAACATTCGGGTTCATCAGAATCAGTCAACAATAAATAATATAATGAAGGAGAGTATCGTTCAAGGGGTATACTTATCCTGGTAGATCTTCTAACACCACTTTTATGTGTTTGAGGTGCCTGTTGCTGTTGTGGTGGTTGTTGCTGCTATGATTGTTGATTATTATTATTTTCAAGCACCTTTAATTTTTCATTTATCTCATCAAGAACCGTGTATTCCTTGCTTTCTTTTTCCTGTTTATTTTCCTGCAAATGATTCTTATACAAGACCTTTTCATTGAATATTACATCTCTGCTCCTAATGATTTTGTGATTTTCATAATCATATAAGCGATATCCAAAATCATTAACACCATATCCAATAAAGGTACATTTCTTTGATTTTGCCTCAAGCTTTGTTCTATTTTCTTGATTAATATGGACAAAGGCCTCACAACCAAAAGGCTTTAAAAAAGAGTAGTTTACCTTTTTACCTATCCATGCTTCCTCTGGAATACCACCATCCAAGGAACTTGAAGGCCCTCTGTTTATTAGATAAACAAAAATATCTACAACATCTGCCCAAAATTGTAAAGGCAATCCTGCATGCAATCTCATGCACCTTGCACGCTCCATGATTGTTCTGTTCATCCTTTCTAACACACCATTTTCTTGTGGTGTTCTTGGAACTGTCTTCTCTCTACGAATTCCATGCTCTGAACAGTACCTATCAAACTCTTTGTCGCAATATTCACCTCCATTGTCTGATCTGAGACACTTCAACTTCTTTCCTGTCTTAATCTCAACCAAAGCTTTCCATTTCTTGAAAGTATCAAATACATCAGATTTATTCTGAATACAATAAATCCATGTTTTTCTAGTTGCATCATCAATAAAAGTAACATAATAACGAGAGCCATCGAGAGATGATACCTGAGCAGGTCCCCATACATATGTATGCACAAGCTCCAATTTTTCGCTCTTCTTTTCTTTCCCAACTCTGAGAAATCTGACTCTCTTTTGTTTTCCATAAATGAAATTTTCACAGAAATCCAAATCAATATTCTTCAAACCTGGCAACAAATTTCTTGAGTGAAGAATCTTCATCCCCTTCTCACTCATGTGTCCGAGCCTATGATGCCATAATGTTGCATCTTCTCATTTGGAAGTTAAAGCATCTACAGATTTAGAAATACCATTGCATAAATACAATGTACCAACCTTTTCGCCTTTTTCTATTACCAGGGATCCTTTGGTGACCTTCCAAGTTTTATCCATGAAAGTTGTCACACAACCTTCACCGCCTAACTGCCCTGTTGAAATCATATTTTTCTTTAGATCTGGAACATGCCTTACCTCCTTTAGTAGCCATTTGTTTCCATTCTGTTGTTTTACAATAACTTTACCCATTCCAACAATTTTACAGGGTTTATCATCACCCAAACGAACTTGTCCAAAATCTCCTTGAACATAGTCATGAAAATATTTCTTATCAGGTGTGGCATGGAATGAAGCCCCCGAATCTACAACCCAAGAATCAGTAACATTTTCGAAAGAAAGAATCAAAGAATCTTGTAACACATCACCTGTCACATTTGCTTCATGATTGTTTTCTTGCTGTGCATCTCCTTCTTTTCCCTTCCAAGATCTACAATCTTTCTTTAGGTGTCCTCTCTTTCCGCATTTCCAGCACACTATCCCCGATCTGGACTTGGATCTGAATTTCCTTGATTTACTGCAATAACCCGAGCTCTTTCCTCTTTCCATTCTTCTTCCCCTAGAATCTGCACTCAAAGCATTACCCGATGTCTCACCAGAGCTTTTCCGTCACATTTCCTTGCTAGGGATAGCACCGACAACATCATCAAACTTTAAAGTACTAGATCCAGAGACAGAGTTACTAATGGCCATAACTAAACCATTCCATCTTTCTGGCAATGAGCACAGAAATAAAAGAGCCCTAAATTCATCATCAAAGTTTACCCCTACAGAACTTAACTGACTGGTAACTGTATTAAAATCATTTAAATGGTCTGCAACAGATCCACCTTCCGACATCTTCATATTAAATAATATTTTCATAAGAAATACCTTGTTTGAGGCCGAGGGTTTTTCATATAGTTTCGCCTACATCTAAATCAAACCCTCTGTTGTTGTTTCCTTCGAAATATTGAAGGCGACTGACGCTGCAAGGCACAACCGTACTGTTCCGAGTGCCTTTCTATTGAGAATGTTCCATTCCGCGTCTGTCATGGCCGTCGGCTTCTTTGTTTTTCCGCTCAATGGTAGGTATAGATCTTTTGGATACAGATAATCTTCCATCTGCATCTTCCACAATGGGAAGTTTTGGCCGTTAAATTTCTCGACCCTAAATTTACCATCTTCTGCCATTTCTCCCACTTGAACCAGGGACCCTTCTTTCTTGCGAGTTTATCAGCCAAATAGACCTTCGGCTCTGATACCAGTTGTTAAAAAATTATATATTATGGAGAAATGCAACACATAAAATATGCGAAAAATACAAGCACACAAAACACATAAAACTAGAGAGACACAGATATACGTGGTTCACCTAGTTTGGGCTACGTCCACCCCAAACAGCCAGTCCTTCCTTTCTATTATCCAGCAAAAATTGAAGAGACAAAACCTACAGCAGATTCGCTGTAATATCCTCTATTCTCTCTCATAGTCTCCCTATCCGTTTCTCGCTCTGAGAATACACACGTAATACAAAGCCGCAATACAATACCCTCATATATACAAAGGGGGTTGCCTTCTAGAACAAAAAACCCTAAACTAAACATAACTTCTACCGTTAGATCATCCGCCTATGAACGACCCAGATTGAATAGAAATTACTATACTTTTACAAGGCAATTTTACATATGTTTTTAGCTTCGGGGGCGCTTCCCTCGAAACCCCCCACCAGGGGGGGGCTCTGAAAAGCGCTGCCGCCCCTCCTGGACCCCCCACGGCAGCGATTAATTACGGGCGGCGTTGCCGCCCCTTTTTAAGGTACAAGGGTCCAATGCTGTGATACAAAGTAAACAAGATAATCAGGCTCCACACCCAACAAGTAATTGACGGAGTCATTTATTTTCATGATCAGATCTATTTGACTAGAGACTCCAAGCTCAAGGATAAACTACTATATGCAGCCTATGAGATCTTGATTTCTAATCCCACTAGCTTCATTAGAGCATACCATCCTATCTTGGAGGGATTCATGTGGGAAGACTTCAAAGAGGAGATGTACTATCATATGAGGAAGTGCATAGATTGTTTACAGGTTGAGGAGGGACATAGCTCTTGGGAAGAGTTATCATTACCACCTCCTTATTCATTGGGTGTGAAAGGGAGCTCATCCATGAGCTACCTCACTGATTTAAACCAAGTGTATGGTAAGGATTGTATTTCTAAACATCATGATGTATTTACTATATGCTTGCATTCTCTTACCACACATGTGTAGGACATTGCTCCAAGAGGGGGCACTCTTTCTTATTTGCTTCATGGGCTACTTGGGGCCATGAGAAATGATGATGTTGACCATTCCCTAGAATATTTTGGGGAGATGATGTACTCTTCATGGTGTGATTCATTAACAACAACCATCATACACCTTCTCCAAACATGCAAGAAGAATGGGGCAACAAACAAGTGGTGGGAGGAACACTTGTTATATCATATTCTATGGCAGTTAGGAGAAAAAATGCGTTGGTTGCACATGAGGGACCATTTTCCTTCTCCCTTACTACATATGGTAGCTAGTATGACTTTAATTATGATTCCATATACTGATGATGTTCTTATATTTGTTGGGAACTTGATTGGAGGGAAGACACATGGGTTGGATGTGTCCATGGGGAATGAAATTTCCCACACCTTTTTTTCTTTATGCTTCAAGGGGAGAATGGGAGATGGTATGACCATTACATTATATCACTTAATTCTTTATGAAGTGGACCATATGACTGTTTGGAGCACTTGGGACATGCCTCTCATGAGAATTTGGGAGGAGCCATTCTATGAATTGTCAAGCTGGGAGGTAATTCATTTCATTTGGATGATAGCATGGAGGTGGGAGTCTCTCATTTGGAGTGAGGTCCCCTATGTTTGTCATCACCTCTACCTTAAAGAGGCCATTGAACAACAAGAACATTTCCATATAGACCTTCCATTCTTTTATGATGAGAGCCACTTGGTTTATCCACCAAAGGCCAACTTGCACATTTGGGAGGAACCATTGGGAGACATAATTGATGTAGAATATATGAAGCAATGGTGGAGGATATTGTATGTGAAGGCCAAAAGAGGAGGAGGGGATATTTTGCAGTAAAATTGCAGTTTCTTGAGGACAAGAAACATTTGGGAGGGGAAGACTGTAATATTCCCAATTTAGCATGCAGCTAATCGGAATATTAATTTTGCTCTTAACATCTAGCTAGATGAATAAATGGGTAAGGAGACCCATAAATCACTTTAGTAGGCACAAAATCCCTCTTAATATGAAAAGGGGTCATGTTAATAACTGGATCAAGCACCCTCATGTGTGAACAAGGGCTAACACATGTGGACAAGGTCAAGTTTGACCAAGTCAACATCACTAATATTGGAGGAGTGGATCATCAATAAAGGTAGCCTAGTATGAATATGGATCCGTTTAGATAGTTAGAATAAAGACACCTTGGGTGTGAAAGGAGATAATGCATGAAGAATAAATCAAGGTTGAACAAATCAAACAACGCTGTAAATAGAAGAGTGGAACTAGTGGAGACAACATAATTTTGGAGGAGGAGCCTTTGCATGGAAGTAACCTCATAATTGGGTGGAACCCATGGTGAGGAAGCTCATCAAGTATATAATGGAGGGAGTGGCAGCCATATGGGGTATGATGGAGAATATGACTTGATGATTGAGTCTGTTTAGACTTATTGCATGCTGTAGTTGTTCAACTAAGTTTGTTGTACTATTTAGTACAAGGGTTTTCTCATGCGGGAATTCCCCACTCTTCCTTGGAGGACTCGTTGAAGAAATATGAGAGGATAATTTTGGGCATCATTTCCACTATCTGGCCTGGGCCAAGAATTCACCTACAGCCACAACACAGTCCCTTGGAGGAACTGCATTATTTTTCATGGTGTTGCAGTGGGAGGGTTTAAACCTCTATTTTATGAGCTAGTTTCCCAAGAGGAGGATCAACCTTTTTCCCGGAAAGCTAGTAGGAGGAGCTACATCCATTTATTTGTATTATCAGCTATCTTTAAGCAGTGCTTCATCCATACTCATAATTCAGCCATATATTTGCAGCATATACTTCTGGTAACTCATTTCTATCAAGAAACACTTGCCGGGTCATCTTGGATTTGTGTAAAGGAGACTAGATCTTAGTTTTTCAGCTCTACTGATTAATATATCAACAGATCTATCTTGTATCTATATTTTTGATGTATAAGCCCTTAGTAAACTGTGTTGTTACTTTCTTCAGTATTTTTGTGTTGCAGTAGTCATGGGGTTGCAGTGTTTTTGGGCTGTTTTGGGCTTGGGAGGCCTGTTTATCTAACAAATACTAATTTGTTTCTGATATCCTTGTAGATTTTTTTGTTATAATGTATAATATAATGGATCCATGGGATTTATTTAACTGTTATTGCATATATTTCTGAAAAATACGTTTTTGGTGCCTATAATGATGATTTTCCCATTTGGGAATATTACACTGGTCTAGCCAACTGAGTAGGAAATAAAGCTTGAGTTCCATAAACCAGTTCATAAGGGGACTTACCTGTAGATCTTACAGTAGTTACTCGTACTACCCAAAGAGAAAATGTCAATTTAAATCCCAGTTTTTCTGATTTTCATTAATTGTCTTCTTCAAAATCTTGACCAATGTCTTGTTGGAAGATTCAGCTAGCCCATTCCCTCGAGGATGATATGCTGTAGAATCACATAGAATGACATTATATGTTTGAAAAATATTAATGAATCAAATTTAATTTAATACCTGGGCATTGTCAGTTACAATCTTGATTGGACACCCAAACCTGTTGAAGATGTTTTCTTCCAGAAACTTCATTACTACCTGGTCATTAGCTTTTCTGGTAGGTATTGCCTCCACCCACTTTGTGAAATAGTCATTGGCAGTCAGAATCCATTTGAACTATCCACTTGATGGTGGATTAATTTCCCCAATAAAATATAATCCCCATTTCCAAAAGGGTTCTTCAATGAACACTGGGAGAAGAGGTAGAGGAGATAACCTTTTCTTTTATGCAAATAACTGACATTTCTGGCAGCTTCTAACCAATCTGTATACATCAGCAAACAAGGAGGGCCAGTAAAAATCTGTTTTGAGGATTTTATGAGTAGTAACCTTCCAACTATAATGACCTCCACATAGATTCTCATGATATTCTCTTACAAATTCCATTGATTCACCTTCTGTCAAACACAACAACAAAATGCCAGTAGGATCCTTCCAATATAACTTAGCATCAATTATGACATATGGCTAGGATTTGAGCTTAAGAGCTCTGTACTTTGTTCTGTTTAGTGACGTTGGAAAAGAGAAAAAAATAAGTAATGAACAATATCCTTATACCAATCAAAGCACATGAATTTGTATTTAATTAATGTTTTTGTACTGCTCTGACTCCTTTCATCAATAGCTTCATCTAAGGGTGCCAACAAATTAATCCCCAAAGCTTGAAAATTTGACTCTGTCAACAATTTTGCCAAACCCTGAACTTTGACCAATTTGGTAGGCTTGATATCTAAGTCATACTCTTGGATTTTAGCTATCCAATTTCCTCTTTTACCTTCAACATCACTTTGAAATAACACATATTTCACCGCAGAGTTAGGAACATAAGCAACTATCTGAGACTGCAACACATAAGTCCTGAATGCTTTTAATTATTTAACTAAAGCATACACCTGTTTTTCCAAAATGTTATATTTGAGTTCAGCGTCCTTGAGAACTTTACTGAAAAATTCCATAGGTTATTCTTTACCATCTCCATTCTTCTGCAATAGCACAACAACATTGGTAGTAGGTGATGCAAAAGAAATTATTTGAAAAGCCTTTTGATAGTCCAGACTAATTAGAACTGGACCTTCCTGAAGGGCTTCTTTAATCCTAACAAAGGATTCTCTAGCATCCTTATCCCACTTTACTTCTGCATTCTTCTTCAGCATATTTGTTATGTTTCTGACAATTTCAGCATAGTTCGGGACAAATCTTTTCATAAAATTTATTTTCCCAGAAACCACTGAATATCCTTTTTACTCCTGGGCAAGGGAATTTTCTGAATAGCTTCTACTCTTGCTGGATCAATTTTTACTCCCTAATTTGAAACTATATGTCCTAACAGCTTTCCTTCCTCCAAAGCAAATAAAGATTTTTTGGGATTCAATGACAACCCAATTTTTCTGCATTTCAGGAAAGCCTTCTGTAAATGCTCCAAGTGTTCATCATCTGAACCTGAAAAAATGGTCACATCATCCAAATATATAAATACAAAATTATCACCCACAAATGCTATGTCCATTGCCCTATGAAAAGTGGCACCTGTGTTCATAAGGCCAAATGGAATTCTTGCATACATGGACATTCCCCAGGGCATGGTAAAATATGTTTTCTTCTTATCTTCTTTTTCAATCGCTACCTGATTGTATCCGGAAAAACCATTGACCATAGAAAATCTATATGCTCCTGTCACTTTCTGTAAAACATAATCCATCTTAGGAAAAGGATATTTATCTTTAAGTGATTCTCTGTTTAAATTCCTGAAGTCAACACATAACCTTATTTCTCCATTCTTTTTCCTCACAGGAACTAGGTTAGAAACCCAGTCTGAATATCTGGGTGGGACTATAATTTTTTCCTGCAGCAATTTCTTCACTTCTTTTTCAATTGGAGCAAGGAGCAATGGATTGATCTGTCTAAGTTTCTCTCTGTGAGGCTTAATCCCATCCTTCAACGGTATCTTGTGCTGAATTATGTCTAGGTCATATGTTTTCAAATCCTCATAGGACCATGCAAACACATCCATATATTTTTTAAAAAGGTTAATGTACCTTTATTTATAATTATTAGGGAAACCCTTGAATAACTTTACAACATTGGGCTCCTCTTGAGTTTCCAAATTACAGTCTTCCATCTCACCCTCTTAAGGCACCTTCTTTGGATCCAGTGCTACATCATTTGAATCAAATAATCTTTTAAGAGGAACTAATCCTCTGGGGTATAAACTATCTTTTAACTGGATTATTTTTTGATCACCTATTGATTTCTTAAGATTTTTCAAGTCTTCATTCTGATCAATTTGGTCACTTTCTTGGTCTATTTAAATATCTTCAATTTTTTCAATCATTGTTAGAAAATGATTTATGTGCTCATCATCTTCAAATACCTACTAGTGCTTAACATTGTTAGGAATAGAGGGTCTATGCCTCATTTCAATTTCATATCTTAGTTTCGGATTTATAGGTGGCTTGAAAGTACTAGCTGCAATTGCCAGTGAATCTGCCATTCTGTTTTCTTCTCTTGGAATGAATTGAAGATTGAAAGCTTCAAAATAATTTTCAATCAAGTCCCATACTTCATTCATATATGATCTTAGCCTTGGATGCTTGGTTTGACAAAGGTTTTTAATCTGTCTTATAATCAACTCTGAATCACCAAAAATGGAAATACACTGGATTCCCATTTTTTTAACAGTTTGAAGACTTAAAATTAATGCCTCATACTTAGCTACATTATTTGTTGATTCAAATTCAATATTAAAATAAAAAGGTAAAATATTACCTTCTGGAGATATCAGTAAAAATCCAGCTCCCGTGCTATCTTTTGAATAGGAACCATCAAAATAATACTTCCAAATTTTGTTTGAACACAACTCATTATGTAAAATTGCTGAAGAGAGCTGCTTCTGTGAGTCTTCAGCAAACTCTGCATCTTCATGCAACATAAAACATGAAAGATCTTCTTTTTCGTGACCATAGATAGGGGAATTTCCTACATCTTTCTTTGTGGTAGTTTTAACAAAACTTGTTTCTCTATATAACCTTCTTTCTTCCCAATTAAAAACATGAATAATAGCATATGTGAAATCCAGTTTTAAAACTCCTCCAAGCTTCGCTCCCCAATATCTGGACAAAAGCATACCAAACCTAGCCAAAATATCTGCGACCACTACATACATCATGATACTTTTGGCTAGAATTTTGGCCAAGGATACCACCATGTCTTTGATAAGCCCAAAACACTTCACCCTTTTTGAATCAAATGAATATAAGTTTTTATAGGGTTTAGTAATTTGCAAATTCAATTCTTTCATTACAGATAATGGCATGAGATTATGTGAAGCACCTGAGTCTAACATACAATTATGAAGAATGAAATAATGAAGAATCAGTGATATATAAAATGGGCAAAAAGAAGAATCTATCTCCTCCACATGTGGACCAAAATTGACCACTGGATTTTCTTCTTGCAAATTCATAGTATCACCAATGTCATCAGACTGAGAAAGATTAACAAATTCTGCAATTTCTTTCTTGTAACCTCGTGTCTTAGCTAGCTCAAGAAGTGGTACTTGGATTTTGACCTTTACTAGCTCCTTCGATAAACTGAAAGCTTGATTTTGTTTGAAATTTTTCTCAGGTTCTTCTTGATTTATGCTAGGATTAGAAATCTGTTCAGGCATAGTAATGACCTTCTCCAAATTACTAGTATCAATAGACTTGTTTCAGGAAGTCTCAGCCTGTTGTTCCACCTACTGGATTCATAAGATGTTTCTCCCTATCTGATTGTTTTACTGATTTCTTTGATTGTGGAGTCGCCATTGAAGAAGGTACTGAATCTTGTTGTTGTTCTTCATTATCCAGCATCCTTGATCTCTTTCTTGATCTTAAATAATATTTCTTATGCAAATTTACTTGCATAAAGTTTGTAAATTGCCTACAATAATCATCCATCTCTTCTTGGTCAAAGGACACCTCAGCTTCGATATATTATTCTTCACATTATTCCTCTTCCTCATCTTCTTTCATGTACATGGTAGATATATGATCTTCGAATTCCCTTTGATCATATTCAATAGGCTGTGAAGGTGCTGCTTCTATATACATGGGTGCCTGAACTTAGTCTTGATATTTTTCTCCCTCTGTAATATTGGTAGGGGTTGCTTTCTGAATTAAGGATTGAAAACTCCTCCGTATTGTTGTGTAGGCCTTTGGGAGTTTTTATTCTCTAACTCCATATTTACTAACTTATTCGAAAAATTCTTGATAACCTTTGTCATGTCATCAATCCTCTGATCCTGTGGTGATTCTTCTTTGTCCTTGCCTTTCTCTTGAATTGACTGCTTTTCTTGTGTTTTCCCAGCAACAGTCATGTTTGCTTCAATTTCCAAAGCATCAGTTTGGATTTGTTCAAGCGTAGGAGATCTCCTTTCTATTAAAGTGAAACTAAAGTTTGACTCAAAGGCTCTAGCGAAAACTACCCTTGCTCCAACAGGAGGGGGTTTCATTTCTATGGGTAAACTATTATACAATTTATTGAATATTTTAATAAAATTAGTCATGTTTTCATTAGACTTTTTCTTGATTGCATTAAAATCCATCAATGAGTAACCATGATCTCTTTTTTCACCCCATCTTCGAGTGAATTGTGTCTCTAATTCCTCCCAATTATTAATTGAGGTATTTGGAAAACCTTTAAACCATTTTTTTTCCTCTCCATTCAGAGACTTCAAAAAAGTCTCATCACAACATCTAGATGTTCTACATTTAGATTCTCAGCAAAAGTGAAAAACAATGGTAAGTGTTGTTCTGCAATCACTTCATCTTCACTGGTAAAACAAGGAAGTAACTTGAGGTATTCTTGGGGCATGGCATTTATAGGTTGTGGAAGATTTAATGGTACATACCTGTTCATTAAGAAAGCAGGGGCCACCATGTTTATGCCTGGTTAACTGCTCCTTGAGTAGGTGGGGTTAGTGAACCCGTTGTGAATGTGAAAGAAGGAGGTGAAACGACTGATATGGGAGGGGGTTGATGAATGACGATAGAAGTACCTGTTGGTGTTCCCATGTTTTGGCCAAATTGGCAAGACCAAAAGATGGGACAACATCATAACCACTTTCAGACACTAGGATCTAGCCCTCCTGGGTCCAGAGAGGGATCTATCTATATAAGCAAAGGTTTTATGTCTTTGAAGCTCAAAGTTGAGATGTTAGGCTAGTTATAAAGCTCGGGGTTTGTTTGTTTGATTTCTGTTTGGTTGTTGGGAATTCGGAAAGAAGGGTTAAATTTAGGACAAGGATGAGCAAAGATGATTTTAGGCAAAGGTGGGATGATTCAGAGAAAATTCAAGACCATTGGGCAATGGATTCAGGAAAGGTTTTACTTGCTATTCAATATGCAGGTTTTCAGTTGGGCTAGTCATCTAAAGCATTGGATCTTAAAGATGATTGTGTGGTGGGAAAGGCAAGAAAGAAGGTGAAAGAAAGGAAACCTCCAAGGTGACCTTTCAGGAATCAGATCCAGGGACAGGTCATGCCATTGGACAACCTGTGATCTAAGACCTAAAAGGCTAACTCTTCGGACAAGGGAACATTAAATATTTGGAACACAAATTTGAACACCTGAGATCAGAGAGAGACTTTGAACTCTCAATGCTTCAGCATCCAGCTCAAGGGAACTTAGAGAGGTTCAATTAATTGAAAAAGGAACTTGGTGAGACAGAGATAGAGTTCTATACTTCTAGTATCCCAATTCATTCGATTAAAGCCTAACAAGAACATATGAGAACAATTTCATTAATTCATACATCAGCTAGCAGCATATGGAACCACTACACTGGTTAAATTAGCTTGAATTCAATCCTCAGATAACAGATACAGCAGAAAACATTGAAGGCAAGGAGAGCAGAAACATAGGGTACCCAACGAGGGTAAATCCTATGCTAGATTTCTGATGCAAGTCAGAAGAAGTGAAATGTAATGAACTAAAAAGGAAAACATAGACAAAGACAGAAAAACATCACCACTGCTTTAAATCAGGATCCAAATAAATGTGCTTGTCATATTAAAGAGCAACACCAGTCAAGTACAACATTACCAATAGCTTGAAATTTAGTCTGAAAACATCTTCCTTAGCCTATCTTAAAACTCTACACAGAGAACATGTCTCAAAAGAAACAGCTTGCAATTCACAGATAGCTGATCAAAAACCTTTACAATGAGTTTCTTCATGAATTTTATAGCTGAAAAGAGGATGAGGACGTAGATAGAAAACTAAATGTAGCATTAAAACTCAGAAAGGGAAGAGGGCCGAGGTCCCATTCTGTTTTAAATTCTGGGCATTTATCTTCAGTACTCTTTGGATGAAACAATGGTCTTCGTCAGGCTACAATTTACTCCAGGTATGACTTTGATGTACTTGCAGTAACCTTCTGTAGGACTCTGGTAAGCTGGAAAAAATAAAAATCAATGATTCAGGTCTGCCATACTATGTAACAAATGCTTCTGATAGCATAGGACTACTGTCAGGGTATAGATATCTTCAGGAACACGGTATAGAATAAAAAAAAGTATGGGAACTCCGTCCTTTCACGGGTAGGAACATTCTGCTGATGGTGACCCTGATATATATCATTTTCTATGCCCTAAGCCTTCTGTGTGTTTCATGAGGTCTTTAGTTTGATATTTTGCCTCTAATTATTGAGTCAAGGCTCACAATCTTCAATTACCGGCCTTACATTCTCTGATCTTTCACTGATACACTTTGCCACTTCATGAATGTCTCTGATTGTGCAAACTTAGAGTTTTAATGGTGCTGGGGAGGTTTGACAGTGTTGAGCACCATACATTGATGAAATATTTGTTGTTTGAATCCTTCCCAAACATTTTCCTGCAATATTAGCCTCGAAAAATGGCTTTCTTAGCTCTCTATGTCACTGGCACGATGCCCACAAATCATGGTGTTTTCCGCTTGACTGTAATCCTTCAAAACACGAAAATACGTTAAGAAATCCATGCATGGGGTGAGCGGACATAATGGAGGACTGTAGGATAGGTGGCAGAACTGTGGAGATGCATTTGGAAGACGGTGTGAGAGGGAGTTTTTAAGGTAAAACATTAACATTTGACCTTCGAATAAAAGATATAGGGGACAGATGAAAATGCTATGAAAACACGCGGAAAGGTGACGTGGTGGGACATGCATTTGATCATGACCGTCCGATCTCAGGAGGAGATCTACGGTGGAAAACGCGTCTGAGAGCATCAGAAGGCGGGCTAGGGATCCCTTTTTGCTTTGGCTATCGCCCGAGCATTTTCGTTGCACGATCGCCATTGGATTAACTTCTTCAGATCGGACGGTGTACGTGCATATCTCGTCGGGTCAAACGCCTAACTTTAATGCGCGATGGGGGGCGGTTTTTAAATAGTGCACGAAGACACGTGTCATGCGGTGAATGGCATCACTGCGAAATGAAAAATACCGCCCTCCTTCCAAAAGGCGGTGTGATGGAAACCTCTGGTTTTTGAATAGTGTTTGGCGCGGGGACCACTGGGGCAGATGAACTACTGACCGTTGATTTTCAGTTTAAACGAACGATGGGTATGTGATCGGGACGGTGAAAGGGGTGGGTGACGGATGCTATGGAGCTTGCAACGACCGTCTGATCCGTATAGATCGACGGCTCAAAACACTCCCGATACATATTTGCGATAAGCGCTTTTCGGGCTGGCGCTAGGTTCTAGCGCCCAGGTCACGTGGGAAAACGGTTTTGGGGGCTGGCCGAAAAGGGCTAGGCCTTCAATATGTTAAAATGTGGGATTTCAGCCCTTTTTATGCAATTTGAGGCTAGGAAAGGGTAACAATAGAGGAAAAAAGGGGGGAATTGGACCAACAAGGGGTGTGTGTAGGATTTAAAGTGAAAGTGGGTGGTTTAGAAGGACTAGGGGAGGGATTCCTGGGGTAAATAGGGGAATTTTTACAAAAGGGAGAAAGGTTAAAATGGGGAATTTTGTAGGGGTACAAAAGGGCAAATGAAGGCCTTTTGGAGCACGAATTTTCACAATCAGTGAGGCTTATTGACTTGAACAACAGAGGGAAACAATCAAAGGGCAGAGAGCATGAAGGAGCTTTCAAGGATGATGTGTTTTCAGGAGAAATTCATTCCTTGAAGGCTCATAAAACACCTTAGCCCCTATTTTCTTGTCAAAGATTCATAGGGGACTAACAGTGGCTCCACATGGGGATGAATTCTTCTTGAAGGAGTCAAGAATACAGACATTATCTTTGAGGTAGGTCAGATGCCTACTGCTTGAGCCATCTTCCTTCTTTGATTTATGGCTGCCACAAACATGATAGATCAGTAGAAACAATCCCCAACAATCTACCTACCCAGACTACAGTCCTAATGCTTTTTTTTCAGGGTGCATTTGGACCAGCAGACCCTTTACATCATTTATTTTTTACAAGCAAGAAAATAAACCCATTCTCAATCTACCCTTATTGCTCCATGAGACCAGATTAAACTTTTGGTCTCATATGTTTCTCTACCTAATCTAATATCTGCTGGGATTAAACTGTCCAGCAGATTTCTTCCCTACATTCTACAACATAAATTTAAAAACAGTCAAACTAGGATTAGACAGTGTAGTTTGCTGGGAATCTGAGGCATAAAGACAGTTGCACATGGACAGGAACTTGCAGAAAACTGAAAACAAAAACTCGAAGGTTGAAAACTGAAACTTTGAAGCATCCTTCCTTCCTTTGTGACTCAAGTTTTAAGCTTGTTAGAGTCACTTTCTCTCTTTCATTTCAGCTCTGGTTTTGGGCATGTTAGAGCTAATCCTTTTCTTCTTTGCTGGTTCGGATCTTGGGCATGTTAAAACCAGCTGTCTTCACTCTCTTTGGCTCAGGTTTTGATCATGTTAGAGCCAATATTTTCACTTCAGAGGTTCATTTTTTGAGCATGTCTGAACCTCTCCTTCTCTGTTTTTTTTTTTTTTTTAAGTCATTTTCTCTTTTCTTTGAAAACAAAACATGGCAATGGTATTTACAATGGAAATGGAAACTGGAAATTTGAAATCAGCAGTAGTAGTGTTTGAGCATCCTGCCATTGACAGGACCCCCAAACAGCTTTGTACCATCTAGTTCTTGTAGAAAAAAGGCATTTGGGCCCACATTGGCCTGGATGATGTACAGACCTTGCCAAAAACTTTCAAACTTGTCGTGCTTTCCTTTGTCCTCTCTCTTTGAGTCCCACTTCAGAACTTTATCTCCAATTTTGAAGTCAGAAGCTTTGGTTCTTCTGTCAAACAACTTCTTTATATTTTCCTGAACTTTCATGGCTCTGTTATAGACCTCTTCCCTTGTTTGTTGAAGATGAATTGTCTAATTTATCCTCCTTACCATACTGTCTTCTTCTGTCTGAATTTGTTGGACAATTTTAATCAATGGCACTCCAAGGCTGGTAGGAAACACTGCTTCTGTTCCATAGACAAGCTGATATGGCGACATGCCAATGGATTTCTTTGTTGTAAGCCTGTCAGCCCACAAAGCATGCACCAAATTGTTGTGCCATGATTTTTTGTTCTCTTCTAGCAGCTTTTTGATGATGGTAACCAGGCTCTTGTTTGATGATTCCGCTAACCCATTACCTTGCGGGTAATAGGAAGTTGAATGACCGAGTGCTATTTGATACCTGTGATAGAAATCAACCATTTTCTTGGATCCAAAAGCAGTAGTGTTATCCGTGATTATTTTTCTTGGGCAGCCAAACCGAGAGATGATGTGGTCTTCTAGGAACCTAATGATGATAAAGTCTATGGCATTCCTAGAAGGTATGGCCTATATCCGCTTAGTGAAGTAGTCTGTGGCTGTAAGGATCCATTTGTGTTGTGCAGAAGAAGCTGGGTGTATTTCTCCGATGAAATATAAGCCCCATTGTAAAAAGGGACCTTCAACAGTGATGGGTTGTAGAGGTAGAGGTAGGAGCTTTCTTTGCCTTCGAAAATATGGCTTTTATGGCAGGAAATTATCATCTTATGGATGTCAGTGAAGAGTGTAGGCCAATAATAGCCATCCCTGAGTATTTTGTTAGCAGTGGCTTTCCAATTCAGATGGCCTCCACACTCTCCTGCATGGAACTCTTGTTTAATCCTCTCAGCTTCAGTTTCAGGCAAACATTTAAGCAATAGGCCATTTGTATTTTTCTAGTATAAGTAGTTATTCAGTATGCAATAGCTTCTGGATTTTAGTTTTAGGTATCTGGCCTTGGTCTTTGATAGTTCAGGAGGAGAATTGAGAATTGTGAGCACATACAAAATGTCAAAATACCATGGATATTTCTAAAACTTCCCCTCGATAGTGGGATCAGGAAATCCTTCTTGCTCATCTAGGGCATCGACCATGTTTATGTCAAGGGTTTGTAAATTTGATTCAACCATTAGTTGAGCTAAGCCCTGACCCTTGATCAAATTTGTGGGTTTTATCTCAAGGTCATATTCTAAGATCACAACAATCCATTTTCCCCTCTTCCCATCTGGGTCTTGGGACAAGATGTCTTTAACCACTATATTTGGAACGTAGGCTGTGGTGTGGGAATGTAGTATGTACACCCTAAAGTCTTTCAAGGCCTTAACCAGGGCATAGGCCTGTTTTTCCATTATGTTTTATTTCAAGGGTGCATCCCTCAGAGCCTTACTAAGGAAAGAAATGGGTTGTTCCATTCCCTTTGGATTTTTCTGCAGCAGAACTACAGCTACTGTATGCTTGGAGGCAAATGAAAAAATCAGAAAATACTTTGAGAAATCAAGACTGATTAGGACAAGAGCCTGGGTGAGTGCAAGTTTAACTGATTCAAAATATTTCTTAGCTTCAACAATCCACTTAACTCCTACACCTTTCTTCAGCATGTTGGTCATATTCCTGAGGTGTTCAGCTAGGTTGGGAATAAACCTCCTTAGGAAGTTGATTTTCCCAATAAAGGACTGTAACTCTTTGATGTTTCTTGGGTGTGTGATTTGTAGTATTCCCTCAACTCTCTATGGGTCTATACTAATCCACTTCTCAGATATAATGTGGTTGAGAAGCTTACCTTCTTGCAGCCCAAATACAATATTTTTAGGATTCAATGATAGACCAAACCTTCTACATTTTTCAAACACTTTCCTCAGATGTTTTAGGTGTTCTTCTTCAGTCTTGGAATAAACTGTTATGTCATCCAGATAGATGAAAATGAAGTGCCCTATTTCATCTGAAAAGGCTATGTCCATTGCTCGTTGGAAGGTTGCACCAGCATTCATTAGTCCAAAGGGCATTTTTACGTACATAAAAGTGCCCCATGGAGTGGTAAAAGATGTTTTGAGTTGGTCTTCTGGGAGTACTAAAAATTGGTTGTAACCTGAAAAACCATCTAACAGGGAGATCCTTCTTGAGCCTACTACCCTCTGAAGAATGTGTTCCATTTTTGGCAAAGGGTAATTGTCTTTGAGTGAGGCCCTATTAAGGTTCCTGAAATATATGCACAATCTGATCTCACATGTCTTCTTTTTCACAGCTACAAGGTTTGAGACCCAATCAGAGAACCTCACAGGAACTATTATGCCTGCTTCGTACATCTTTTTGATCTCCTTTTCAACTGCATGAAATTATTTTGGGTTTATTCTGCGAAGTTTCTGTCTGAAGGGCTTCTGATTTTCTTTCAGAGGTATTTTGTGCTGTATAATGTTTGTGTCATAGGCCTTTAAGTCCTCATAGTCCCAAGAAAACACATCAATGAATGCCTTGAACAGGTCAATGTATTTCTTTTTCATGTTTGCAGCAGGGACTTAGCCAGTTTAATCATCTTGGGTTTGTCTTCAGTGCCTATGTTGCATTTCTCGACATCAGAGTCTACGTGTTCAATAGTGGGATTTTTTTCCACATCATTGAAGTCAAAAAGGTCTTCTAAAGGTGCCAGACCTCGAGGTATGTTCTTGTCTTTGACCTGCAGCACCTCTACTTCTTCACTATCTGCATTTCCACATTCTTCGTTTGGGTTTCCAATATGTTCATTTAAAGTGTTTATTTCTATGTTACAGGGTGTTTCTTCCTCATCTGAGGACTCTTCACTTAGGCAGTTATCATCAGATTTCGAGTCTGAATCAGAAAACTCAAACTCGTTCCTGCCTACCAGGAAATCCTCAATTTTCTTATCTCCTTCAAAAACCTGCCAATATTTTTCATTGTCCGGCACTGCAGGTCTGAATTTGGTCTAAATGATGATTTTTTGGTCACTGGGAGGCTTGTGATACGAACTAGCCACGCAGGCTAATCCATTTGCAATTGCGTTCTGACTCCTAGGGACAAACACCAGTTCGTATTCTACAAAGGTTTTCAATAAATCCATAGCGTCATTCCTGTACGCTCTCAACCTAGGGTGTTTCATTGTGTATTCACCATTCAATTGTTTTGTAATCAACTCAGAGTATCCACGCACAGCTATCCTGCGAGCTCCTAATTTTTTCAACAGGTTCAAGCCTAGGATAAGAGCCTCATACTCTGCAATATTGTTTGTACATTTGAAGTGCAGGTTACATGCATGGCTCTCTACGTAGTCACTCTCTGTGTTATGTACCCACACTCCTGCTCCTACATTTCTCTTGGTGCATGACCCATCGAAATTCATTTCCCATAAAGTTTCGCTCTTGGGCTTAACATCGTTTCGTTCTTGGTGTGGTGTATGAGCTTGTGAAGGGTGACTAATCAGTTGCCTGCGTTCTATTTCTTGTTCACTCTGAGTTTCTGTTCCAGTGCACTGTCCAAAGTTTTCTACATCGTTCTCTTCCGAGTTTAGAGTAGCCATTATGTTAAAGTCCATGGGCTCTGTTTCCTTGTTCAAATCTCTATTTTTGAAATCTGACCCCTCTAAGGATTCATAATTACAAAGGATGAAGGAGTCAAGATATGTGTGCACAGAGTATAAAGGAGAATTTTCAGGCTTTTCGGGGCTGCTGACTAGGAATTTCATTTGTGCCTCTCTATACAATCTTCTAAGTTGGCTAAAGACAGGGATTGTGGCATATGCCCCATTCATCTACATTGTACCTTGCAAATTGGCTCCCCATGACCTTGACAATGGCATACCATACTTAGGTGGTACATTTGCCACCATAACATCCATAACCATACATTTTGCAGGGAGCTGGGTAAGATTTACACACAGGTCTTTGATTAAGCCCAGGCATTTTACTTTGCTAGACTCGAATGAATATAAATCCTTATAGGGACGGGTTATCTCTAGGCCTAACCTTTCCATCACTACCTTAGGCATTAGGTTGTGCGAGGCTCCATATTCATGCATTGCATTGTGAAGGATTTTGTCATGGATATTGAGACTGATATAAAAAGGTGGCACTACCCCTTCCTGAAACTTTCCTTCTATCTTTGGACCAAATAGAAGGGCTGGTTGATCATCACTCAGATTGACAGTGTCACTATTTTCATCCAGCTTTAAAGCTTTCAAAATTTGGCCTTTATATACATCCTGAGTGGCCAACTCAAAGAGTGGGATAGAGATTTTAATTTTAGCAATCTCACTCTCCAAATTGAAGAGAGATTGGCTCTTTGTGACACTCAACTTTTTTTTGTTAGCCACTACCTTAGTGGCCAAATTAGTGGGCTGATTCTCAATATGTAAAGTGTTTGTGACAGTTTTATTAGGAGCACTAACTGCGGTGTTAGTGCTGCTAGTAGGCTGACCTTGTTTGTCACTGTTTTGGTTGTATTTTTCTTTGTTTTTCCCAAAACTCTCAGCAGTTGATTTGTTGCTTTCAACAATAACTTTAGAAGTTTTATCAGGCCCTTTCTTGATGGAAATCTCAGAAGCCTTTGGTTTGGAGGTGTCTAGGCTCTTTTTGCTTCTAAGTTCATATTGTTCCCTGACTTGCATGATGGAATTTTCAAATCCGAGTCTGTAATCCTCAGATTCCAATCCTTCCTCATTCCAATATGAGGGAGAGGGCTGATATTCTTCCGTGGAACAGTTGTGGATTGAATTTTATACTTCAAGCATGTTCATTGTGTTACCCTCAGACTCTTCTATGATTCCCTCATCTTCATCAAGATAGTTCTCTTGGAATGGGGGAATAACTTGTTGATCTGCTTCTCTTTGTCTGTTGGGAGTGGTGTTGTTTCTTCTAAAGTTCTGGTTCTGGTTATGATTTTGATTTTTTTTTTGGTTACTAACTGTGACAACCATTTTTTCCATCATCTGCTGTAGCTTTTCCATGTTTTTAGATAAGCGGTCATAATTGGGGTCAGATGTGGAAGCTACAATGTCACCGCTATATGTTACCCTTTTCTCAGCCCTCAATATTTCTTTCTTCTCAATCAAGTTAGCCTCTACACTCACTGCTCCTTTTTTCATATCTTCCAGAGTGTTTTAATCCCTCTCCCTAAGCTAGTAGGCCATGTCAGCATCAAAGCCTTCAGGTTATTTCACTAGAGCCATACCTTGGGGAGGTTTCATATGTGGAGGAAGACCATTATAAACGCTATTAAACCTTGTAGAGTAGTCATGGACACTCTCTCCTATGTTTCTTTTTAGGTTCTTGTATTCTGCTAAGATTTGGAGAGGGTTGGCCTTAACTTCCCATTTGTTTATGAAAGTCTGATATAGAGTAGGAAGGTCTTGGATACTATTAGGAGGTAGGATTTTGAACCATTTCTTCACATCACCCCCTAAGCTCTGGGAAAAGATTCTCATTTTGACTGTATCATCATCTATATCCATGTATTCAAAAGAATCTTCCATCCTATCTACATGGTGTTGGGCTGTGGTAGACTCTTTTGCAGTGAAGTGTGGGATCTTTGACTGATAATCGTTGGGTAAGGGTACTAGAGGCTAGGGTAACATCAAAGGTGCATACAAAGCTGCCATGATGATGTTCTGCAGAGGTAAGGGGTTGGTTTGAGCAGCTGGTATATGGATGACAGGGATACTAGGACCAGAAGAAGTCTATTGTGCAGATCTAGGGTGGCAGAGCCCCAAGTTTTGAATGAAATAAATATTAGGAGGTGTATATGGAGGGGTCTCTCTGTCCCTAATGTGTTGACCACTATGAGGTGGTGAACCAGAAAGCTCAAGGTCTGGCTGGTCTAGAACACTGAATGACCTAGTTCTTAGTAATATGTTTGGTAGGTCTAGGTCGAAAGGTGGGACTAATAGAGATGTAAGGTCTTCTAGTGCAGAGTTAGCTCTATGGATGTGGCTGGAAATAGTTGGTCCTTTAGGCGTGGGAGATCTCTTGAGGATGCTCTTAGGGTTATCAACTATTCCAGGTGGGATTGGGTTGGGGTAAGCTCTTGTGTGAATGGTTCTTGTAGCCAGAATGCTGTTTTCCAACAAAGCAACTTAACCCTACTTGTTACTTCTATTGTGGCTGATGTTGTTATGGAGGTTGGTCTCCCAGTGGAGTCTTATGTGAACCAAGATAATCAGTAGGCCTACTGATCACCAGTGGAGTCTTTTAATCATTTAGGAGCTATGGGGTCGCGAGGTGGAAGGTTTAGGATGTTTCAAAAGGGTATATTGTCCACCACAGTGTTTCTGTAATGTCCTTTTTAGGGAAATCCTTAAAACACAACAAAATCTAACCAGAGATGGATTGGGAGGGCATTTACCAGATATTTAACCTCTAAAAGAGGATGAGATCCGAAGGCTATCTGGCCCTTTCCAGACTCTGTCTAAGAGTGTGGGGGAAAACACACCAAGTGGTATGGAGGTTGATTTGTGAATAGGAGTGTTTAACTGCCAACCTAACTAGAGATTATAAGTTTCTGAGGATCTTGTGATGTAGTGAGATGGGAGATGCTCAGAAATTCCTCAGCAGAGTCGCCATTATGTTGATGACGAAAATGGGAGACAGACAAGTGTTATCAGTTATAGGCTCTCAGATTTTCCCCAGCAGAGTCGCCATTATGTTGGTGTTCCCATGTTTTGGCCAGTTTGGCAAGACCAAAAGATGAGACAACATCATAACCACTTTTAGACCCTAGGATCTAGCCCTCCTGGGTCTAGAGAGGGATCTCTCTATATAAGCAAAGGTTTTATGTCTTTGAAGCTCAAAGTTGAGATGTTAGGCTAGTTATAAAGCTTGGGGTTTGTTTGTTTGATTTCTGTTTGGTTGTTGGGAATCTGGAAAGAAGGGTTCAATATAGGACAAGGATGATAAAAGAGGATTTTAGGCAAAGGTGGGATGATTTAGAGAACATTCAAGACCATTGGGCAATGGATTCAGGAAAGGGTTTACTTGCTATTCAATATGCAGGCTTTCAGTTGGGCTAGTCATCTAAAGCATTGGATCTTAAAGATGATTGTGTGGTGGGAAAGGCAAGAAAGAAGGTGAAAGCAAGGAAACCTCCAAGGTGACCTTTCAGGAATAAGATCTAGGGACAGGACATGCCATTGGACAACCTGTGATCTAAGACCTAAAAGGTTAACTCTTCGGACAAGGGAACATTAAAGATTTGGAACACAAATTTGAACACCTGAGATCAGAGAGAGACTTTGAACTCTCAATGCTTTGGCATCCAGCTCAAGGGAACTTAGAGAGGTTCAATTAATTGAAAAATGATCCTGGTGAGACAGAGACAGAGTTCTAGACTTCCGGTATCCCAATTCATTCGATTAAAGCCTAAAAAGAACATCTGAGAACAATTTCATTAATTCATACATCAGCTAGTAGCATATGGAACCACTACACTGGTTAAATTAGCTTGAAATCAATCCTCAGATAATAGATACAACAGAAAACATTGAAGGCAAGGAGAGCAGAAACATAGGGTACCCAACGAGGGTAAATCCTATGCCATATTTCTGATGCAAGCCAGAAGAAGTGAAATGTAATGAAATAAAAAGGAAAACATAGACAAAGACAGAAAAACATCACCGCTGCTTTAAATCAGGATCCAAAGAAATGTGCTTGTCATATTAAAGAGCAACACCAGTCAAGTACAACATTACCAATAGCTTGATATTCAGTCTGAAAACATCTTCCTCAGCCTATATTACAACTTTACACAGAGAACATGTCTCAAAAGAAATAGCTTGCAATTCACAGATAACCGATCAACAACCTTTACAATGAGTTTATTCATGAATTTTATAGTTGAAAAGAGCCTGAGGAGTTAGATAGAAAACTAAATGCAACATTAAAACTCAGAAAGGGAAGAGGGCTGAGGTCCCATTCTGTTTTAAATTCTGGGCATTTATCTTCAGTACTCTTTGGATGAAACAGTGGTCTTCGTCAGGCTGCAATTTACTCCAGGTATGAATTTGATGTACTTGCAGTAACCCTCTGTAGGAATCTGGTAAGCTGGAAAAAAAACAAATCAATGATTCAGGTCTGCCATACTGTGTAACAAATGCTTCTAAGAGCATAGGACTATTTTCAGGGTATATATATCTTCAGGAACATGGTATAGAATGAAAAAAAGTATGGGCACTCCATCCTTTCATAGGTAGGAACATTCTGCTGATGGTGACCCTGATATATATCGTTTTCTGCGCCCTAAGCCTTCTGTGTGTTTCATGAGGTATTCAGTTTGATATTTTGCCTCTAATTATTGAGTCAAGGCTCACAATCTTCAATTACCGGCCTTACATTCTCTGATCTTTCACTGATACACTTTTCCGCTTCATGAATGTCTCTGACTGTGCAAACTTTGAGTTTTTATGGTGCTGGGGAGGTTTGACAGTGTCGAGCACTGTACATTGATGAAATATTTGCTGTTTGAATCCTTCCCAAACATTTTCTTGCAATATTAGCCTCGGACAATGGCTTTCTCAGCGCTCTATGTCACTGGCATGGTGCCCACAAATCATGGCGTTTTCCACCTGGCTGTAATCCTTCAAAACACGAAAATACGTTAAGAAATCCATGCATGGGGTGGGCAGACGTAATGGAGGATTGGAGGATAGGTGGCAGAACTGTGGAGATGCATTTGGAAGACGACGTGAGAGGGATTTTTTAAGGTGAAACATTAACATTTGACCTTTGAATAAAAGATATAGGGGATAGATGAAAATGCTATGAAAACACGTGGAAAGGTGACGTGGCGGGACATGCATTTGATCATGACCGTTCGATCTCAGGAGGAGATCTATGGTGGAAAACGCGTCGGAGAGCGTTAGATGGTGGGCCAGGGATCCCTTTTTTCTTTGGATATCACCCGAGCATTTTCGTGGCGCGATCATCGTTGGATTAACTGCTTCAGATCGGACGGTGTACACGCATATCGCGCCGGGTCAAACGCCAAAATTTAATGCGCGATGGGGGGCAGTTTTTAAACATTGCACGAAGACACGTGTCATGCGGTAAATGGCATCGCTGCGAAATGAACAATACCACCCGCCTTCCAAAAGGCAGTGCGATGGAACCTCCAGTTTTTTAATAGTGTTTGGCGCGAGGACCATTGGGGCGGATGAACTACTGACCGTTGATTTGTAGTTTAAATGGACGATGGTATGTGATCAGGATGGTGAAAGGGGTGGGTGACAGACACTATGGAGCTTGCGACGACCGACCGATCCGTATAGATCGACGGCTCAAAACACTCCCGATACATATTTGCGATAAGCGCTTTTCGGGCTGGCGCCAGATTCTAGCGCGCGGGTCATGTGGGAAAACGGTTTTGGTGGCTGGCCGAAAAGGGCTAGGCCTTAAATATGTTAAAATGTGGGTTTTCAACCCTTTTTATGCAATTTTAGGCTAGGAAAGTGTAACGATAGAGGAAAAAAGGGGGGAATTGGACCAACAAGGGGTGTGTGTAGGATTTAAAGTGAAAGTGGGTGGTTTAGAAGGACTAGGGGAGGGATTCCTGGGGTAAATAGGGGAATTTTGACAAAAGGGATGAAGGTTAAAATGGGGAATTCTGCAGGGGTACAAAAGGGCAAATGAAGGCCTTTTGGAGCATGAATTTTCACAATCAGTGAGGCTTATTGACTTTAACAGCAGAGGGAAACAATAAAATGGTAGAGAGCAGGAAGGAGCTTTCAAGGATGATGTGTTTTCAAGAGAAATGCATTCCTTGAAGGCTCATAAAACACCTTAGCCCCTATTTTCTTGTCAAAGATTCATAGGGGGCTAATAGAACCAACAGATGTATTTGGTTGAACTTGAGTGAAGGTAAATGAAACAGACTCAAAGGATTGTTCTTCTAACCTTGGTTCTTGAAAATGGACAGGTGGGGAAATGGATTCTTGTTCCAAGAAAATGAGTTTTCAGGAAATATACTTAGATGAAGGGTTATGTGAACTACTGCCAGGTGCAGGTAGTGTAGGATCAGGTGTCGGAAGGAGTTCTTGGTTTCTGAGCCTTTTTAGAAACCAATTTTTTGGGATCTAACAGGATAGGAACTTTTTGTTGCGAGGTATCTGACCTTGTATGAGGTATTTTATATGCCAGAATTATGGAATAAAAACAAAGCCTGATATTTACTCCTATTTGAACAAATAGAGGAAATATAACAAGAACCCAGGGAATGAACTTCGCTTCTTCGGTCCTCGGAAACAACGACAAAAAATGTTGTATCTTAAGAAACAATCCCTTGGCTGTGGTAAGGAATCAGTGCTCAAGACATATATATATATATATATATATATGTCACAAAAATATGATATCAGATAGTCTTCATTTAATCACCTTCAGAAATTAATTATTAAAATCCTCAAGAATCTAATGAAATAAATGCTTCACAATGTCATTATCAGCTGATATTAATTGGAGTGATAAGAAGAACATGAAGGAATCTCAAACTAATATGATGATAAACAAGATCTATCACTTTAAACTCCAGAATAATTTTATGAAAGTAGAATAGTTAAAATGAAGGAGCGCTGGCATTAAGTATATTTAACTTTTATTCACATACATAAAAAGAGACCTGCAACTACATTACTTCATTTTATTCATAGAAGGAAAAAGATAGAATGGAAAATGGAAAACATATCAATAAAAACATATGCAAGAATCTTGATCTTCATTCATTAATCATCAGAAAATAGAGTACAAAATTTTATAGAGTACAAAATTCCAAAACTCAGAACCTTTTCCTTTCTTCTATTTCTCTTTAAATACAATGTAAAGCAGTTTGTAACTACTGAAACTAATCTTAACTGCTGAAACTACTTGAAACTTCTTAAACTACCTATTACATATCATCAAAACATCTCATTACAATTGAACTCTCTTAATAAAGATAAAATAAAAATAGAACTCTAATCTATCTGCTGAATATGAATTTGCTCCGCTGCTGCTACATTTCCCCAATTTTCTGACTTTTCCATTTTAGAAGATGAGGGATCATTAGGTAGAACATCAATCCAAGCTCTACATTTATTCCACACTTCAATGTTTGTATTAGGAGATTTGATCAGCTTGTGGTACTCCAGCCTAAAAGCGGTGATCCTGTTAAATGTTTGTCGCTTTGTAAATGAAGTCTTCACCATCCATAATAACTGAAAATGCTTCTAAAGAAAGTTAATAACTGTTGTTCCTTTTAGGATCTGAGTCTTCTCATGAGTGTTATACACCTTAATTTTTTCCAATACCAATAATGGTTCATAGGAATCCCATGATAAAAGGCTACCTTTAAGGTCTAAGCATGATGGAAATCCTGCCCTGGCTCTTTTTTCATACATATTATCAAATCTGTTCATTGCTTCTTTAATCTCTGTCAACTTATTTTCAGTGGTTTTCCTGCAAGTATTTTTAACAATCAACTTTTTAATCTCTACAACATATAGGATCATATCTTTAATATCATTTTCTTCTAACTCCTGATCAGTCTTTGAATCAATGAATTAATAAAATTCTTTGCCCATATGGCTCTGTTAATGGTCTTTACTTATCTACCATAACTTTCTCCTCAAAATATCTGACAATGATTTTCTCTTATGATACAATAGTCAAAGACCCCTCGGTTGATTTCATCTCTCCAGTGATTTTATTCCATATGATATCTTTAGCTTGTATCAAAGTTATATTTCCCTTCAATTTATCCTTGAGACTCTTGATTTTAGCATTAACTGTTTGACAATCTGTCCTGTACTTATCAATTTCTCCATCCTTGGCCTGCATTATTTTTGTTACTGTTTCCAGATCATTTTGTGCCTTTTTGAGATCTTTCTTTTCCATTTTCAGTTTAGTGTTTAATTGAGATAATTGTGTTGTTGGATCATCATTTGAAAATGACATAATGATAGTACAGGAATGAGAATAAACTTGGCTTTGCAATTTTAGTACAATTTATTTCAACTTCGAAATTTCTTCTTCTTTCTGTAAGAGCTGTTGAAGAAGGTTTTCCTTTTCACTTTCCACTTCTTCCACCTCTGCTACCATCGAATGCTCCCCTATAGGTAATTTCAACTTTTTCTTTAATACAAAAATCTCTGATTTTTCACTTTGTAGTAATTTTTGCACAACGGACCTATCATTTGGATCTACTCCAATCTTCACAATTATCTTCTTTAGTTATTCATTTTGGGTTGTTAAAGTCCTGGAGTTGGCTTTCTCCAATTTTATTTGCTTGATCACCTTCCCTAGCATATTCTCTGCCTTAAGGTCCATTGCATTAGTCTTGGTCAGGTCATTCACTATTAATTGACCTGTTTGCATGTGTAAACTGATTTTATGAAGCAAAGGAATATTTCTCACATCAACAGTTGAATTTACAGTATTGAAATTACTTGATGACCCTATAGTCATATCAGAAGGGTGAGAAAGAGAAATTTTAAACTGATCTTTTTCTAGATCCATGGTAGTCAACAATCTTGTCTGGTCCGGTGTTACTTGATATTCGGCCTGCACCTCCATGCTAGCCTTCATCTTTTGATTCCTTTCAGTAATATGAGAAAATAATTGTTTAATCAAAGGTATTTTCTCCTGAGAATCTCCATGTCTTCTTGGTGAGGTTGGAACATTATGCTCATCTCCTAATTGAAGCAGAAAACCAGGCTAAGCACCTACTATATATGTCTTCATTGAATTTTGTTCTCTTTTCGGCTCTTTGCTCCTCATATTCAGAATATATAACTGCCTCTTTACTCCTCTTGCTTGATTTCTCAGATATGATAGGAGTCTGTATATTAGAACTAGAAGAACCTGCAAAAATCTTATTGGCTAACTTCTCTATGTTAGGTCTACTGTCATGAACAAATGTTTAGTAACCATTTTCAACTCTCTTGTTTTCAATTACTTTATGAGGATCATAAGCCCATTTATCTCCTAACAACAAGTGCATACCATCTAACATCTTATTAAACTCATCAACTGCTTGTTTCATGTTGACTATACATGGACCCATAGACATAGGTAATTTAAATATGTGACCCTTTTTCATTGGGACAAAATGTATTTGGTCAACATTCAAAATCTACATAATGAATTCTAAGGCAAATAATCTCATAGGAACAAATGTGGGAAGTCTATATGGTTCTATCCCAATTCCATAAAGTCTAATCTCTGAGTAATCTTCATACACATACCAATCTCCAAATTTACAATTTGTACTCAAATGAAGAAATTCTTGAGCCTTTGGCAAGAAACATGGGGGAGAAACCCCATTCAAAATCTTATAGGCAGTAGACATGAAATAATTCGCAAATCAAACAACCCCTCCTCATTTTGTTCCTCTCTTACTACATCAGTCCAAAACACTACTGAATACCTCTTTTTATTTATATCCATGATGTTCAACCCCAAATGAAAGAATTCTTCCACGTTTTGATATACAAATAAATAAATGATAAGAGAAGGGAACATGAATGATCCAGTGAGTGATAAAATCATGAGTTGAGTATTGATGACCTTCTGCCAGTAAGAAGGGATATATAACACTACTCCTGGCTTCATTATCAACACAAATAGTCCCAGTACTGATTTATCAATTAAGCTTTCATCCTATTTTCCCAATATCTTTAATATACACCTAAGCACTAGCCGAACTTCTTCATCAAAGAATTCTGTGGAGAAATATTTACTATTTGGTGCAAACCGCTTCGTGTTTGGCCTTAGGAAGAAGGTGAACTGGGTGAATTCTTGTCCTGCAAGATTATCATAATGCACTGCCAATGATTCGTTAGTGAATTGAACATAAGATTCAGACTCTGGGTAACATAAGGCTTGACGAATTGAGTAGGCCAAGACTTGTAGAACATTCTCTCATAGACAATTCATTACCAAACATTTACCAGCCAGTGCACAAACTCAAGGAAAATATGAGTCCTAGGGATACATACAGATAGTACGTCTGACTTGACCATGGCAGAGAAAATAGGACATTCTTTGTCATTCAAATAGGCCTGCTGATAAAATGGGAGGTGTTCTAGAGAGAAAATGGTATCTCAGATATCCCTCTCAGTGTCCATGAGAGGAATATGACTGGATGAGTCGGAAAGAGATGAATGTTTGGCCATGATACTGCTCAGGGTGGCGAACTACGATGGAAAGCACTGGTGCAATCAGGGTTGAAAAATACAAAGGAATAACATTTAACTTGTGAAATGAAAAGCATGTTTAAATATATGGCAAGGGGTCTTGAAATTAAATGTTGATTTGACGCACAAGAGACTGTTAAACGATACCGTGACATGGCTGAAAGCTGTCACCAACCAGCGGCTTACGTCACTGTGGGAGGCCTCTGGGGTATGAAGCGCTCATCAGGGCCTTGCCCCTGCAGTGAATCTAGACCGTTGATCAAGATTGGATGGTTAGTCAACAGGGTCAACTGCGGAGGCACTCTCCCCATTAACCCATGCGTTGAATGTGCTCGTGGGTTGCTGTCTTTATCCTCTGACAAGAAAATCCTCGGATCCCGCTTTATTACTTGCTCGAACATTGACCGAAGCATTGGGACCCACCTTAGCATATCCTTCAAAGTGTTGAACTTTAAATTTACAAAAACATTACAACTTTAGTTAAAGTATGAGGAAGCTCTACTTTAACACATATTTTATATATTCTTCCATTTTTTTGTATTTTCGAAAAATTAAAATAAATGATATTGCAAATGAGCCACAAAAACCACTAAACTCAATTATGACTGTGATGTCCTCCATTGTCTCCACTACCTCCATGACTGCACTGTTGATTTGGTCAAATTGACCCCATCCACATGCACTGACCCACATTCACACCAAGGAGTGGTTTATTCATCTTGACCCTATCTAGATGCATTGATCCACATTCACATTAAGAAGTGGTTTTATTCATACTAAAGGGATTATGGGTCTGTCTACCCTCTTATTAATCTATTCATTAAGGAAGACAAAATTTAATATTCTAATTAGTTAAAAGCTAAATTAGGAATATTACATTCAACTAGTGATGTGGCACAAGTATTCATCAGAGATGTGGTGAGGTTACATGGTGTTGCACTAAATATTGTATCAGATAGGGATTATAATTTAATTTCCAAGTTTTGGAAGGAGCCATTTATAGGTTTAGGGACAAATTTGGTCTTCAACGCAACTTATCATCCGCAGACAGATGGAAAGACAAAGAGGGTCAATATGATATCAGGGGACATGTTGAGGATGTATGTGATCCATCAACAGAGGAGATGGGAGGAGTACCTTATGTTGGTTGATTTTGCTTATAATAATGGGTACTGAGAGTCATTGAGGATGAGTCTGTTTGAGGTACTCTATGGGCGGAGTTGTAACACTCCCATCAGTTGGAGTGATCTAGTGAACATGGTGTTGATAGTACCGGATATGTTGGTAGAGATGGAACATGAAATGCAGGTAATCAATAAGAATCTAAAGGCAGCACAGGAAATGTAGAAAATTTATGCAGATTGGAACAAGATGTATAAGGAATTTCAGGTTGGGGAATAGGTGTACTTGCACATCAATACTAAGAAGATATCCTTGAGGATTGGATCGTGTGACAAGATGACACCTCAGTTTTGTGGACCTTTCACGATTATTGAAAGGATTGGAACAATATCCTGTTGACTTGCACTGCCTCCAATAGTGAAATTCCATGATATTTTACATGTTTCGTCACTTAAGAATTATGTTAAAGATGTTGATCATGTGATTGATTGGTCTGTATTGCAGGTGGAGCGAAAAGGAGAATTTCAACCAGAACCATAATGTATTTTGCAGAGAAAGATGCTCATGCTCCAGAACTGATAAATCGAGTAGGTTAAAGTGCAGTGGAAGCACTTTGGGCCCGACGAAGCTACATGGGAGATGGTGGATTAGATGCAAGCTATGTATCCTTATCTATTTGCTGGTTGAACAAATTTTTTCGCATATGTTTTGGTATATTGTTTTGAGACGTGTGTTAAAACTTGGAAATCGTACAAGTAAAAAACATTAGAAATGTCAAGCATACGGTAAAAATAAATATTTACAGGGTGTTAGAGTCAGAATATGCATTATAGCATCAGTGATCGATATCATCTCTTCATTTCTCATTTTAGGTGTCTCATTCTGAAATCTTTATATCATTCCATTAGGTCATGCTAAAAATTCTTTCACTTATGGTAGCTTTCCTCAATAAATTTTCACTCTCCTTCAAAGGACCATATTTTTTGACTCACTCCCATGTCTTCTTGAGCATAATAACACCTATGAAAATGCTCTTTTCACCATGATTTGTCTCAGTTAAAGTCAGTCATGAAGATTGGGTCTAAAAATTCTCATTAGGTCATTAGGTTTTTTGTTTTTTCAAGGTCATTACTTCATCCAAATAAAGTCAGCAAGTATATGAGAGGGACTCAAAGAAAATTATATCTTCCTTTACAGAAGATCATTACTTTGAATTTTTTTTTTTGTTATTCAAGTTGTAATTATTTCAATGATTTTTATATCAAAATGCTATTTTGATATAAAAACAAATATGTAATTTATTTATTGATTTATTTTATTTTTCAAATGTAATTTTATGTTTTTATATGTAATAAACTATCTAGTAGCTATCAATTCAATCATTCCAGCCAAATTGAAGCAAATAAAGTTAAGCTTCATTAGTTGATCAACTTGCAAAGAAAAAAGACATAAAGGTTAAAAAGTATCAGAGTCAAAGTTTGAAGAAGAGAAAAATGAACATAAGGAAAGTGGGTAATTCAAATAAAAAAAAAATCCACTAAGTTATAAATCCATTCAAAAACCTCAAAGCAAAGTCTTTTGTTTCATTCATCCTTTAGCAATACTCAGCAAAGGAGAAATATCGCATTTTCAGTGAGAAAACTAGAAAATTTCCAGGTACGCTGCGCGTTTGAGGGAGACACTGCACGTTTGAGGTGGAAAATGCACGTTTGAGCTCAGTCGCTATGCATTTTCCCGAATTCCTCAGACCATTTCACCTGGACACTGCGCATTTGGAGGTGGTCGCTACGTGTTTTCTCCAGGACGATGTGCGTTTGCTTAGAAAGGCAGAAAACCACTTGATAGCCTCCTACTTCATCAGTAAGTTCCAGATATTTGCATGGATTTTCTTCAAGGCTCTCTTGGTCAGTGAGTAAACCCTAAGACATCTCTTTAGTGATATATCTTGTGTTTTATAAGAAATTTGAAGTTCTTTCCAAAAATAAAGCCCTAGTTCTCATTTCAAAATTGAATTCCCTTCCCATTTCCTTATATATTTCCCATACCCCTATTCCCTAAAAAAATACCACTCCTAATACCATTAAATCCTAAGGTTTACACAAAACTAGGTTCCCATTGACATTCTCATTCCTACCATTTCCACAAACATTTCTTTCCACTTCACATTCCCTCCATTTCATTCCATCACCCTAGTGTTTCAAATTCAAAAATGTCTGAAGAGGAGAACATAACTATTAGTGAGGAGCAAAGAAAAAAGAATAAGTCATACAAAAAGGGAGGGAAAGTCATTAGACATGAACCAACAACCACTAGAGAGCTTATGGCTTCTCCCCTTACTGTGTCATTTTTTAAACATGTGGGTTGTTTTGAATCTTGTGAGAAAGTGAAAAAATCCAGTATCATCCTATGTTGACAAGATTGTTCATTTCCAATATTCAAGATAGATAGGTCACTCTTGCCGGGGTCAATTTCACTATGTCCACTAATATCATTGCAGCTGCTGTTAGGATAAATTCTAATCGTAAGTGTACGAAAAAATCTCACTTTAGCTGTGCATAACAAACAACCCTAACATCAAATATGGCTGCCAATTTCTTTAGGTCTTTAGTTAGTTGACCAAGATAAATGCTACAAAATCTAGATCTATGAAGTAAAATACATTAAGTAGTAAATAAAAGCAAGAGTTACTCCATGCATCTAATAGACAAGATTTGATGGCTGTAACGAAGAGATCATCTGGGCATGTGGGGGGATACCTGAAGGGCCACCCCCTCATGAGGTTTGAAACGTCTCACACACATCCGAGAATCATTGGTACAATCTGCTGGATCACTGAACCATCAAGTATACAGATCTTGATCATGCCGTAAGGAGATGGAACTGAGAAACAATCAAGTCAAAGGGCAATAAGGAGTCCCTTTGCTTGATCCAAGGTGCCGAACAAGAGTGGAAGCTGGAACAGGGGTACACCACCCTCTAGACCTGTCTTTTGGAATTAATGATCTGATGTCGACAAAAGGAGGTCTGTCATAGGTGAGGCAATAAGGGATCCTCAACTAAGGCATGAGAGAAAATAGTAGAGCGACTGATAGACTGACACCAGGGATGATGATGAAATGGGGGGTACTGAGTAGTAGATAGACGATTTCCCTTGTTAGAGCATAAAGGGCATGGATGACCTAGCAACAACTGACACAATATTAAAGGGGAAATTAGGACTAAAGGCCATAATGTGTGACACGAGAGAGGAACCATGTAATGAAGGATGGAGGACAATGGCGGGATACGACTCCATGGATGCGACACGTGATAGACTCCATGGATGCGATGATGACTCAACTTGGATGCTCTAAACAAGGGCGACTCAATGATGCTGCCACACATAAAAGGTCCAATGGAGACCATGAAAGCATGAGTACAAGATGGTTACTCACGACGAAAATCGACACGAGCATGGACAAGTATGGAGGAAAAGTGGTGCCCCAAGTACAAGTGTTGCAAGTGAAGAAATTCGATTTTGAGGAGTGATGAAGTGACCCTTCTTGGAAAATATGTGTCCTGGTGAAGTATCAAATCACAAAAGACTAACAGATACCCATTTGAGAGCTCGGTGAGAGCTTTCCAACGGTACAGACAATTTTTCAAACTAAGCTACGGTTTGGCTGCAGTAGGCGAAAGAAAAATCAGGGGTTTCTCTTTTAATAAGGAATTTTCCATCCAAATTCACTCATTTTCAAGTGTAGCTGTGGTGAATGTAGAGAGGAGAGAAGGCCCTAAATCTTGCAGCGATCGTAGCAGACAAACCGACTGTTGGATCGAGATCCGCCAGTTGCAGGTAAGAGGCCTAAACCTACTCTTTCATTTTAGTGGATTGAAAGTTTAGTTTAGGTGCCCAGAGCTCATGAACAGACCCTTGCTCCTTTTCATAGCCGGATCGCACTTTTTGAGGCAATATCTGTGACCTGGGTAGCAGTTTTTGGGTAGAAAATTGTGACCTGTCCCAGGATTTTTCCTGAAAAGTGAGACCGACAGAGAGGGGTTTTTCTGTGCTGTTTTTTGGCTGAGAGCTGGGTTTTTATGTTTGAAAGAAGTCTTCCCATTTTGGACCTTGAAAAATATGATGGTTTTGTGCAGATATGGCAGAATTGTGGATCAACTGGAGAGAGATAGACCTGGACACATTACAGTCGGAGATCCGAGAGGATCATGGTGTGCACAGTGCATTAGCTAGGTTTGGGGTTCTGAAGTTTGTGGAGAACACTTTGATGAGAGCTGGAGATCCCTTGTTGGCCCGAATTGTCAGTTATTGGGATCCAAACCATGAGGTATTTATAGTGTAGGGGCACTAGATTGAGTTGACAGTCCAGGATATATATTTTCTGACTGGTCTCCCACCACTTGGGATGGTGGGGAATACTCAACCATTGTTACCGCGAGGGTGAAACATCATGGAGTTTGTAAAGTGCCATTTTCGACTAGGTCTCCATGTCAAGGGGACATAGATACCCATTGGGGATCTAGAGAGGTTAGAGACTCATGTTGTGGTTGCAGAGGTGCTGCGGATCTGTTGTGTTGTACAAACAACCCTCACCATTTCAATTTTTTATATTAATTTTTGAATAAGAAATGGGTCCCTTTTTCTTTGAATAGTTATAGAATCGATAAAATGTTTTGAGGAAATCCGATGCATCATAAAATAGAATCGAAGCCCAACGAAAAAGGATTTATTAACAAAAAATATAAAAAACATGAAGGCCTTTATCTCATTTCGCATATTCAAAGTATAGACGATAAAAAACTCAAATGTGTTATCATTTAATCTCGATGCGATAAAACAATAAAAAAAGCGCATATCGCATGAGCAAGAGTCCAAAACCTTTCCATGTTGAAACCTCGATGCGATAAACCCGATCGAAATAAAAAATAGGTGAAGTCATATTACATCCTTATGCACCCTTTTAAATTTCCTGATGCGATAAGTTAAATCACGATCGCTCATCGCTAAAACACATGACTCATATCTGAAGACACTCCTCTAAAAATCTGCGATGTGATATCATTATTAAAAAAGTGCGCTTCGCGTAAATGAAAACATAAAGTATTAAAAATACACATGTTTTATCAAATAGATCATTTATAAAAGAAATGCCAAAAATTTGATATGATTTAAAAGCACTGCGCCCTCCATGCCAGCTCAGCAATAATCGCAAATCACAGATATAAAATGGAAATACTTAAACCTAATATTTGAGACTTCTGATCTCCGATATACGATTATCGTTGATCAAAAATTTGAAAAGTTATGGTATTAACGCTATAATTGGACTGTTATGAATGTGCGATGAGACAACCCATAATGGCATTAAATCTCACATTATACGAGGAAATCATTAAAAGATAATCATGGTTGAAATGTTTCGTGGATTTCATCTTCGATGGAATAATATTTCTTTAATCTGTCATCTTTATTGTGATAAAATGCCATTATCTCCTCTTTGCTTTGTATTCATTCTTAAAATAATTTTTCCATCATTCTGCTCATTTGTGTCATTGTGCAGACCTGAGAAACAACAATGAGTCATGAAAATGTCTAAGAAATCCAGGAAAGTGAAGGTCCTTGTCGTTCCAAAAGAGCAACCGACTAAATTGGTATTAGTAACTGATACTACTTGTTTGGGTCTCGACAAAAATTCATGGGAAGGAGTTTACAATATACTGGAGGCAGAAGATCCAACTATAATATCAAAAGAAGAACCGACAACAGATTTAGATAAAAAATCAGAAAGCACTTTGAAGGAATTGGCGAGCTCCTATCTTCACAAAATAGAAGTTCTCGCGAATGTGTTCTCGTATAATGATTTGGTGAGATGGGTGATAGAAAGTATAAATATAACAGACAAGGCATTCTTTACGTCAGACGGAAGGATGTTCGGGTCTTTCAAAGCAAAAGATATCAAGAAGATGTATCACCTACCAGACCCTTATAAATTCTACAATAAAGCATTTTTGGAAGACTTCGCCAAAGAAAATGAAGTGGAGTCAGATCCTATCAAATATTGGAGGCATTTTCTAGAAAAACACAAGCACGAATCTTTGAGTATGTACTCCGTAGAATCCTTGGAGTCTCCTTATTGCTATGCTGCAGCTATGATGTGTATATTGTTTGGAATCGTCAACTAGGAAAATTTTTCTATTGAGATGGTACCTTGAATTGAAGTCGCTATTAACTCCTACATCATGGATTGGCCAACCATTTTATCTGATAAAATGGCAAGCAAAATCCTCGATTATAGGAGAAACAGGTATGTGACTACCCGGGTAATACCCCCATTTTACATGAGTTCTTATATTATTGACACCATATGCTTCAACTCTGAATTCCCTATCTTAGGCTGGAAGTGGACTCCTCAAAGCCTGACTCCTATCCACATTTATCACAAATATCTGTGGAAGGCCTATTACAAAGAACATATATACAGAATTTGTCATGGGTTTATCTTCCCAGTTCACCAAGCTATATTCAACAAACCCGCTCCAAGGTTATCCAACGAGGCCAACATTGACCTAACCTCAATCAGAAGCTGGTTTGGAGAGGAAAAATTCACCTATATTAGGATATTTGGAAGCATCACTGATCCCCATGTTATACCCTTGTACATTCCCGATAAATTGTTAGCCCAAGAAATAGCCTATAAAATAACAGAGAAAGGGATGTCTAGAAACCTAAAAAATTCAAAGAAGCTGATGTGGCCTACATTTCCCTTCCGATGTGGATATTTTTCTCTACATGATTTTAAACATGCAGAGAAAGAAGCCAAAAAAATAAAAGACCTCATATTAGCATCCATCCCCAAAAGACAGTATGATCCAAAGAAAGTTTCCTATAACTTTACATCTATGGTACAGGTCGCTAAATTTGAACATGAAGACGCTGATTTTGATGATCTATTTGCCTCAGCCGAAGTATTTTCACAGGTTAAAGAGCTAGCAAATTTAAAATTTGGAGCAAGTGACATGGAAAAATTCCTACAGTTGAGGACCAAGAGACTACTAAAAATACCTCTTGATCAGTTGAGAACTACTCCCCTACTGCAACAGGAAGAAAACAGTGAAGAAAATAACACCGAAATAGAGCAGGAAAAGAAGAATACAAGAAATAATGCTGATACTCAAACTGAACAAGAAAAGACAGGTAAAAAATATGGTGATTCCTCCGACATCGATATACATATTCATTCAAATCTATTGAAGGAATGGGAACAGTTTGATCGGAAAATCAAGGGCCAAAATGGTTCCCAGAGTGTGTCTACAATGCAATCGCCCGCAACACAATAGCCCATGGTAACCAGTGTTACAGTTGAAGGAGCAGTTAGCAATATTAATACCCAAGATGTTGAGATCATCCCAGAAAATCCTTCTGAGGAAATTGTATTAAATATTGAAGATATACCACCCTTGGATGTCTTCTATAGTCCAAAGCATAGGGCTGTAGTTAGAAAACAAAAGAAGAAAAGGAAAATTGATCAAGATCTATTTTCATCTCCCCAAGTCAAATTAATGAATGTTGTATGGAGGGAATCTGAAGTTCATCCTTCAGAGGATTTAAATAAATTATCTCAATATGCAGGGGCTTATACATCAACAAAAATGGACAAAGCCTCTGAAGTCAGCTAATTGATAAAAGAAAAAGATCAAAAAATAGCGCTGCTGGAAGAAAAGGCAACAGTGGATCATAAAAAAATAGCACAGCTAGAACAAAATCTAATTGAATAAAGACAACAGATTGAGCAAATTAAAGAGCAACTGAATGTTGAGAAACAAAATCTTGACCAGCAAGCTTTACACAAAGAATAGCAGTTGTCTCAAGAGCTAAACAAATTATAGGTAATGCTTCAACAGGAGAAGATAACCAAAGAAGAACAGAGTGCCTTGTTACAAACACAGATACAAAAATTTGAGGAGTATCCTGAGCTTGATCAGTTCAAAATGGAGGCTCTCGAATCAAGTAAAGCATTGTCACGATAGCTTGATATTTTATGTCATAAAATATCACTAGTTGACCCTCTATGTGTAATAGCTACATCACTCATAGAAAAGGCAGTAAACACAAGGCTCAAATTTGAAGATGCCGATGAGAAAAGTTTGGGATTCCTCACATGGCAAGACACAGACCAAGGCATAGCTGCCAATCTTCTCAAGATCCAAGAATCACACAAGGAAATTTTGTTTGCAGAATGGGAAACACAGTTAATTAAAGAAGAATGGGCTACCTCCAGGTCAAGAGCTTTAATGAATAATTTAGTGGAATTAATCAATGAAAATTTGTATACAGCCAACTTGATTTCCGATTGCATCCCAGGGAAACTCCCAAAAGTCAAAGAATTAGAGAAATAATGGAAGCAAGACTTAGCGAGTAAGGACCAACAGATCAACGCAATGCAAGGATTCACATGGGATGCATTCTGTTTCTATTTGGTTAAACCACACAACCAATATATGACTAAAAAATGCCTCTCATGCCATCAATTATATGATTCCAGAGCTTTCGGATGCCACATATACTAGCTAGCTACATTCCCGATTGAGTCATCTTCCCGAAGTGAAAGAAATGCTATCAATCTTCCAGCTGCGCATACCAGATATGAAAGAAATACAATGAACCTGTTCCAGTGGAGATCACAATTATATTTTTATGAAATCGAATCTCCGATTTTACTTTGTTGGAAGTTTCAAAAAAAATTTAAGCGATATTTTAGATAGTTTGTTTTAAGTTTATTATTATTTAAACCCCTTTCATGTATTTAGAAAGGGGTCCTCAATTTGTATTAATTTTTGACTTGGGAAGTTACACTTCTGTACTTCCGAATATATTATTTTTATTAATGGTGGATCACGATTCTACACTTTTATGAGGAAATTGTTTTTCAAGAATTTGCATGTTTGTTTTTCCTGGAAGCTATTCTAAGTAAGAAAGCGAGATCAGAATGTTATTTGAATCAGGAGGTTACAAATGCATCTGGTATTTCTATCATAACAATGTTGTTTAATTTTCCTTATGCAATGAAACATTCTTTTTGAAAATTGCTATTGTTTACATGTGTATGCATGTGAAACAATCCTTTGTTATATCATTTCTGAAAACTTAGAATTGTCATATTATAAAATATATGTGAGTGATATATATATATATATATATATATGAATGCGATATGTTATCATCATTACTTTGTTTAATTTCATAAAAAAAGTAATTATTATATGTGAATGCATCTTTCTTTTGGATGAATAAGCCATCTATATGATTATTCATCTAATTGGAACAAATACAGAATCACATTTATCAGAGGATACCCGGGTTAAAGTAGAAGTTATTTGTATTTATTAAGTCATAGATTAGATAAATTATCATTTCCATTATCCGTTATACAAACAACTAATCATCAACCCATATATCATTGGGAAACTGGTTCCTTATTATCCAGTCAAAGCCACGATCCCAAATGGAAAAGGAGCTGTACTAAGGTCTGGACCGGGGGGTTTTCCCCAATGTTTGAAGCTAGGATTTTTGAGGCTTCAACATTTTTGGTGCTAGAAGGAGGGCCTATGCCGTGAATGGCGAGTAATTCCAAATCCACAGGCCATTCCAAGAGCAATTCACCCTCATCATCTCCTTCAACTTCTCCTTCATCTAAAATTTCTAGTGAAGAAGTTGAAAATAAAATTACTACACCCACTGCCAAAACCTTAGACATGTCGGACGATTCATCTTTTGAATCCCCTGAAGTAAAATCTCTAATTCATAAACTCCAGGGGTTTTCACTATCACAAGAAGAGTCTAAGTTATCCCAAGGTAGTGTGACTTCACAATATATTCCTTCCTAGCCTCTTACTAGACTGTAGAATGAAAAGCTTGGTATTTTACTGACTGAACTTCCTCTACCAAGTAGAAAAAGAGCTATAAAAACACCTTTAGAGTTAGAAAGTGAGACTCTTTCATCATCATCATCCACATATTTCACACAATTTCAAACTCAATCATATGTTTCCCAACTTCAAGTTACAATCCAAAAGGGTACAACTGTTTCAACAACATCTACTCAATCGCTTTCAACTGTCCCTTCACCTTCCTCTACTGTTAGTACAATGATGGCACAACCTCAACCAAGACCATGGACCAATCCAAGAGAGGTTATAATGCCTACACCTTTGAGTCAATTACCAGCTCATCCCGAGAAATGGTTACCAAAGTTTAGTCCTGATATCGGCATATTAGCTGAAGAACACATTAGCAACTTCATGTTGTCCGTAAACTTAAATGGAGTAACGCAAGAAGATGCTGTTGTCAGGATATTTCCATATACTTTACAAGGAGAAATGGGATCTTGGTATTTTCCATTACCACCAGGATCTATTGATAGTTGGGATGTTTTTCAGGAACAATTCCTAACCAAGTTCGGAGATGATAGATTAATAGCAACTTTGATTAGTGATCTCTCTAATTTGAAATCAGAATCTAAGGAACCCATCAAAGACTTCAACTCCCGATTTAACAAGTTGTTGAATAAAATTCTTGCAACATCAAAACCTAGTGAAGAAGTCCAAAGTGAATGGTATATATCCACTTTGAATTCAAACATATCTATATTTGTAGATAGAATTTCTAAACCTACACTAGCCGGAAACATGAAGGAAGCAATCGTTGTTGAAAACGTATTATTACTTTAGAGAAAAAGAATTCTAGTGAAGAGAGAAAATCCAAAAAGGTTAGTTTCAAAGATGATTCAAAGAAGAAAGCACCTAAAGATCCATATGATATGGAAGCATTAAAAAATTCCTGAAAACTATGTCCAATGAGATGGTAGAAATAAAAAAACAAGTAGCTAAAACTTTCACTAAAAGGCCGTTTAGGAACTTCAAAAGAAATCAACCAACTAAACCTAAACCACCTAATGCAATATCTAATGCAGAATCAGATTTAGAAGAAGATGAAGAGGAAGATACACTTCCATCATCAGAAGAAAACAAAGAAGACGAATTAGTTGAATTCCATGGGATGTGGGATTTTATTTTGTCTAACTCAGATAATGAAAATGAACAGGAAGCTCTCCCAGTGAACACAAGAAGTAAGAGTGCAACAGAACCTGTTCAAACATCCCCTAAGAAGAAAAATTCAACTCCTGCTACTAAAGATAAAGCTCCCATAAAGAAAACTTCCCCTTTGCCTACTCAAAATCAACCATCATCTTCTAACTCTCCATCAACATCTAAAACACTAGTAGTGTCTGATTCTATGGATTATAACATTATAGAAGACATGAAGAAGACCAGAGAAAATATTTCTTTACATGAACTCAGCAAGCTCAAGCATCAACAAAAGTTGTTTCTAAAAGAATTGAATGTAGTGCCTGCTTCTCCTCTTCCAACTAGTGTAATATCCAAGGCAACCAAAGGATCAGGTAAGCCACCATCTGAGAAAGTAGATGCTACCGATGCTGTTTTGATTGGAGATAGATCTAATTCACATACACCTCCTTTTCTCTTAACTTACGAGATCTATAATAGGAATTTATATAACTTCTTGATAGATTTAAGGGCATCATCAAACATAATGCCAGCCTCAGTGTGCTCTAAATTAGACATTGAACCCCAGAAATCTGCAGTTCATATTGTTCAATTAGATCGGACTAAAGTGAAAGTTTTAGGAGAGATTAATTTAGTCACTATTAGGCTATCAACTGATCCTAGAGTAATTCAGAGAATTGATATATTGATTTCCGACATCCCTGAGTTTTATGATTTAATTTTAAGCAGGGATTGGTCTGAAAAACTTCACAGTTATATTCCAACCGATTGGTCTCACATGTGGCTTCCCTATAAAGGGAAACCAAATCAAATTAAGATTTATTGGGAGAAACACATGACCCATACAGTAACAGAGTTTGAACAAGAAAACAAACCTATAGATTTCAATAATAACATTCTTTGAAATTACTCAACCGAATCATTCTTTGGAAATTTTAATGCCCAACAATCACCATTCCCTGTAAATAGCTTCACTTAACAAGTTGAAAAATTCTTAAATATCGATAATTCAAGATGTGTTAATATTGCCGATCAATTTGTAAATAAATCTGTAGATAAATCTTTATTTTGGTCTTTGTACTTTGATGGATCAAAGTCCAATGATGGTGTAGGAGCAAGATGTATTTTAATTAGTCCAGAAGGGGAAAAAACTATGTTGTCATGCAGACTAGAATTTGAGTGTACAAATAACACTACAAAATATGAAGCTTTGATTCAAGGAATTTACAAAGAAATAGGCTTGAATGTCAAATATCTGAAGGTATATGGTGATTCTGAAATTGTCATCAGGAAAGTTAGGAATGCTATTCATTGTCTTTCAAGTCATCTTAAACATTACCAAGCCCTTGTTCAAAATCTTACAACTCACTTTCTAGCATTCAATATTTCCCCTATTCCTAGATCTCATAATGCAACAGTTGATTTATTAGCTAATGTTGCTTCTAAGATCCTTCCTGTTGGGGTCCTGTGATTTGACAGATTGGCATACCAAATGACAAGGCAACATCAGAACCACTTTGGAATCCTAGGATCTATCCCTCTTGTATTCAGAGAGGGATATCTCTATATGTGTTTTAGAATGATATGCTCACAGGTTCATGATATGATATTAAGCTAGTTATGAAGCACAAGGGATTTTTTTGTTTGTTGGTTGGGGATCATTAGATGAGAAGGTCATGTGAAGTGTGAAGGAGGGAATAAATTGTAGGATATTTCAGCATGGGAAGAAAGTTTAAGAAAAAGTGTCAATCCAATGGGCTATGGAGTCATAAAAGGGTTTACTTTTACAACAACTATTCAGGGGTTTCCATAGGGAAAGTTATCTATATCAAAAGATATCTTTAAGTTGAGTTTGTAGTATGAAACATTAAGAAGTGTGGTGAAAGAAGCAAAGATAATAACCAATTAAGAATCTATTAACTTTACTACACAAGAAAACCTTTCAAAGTGACTGATTTTGGAGCAAGCCAAAGGACAGGGCAAACCATAGAATTCTTTGGTAAATACTCCTACTAAAGCCAAATTCTAAGACAAAAATCTAGTAATCCCCTTGAATACCTTCAGAAAGTAGAAAACATATAAGATAAAAAAAGGGCAGCCTAAGATCAAGTAAGGACTTTTAACCTATCCTGCTTTCAGCATACTCTTAAGGGAAATCTTCAAAAAAACTATTTAAGACTAAACAAGGGATAGAGCTAACCATAAACTTCCTTGATTAGGACTCTACTCAGCATGCAGTGAAAATATCATTCAAGAACAACATCTCAAGTTCTACTCAGCAAGACATGGGCTTACCAAAATTCCTTGACCGGTTATACTCTATTGATTCATTCTCAAACACACATTTAGAAGAAAACATAAAGATAAATCTTATCAGTCAGAATTAGGGTACTTTAGAAGTAAATCCTAACCTATATTTCCTACTCTTTATCAGAGAATATGAACAAAGTAAAAAACATAAGAAGCAATAGTGACAATAAGGAAAAACATCACCAATGATTTAGATCAGGATCCAGTGAATCTACTTGTCTATTTGATGTCCAAGACCAGTTACATACTCGAGTCCAGTGGCTTTCTACAGTCCGATACTTCTCTTCCCAGCCTACTATATTACAACTACCCAGTAACTCTTACTCAATAACAGTTCGACAGTTAACAATTTTCCAACCCCTTACAATGAGTTTTCTGTGAATACATATAGGCGCAAAAAGGAAGAGTCTTACAGGAAAAATCATAAATATCAGTTAAGACAGAGGGGGAGAGGTATTCGAATGCCCATTTTGCTTAATAATCATAGCAATAACTATTTTTACCATTTAGCTACTTTAGTTGACTTTGAAGCCAACTAGTAGGCTGGTAATAATTCCAAGGCATGTCCTTTGAAGATATCTCTGGCCGAAGTACCCTTTTTGACCTTTGAGCAAAGTAACTGTCATATTTTGGTTTTGAGGCCTCCCATGACTGTGCAATAACTGCTCTGACTATTTTAAAGAGGTTCTGTCATCAGGATGGCTGTCAAGGTGTCTTTGAAAGGTAAAGTAGACTACAGGTTTCCTTTTGGGTTGCTGAGAATTAATTGCCTCACTGATCTGGAATTTGGAGGCAATCTTTTGCTGATCTGTCTGTCTGTGATACTTTAAACACTGATTTAGGCTTTGATTTGTGCTTTAGGCTTCATTAGGCCTTTTCGAATCATCTTTGGCTTTAAACTGTGTATTTATCTTTTAAACTATGGATTAAGCCTTTGATCTTCATACTTTGTGCTTAATCCCTTTTAACTTTAATTCTTCTGATCTCTGTCTTCACCATCGGCTACACAGGTGGCTTGCTAGCGCGCTAGAGGGTTTGATAGAATGGAAAATGGCCATGATATATTGGCTAAAACATGTAATTAACCCTTCATATCCTCTTTTCTGTGTTATTTGGGTTGCAGAGGATCGTCATCCTCGGCCCTGCAACTAATTTTGTTGTGGGATGGCTTTATTTTAACTTTCCGCCATTGAACCTGCAACCAAACAAAAAAATGTTAAGAAAAACCTGCGGATTGGGTTAGATTGCTTCAGAGGGCTTTGGCGGAGGTGGAGGAGCTTTACAGAGGAAGAAAATTGCAGGGAAGGGGTTCCATGGCAAAATCATAAAAAACCAGGGAAACATTTAAATCTAGTGTGAAAATGGCGATGAGCGATTTTGCTCAATACTGGGGTGGTATTCGCATGGGGGTCATGTGGTAAATGGTTTTGGCCAAAAAGAACGCGATATGGTTCATGCGTTGACACCTGTCCACCTCAAAACTGCCAATTTCACGTTGAAAATGGGGTTTAGACAGTTATGGAGAAACGGGCGCAAAGATGACTGTGGGCCGTTAGATCTGGGGGATCAAAGGTCTAGATGTGTTTGGGGAAAACGATCGAAAGAGTTTGGGAAAATGGAAATGGGAGGTAGAGAAGTTCAATGACTGTTGGATCAAGAGGATCGACGGATGAGATTGAATCAGGGAAACACATATCGACGAACGGAAAAAGGTTTGGGAACAAGGAATTTGGAATTGCCGAAGTGCGATGGCAATGGGGAAGAGAGAAACCGATGAAGCGAGGATTGTTAGATCAGAAATGAGATCAATGGTGGAGATTAAAGTGGGAAAGCACATCGACAAGGGGAAAGGGATGGAAAAGGGAAGTTGCGATGGGTGATTCACCAATGGCCGTTGGATCTGGCGGACGATTAACGGCTAGGATCAAATTGAAGTTTCACATATCAGCGGTGAAAAGAACTTGGGAATGGGGACATGAACGAAGTGAAGTGAAATGGATGATGGGGCTTGGCGCTTGGTCACAGTGGTGGGTTGCATGGGGGAAAAGGGCTAGGGTCTAGGCGACAGGCGCTTAAGGCCCGATATGTGAAAAAGGCTGTCTTTAGGCCAAAAAATGGGTTTTTCAAGGCTTTGAAGGGGTTCCGACAGAGGGAAATAGGGATTTAAACCTTAATAAAAGGATTCTATAAGGTTTAAAGGAAATTTTTGAGGAAGTGAAGGATTTTTAAAGGGAAAAAGAGAGTTTTAGGAGGAAAATGATGGAGAAGAGGTTTTGAAACAGTCTTTATATATCAGCAAGCTTCTTTGATGGATTTTTTAAGAGATTAAAGAGGTGGATTTTTGAAGGATAAGGGGCACGAAAAGACTTCAAGAACTCACAAATTTGCTAAAATTTGTTTCTTGAAGGCTGAAAGATTTTTTTTAGCCATCATTTGAATATGTCAAGATTATGGATGGCTAACAGTGGCTCCACTTGGGGATGGCAGCTCCTTGGAGGTGTCAAGAACCTCATAAATTTATCTCTGGAATGTAGATCAATGTCCTGCACTTTGACAATCCTATTTCTTGTTTGATCATGCTGGTTGAAAAGATGATCACATTACATCATAACAAATCAATTTCTCCCAAACAACTACCTACACAACCTACTTTCCTAACGTTTTTTCTTCAGCAGGGTGCACTTGGACTTGCAAACCCTTTGACATCAAAATGTTATTCTTTTGTTGAAAGCAGGAAACTAATATAAATCTACCCTTGTAACTTCCATGAGTCCAGATTAAACAGTTGGACTCAAGAATTCTCTACCTAATCTACTATCTGTCAAGATTAAAATGTCTGACAGATATGTATTCTCTACATTCTAAAATAGAAATTTAAACACAAACAAACTGGGATTAAACTGTCTAATTTGCTGTGATGGCTATGGCATCAAAAAAAAACTCCACATAGACCTTTATTTGCAGAAAAGTGAAACAAAATTGTGAAGGCTTAAGATCTGAAAATTATGAGCATCCTTCATTCTTTCTTTCAACTCTGGTTTTGATCTTTTTAGAGATGCCTTCTTCTTCTTCACCTGGTTCAAGTTTTCAGAATGTTAGAACTAGTCCTTTTCCTTTCTTTGGCTTAGTTTTTGAGCTTGTTAGAGCCATTTTTCCTTTGATTCTTTGGTTTAGATTTTGAGCATGTTTGAACCATTTTTTCTATCCTAATCTATTCTACTGATAAGCCAAGGTTAAACAATTTGGCAAATCTTCTTCACTAACCTATCCACAGTAAATTGAAATCTATCTAGTCATGATTAGGCTGTATGAATAAATAGCAGTGTTCTTTTAAAGTAGTGTCATTTAAGCTTGCACACTTTCAGATTCTCTTTTTTTTTTTGGGTATGGGGCTGTACCTTTCTTCTTTTAAATCTTCCCTCTTTTTCTCTTTTCTATTTTTTCTTATATTTTTCTCTTTTCAAAACAAAACAAAGAAACGATATTTACAATGAAGAATGAAGGCTTTAAACTAACATTTCAGCAGAAATAATGCTTGAGCATCCGGCCATTGACATGACCCCCAAACAGGCCTGTACCATCCATATATTGTAGAAAAAATGCATTATGACCAATGGCAGATTGAATGATGTAAGGGACTTGCCATAAATTTCCAAACTTGCCAGGTTTTCCCTTATCTTCTCTCCTGGAATCCCATTTGAGTACTTTGTCACGAATTTTGAAATCACTTGCCTTTGTCCTCTTATCAAACAACTTTTTGATATTCTCTTGTACTTTCTGTGCTCTGTTATAAACTTCTTCCCTGGTTTTTTGGAGATGTATGGTCTGATTTATCCTTCTCAACATGCTATCTTCCTCTGATTGTATTTCTTGGACCAACTTCATCATTGGCACTCCTAAACTGGTAGGAAAAACTACATCTGCTCCATAAACCAGCTGATAGGGAGACATTCCAATTGATTTATTTGTTGTCAATCTATCTGCCCATAAAGCATGTACCAGCTTGTTGTGCCATGACCTCTGATTTTCTTCCAGCAGCTTCTTTATTATGTTTATCAAGCTCTTAGTGGAAGAATCTGCCAGCCCATTACCTTGAGGTTAATAAGTTGTGGAATGACCAAGCACAATCTGATATCTGTGACAGAAATCAACCATTTTTTTAGAACCAAATGCAACAACATTGTCAGTGATAATTTTCCTAGGACAACCAAATCTAGACAGGATATGGTCTTCAAGGAATTTTATGATAACTAAGTCTATGGCATTCCTAGAAGGGATGGCCTCTATCCATTTGGTGAAATAATCAGTGGCTCTGAGTATCCATCTATGTTGGGCAGATGAGGCAGGATGGATTTCCCCAATGAAGTCTAGGCCCCACTGTTGAAAAGGAGATTCAACAGTGATTGGTTGCAAGGGTAAGAGAAGCAGTTTTCTCTTGCCTTCAAAGATTTCGCATTTGTGGCAGGAAAATATCATTTTGTGGACATCTTAAAAGAGGGTGGGCCAGTAATAACCATCTCTAAGGATTTTATTAGTAGTGGTTTTCCAATAGAGGTGGCCTCCACACTCTCCTTCATGAAACTCATGCTTGATCCGATATGCATCATTCTCAGGAAAACATTAAAGCAATAATCCACTATCATTTTTCAAATATAAACATTTATCTAAAATGCAGTAGTTAAAAACTTTCAACTTTAAAAATCTTGCCTTTGTTTTGGACAAACCAGGAGGAGTATTGAGTTTATGAAGCACATACGAAATGTCAGCATACGAAGATGAATTTAGAAAATGATCTTCAATAAGAGGAGTTTCCAACTCCTCTTGTTCATCTAATGCATCTAACATGTTTATATCAATTTCTTTAAAGTTGGAGTCAGCCATTAGTTTTGCTAGGCCTTGACCTTTGATGAGTTTGGTGGGTTTAATTTCCAAATCATATTCCAGTATCACAACAATCCACTTTCCTCTTTTTCCATCAGGGTCTTGTGACAAAATGTCTTTTACCACTACATGGGGCACAAATGAAATAATGTGAGAGTGTAAGATATAAAATTTAAAATCCTTCAAGGCTTTGACCAAAGCATAGGCCTTGTTTTCCATGATATTATATTTTAGAGGTGCATCTCTTAATGCCTTACTGAAAAATGCAATTGGTTGTTCCTATCCTTCTGGATTTTTCTATAATAGGACAACGGCCACAGTATGTTCTGATGCAAATGAAAATATGAGGAAGTCCTTAGTGAAATCAGGACTGATAAGAACCAGTGCTTGGGTAAGTGCGTGTTTGACCAGTTCAAAGGAAAATCACCCCACAATGTAGAAATAAATATGTTAACTAAAGAACTTGGAACTCAAACTGAAGAATACAAGAACGCAAAAAAAGAATAAATAGAGGTGCTGCAGTCCAAAGATAAGAACATACCCAGATGACTGGCACCCCTAGAGGACCCTTTTGATTTCAATGATGTAGAAAAGAAACCCACTATAGAACACACAGAGTCTGATGTTGAGGAATGCAACACAGGCACCGAGGATAAGCCTAAGATGATTAAATTAGCTAAGTCCTTGCCAGCAGACATGAAAAATAAATACATTGACTTATTTAAAGAGTTTGTTGATGTGTTTTCCTGGAGCTATGAGGAATTAAAAGCCTATGATACGAATATCATCCAGCACAAGATCCCATTGAAAGAAAACCAAAAACCCTTTAGGCAGAAACTTTGTAGAATTAACCTAGTACAACTGCCTCTAGTTGAAAATGAAATCAAGAAAATGTATGAGGCAGGAATCATAGTGCTTTTGAGGTTTTCCGATTGGGTTTCTAACCTTGTAGCTGTGAGGAAAAAGATAGGAGAGATCATACTGTGCATTGATTTTAGAAACCTTAACAGAGCTTCAATTAAAGATAATTACCCCTTACCCAAGATGGAACACATCCTGCAAAGGGTAGTTGTCTCAAAAAGGATCTCCCTATTAGATGGATTTTCAGGGTATAACCAAGTTTTAGTACTCCCAGAAGACCAAATTAAGACAAATTTCACCACCCCATGAGGCACTTTCATGTACATGAAAATTCCTTTTGGACTAATGAACGCTGGTGCAACCTTCCAAAGAGCTATTGACATATCCTTTTAAGAGGAAATAGGTCACTTCATCGTAATCTACCTTGATGACATAACAGTTTATTCCAAGACTAACGAGGAGCACCTTAAACATATGAGAAGAGTATTTGAGAAATGTAGAAGGTTCGGGCTTTCATTATATCCCAAGAAGACTGTATTTGGCCTTCAAGAAGGTAAGCTCCTTGGTCATATTATATCAGAAAAGGGGATTAAAATAGACCCAAAAATAGTTTAGGGAATACTACAAATTAGCCACCCCAAAAACATAAAAGAGTTGCAGTCCTTTATTGGGAAAATAAACTTCTTCAGGAGGTTTATTCCCAACTTAGCTGAGCTCCTCAGAGATATGACAAACATGCTGAAAAAGGAAGTAGGGGTCAAGTGGACTCTCGAGGCCAAAAAATATTTTGAATTAGTTAAACACGCACTCACTCGGGCACCAGTCCTAATCAGCCCTGATTTTTCAAAATATTTCCTGATATTCTCCTTTGCCTCCGAGCATACAGTGGCTGCAGTCCTGCTGCAGAAAAATATAGAGGTATAGGAACAACCTATTGCTTTCTTCAGCAAGGCGCTGAGGGATGCACCCTTGAAATATAACATAATGGAAAAACAGGCCTATGCCTTGGTAAATGCCTTGAAAGAATTCAAGGTGTATATTCTGCATTCTCACATCATTTCCTTCGTGCCAAACATAGTGGTAAAAGACATTTTGTCCCAAGATCCAGACGGAAAGAGGGGAAAATGGATTTCTGTAATACTAGAGTATGATCTGGAGACCAAATCCACAAAACTTATCAAGGGTCAGGGCTTAGCTCAATTAATAGCTACATCTAACTTACAAGCCCTTGACATAAACATGGTAGATGTTTTGGATGAACATGAAGGACTACCTGCTCCCACTATTGAAGAAAAATTCCAAAACTCACCTTGGTATGCTGACATCTTGTATGTGCTTACAAATCTTAATGCTCCTCCTGATTTATCTAAGACTAAGGCAAGGTTCCTCAAGTTAAAAGCTAGAAACTATTGCATTTTAAATGAATGTTTATACTGGAAAAATGAAAATGGTTTGTTGCTTAAATATTTGCTTGAAGTCGATGCAGAGAGGGTCAAACATGAGTTCCATGAAGGAGAGTGTGGAGGTCATTTATACTGGAAAACCACAACCAACAAAATCCTTAGAGCTGGCTTTTACTTGCCCACCCTTTCCAAGACGTACATAAAATGATAGTTGCCTGCCATAAGTGCCAGATTTTTGAGGGCAAAAGAAAACTCCTCCCTTTACCATTACAACCTATCACTGTTGAAGCTCCCTTTCAACATTGGGGCCTATATTTCATAGAAGAAATCCATGCTGCTTCATTAGCCCAACACAAATGGATTCTCACAGCCACAGACTATTTCAAAAAGTGGATAGAGGCCATCCCTTCTAGGAATGCCACAGATTCTGTTATCATTAAATTCCTTGAAGACCATATCATATCTAGATTTGGCTACCCCAGGAATATTATCACTGATAATGCTGCTAATTTTGGTTCCAAGAAGATGATTGACTTTTGTCACAGGTATCAGATTGCACTTGGTCATTCTACTGCTTATTACCCATAGGGAAATGGGCTATCAAAATCATCAAATAAAATTTTGGTGACCATCATCAAAAAGCTGCTTGAAGAGAATAAAAAATCATGGAATAACAAGTTAGTGCATGCTTTATGGGCTGACAGATTAACAACAAAGAAATCTATTAGAATGTCCCCATATCAGTTAATCTATGGAGTAGAGGCAGTTTTTCCTACCAACCTATGGGTACCAGCAATTAAATTGGTCCAAGAAATACAGTCAGAAGAGGACAACATGGTAAGGAGGATAAATCAAACCATACATCTCCAATAGACAAGAGAATAAGTCTACAACAGAGCTCTGAAAGTGCAAGAAAACATAAAGAAGTTGTTTGATTAGAGAAAAAAGGCTTGTGACTTCAAAATTGGAGACAAGGTACTTAAGTGGGACTCTAGGAGAGAGGACAAAGGAAAGCATGGAAAATTTGACAGTTTTTAGCAGGGTACTTACATCATCCAGTCCACCATTGGTCCAAATGCCTTTTTATGCAAGAGTTAGATGGTACAGATTTATTTGGGGGTCCTGTCAATGGCAGGATGCTCAAGCATTACTACTGCTGATTTCTAGTCTAAATTTTTCACTTCCATTGTAAATACCATTGCTATGTTTTGTTTTAAAGAAAAAGAGAAAAATTGTTTCAAAAAAAGAGAAAAGAAAGGTTCAAACAAGCTCAAAACTTGAACCTATAAAGCTCCAAAATAATGGCTCAAACAAACTAAAAACCTGAGCCAAAGAGAAAGGAAAGCTGGTTCTAATATGTTCAAAACCTAAACCAGCAAAGACAAAAGAAGAATCAGCTCTAACAAGTCCAAAACCAGAGCTGAAATGAAGAAGAAAGGTGACTCTAACAAGCTCAAAATCTGAGTCATAGGAAAAAGAAGGATGCTCTAAAGTGTCACAATTTCAAGCCTTCTAAATTTTGGTTTCAATTTCCTGAAAATTTTAGTTCATGTGCAGTTGTCTTATGCCATGACCCACAGCAAACCAGACAGTCTAATCCTGGTTTGGTTGTTTTTCAATTTCTGTTATAGAATGTAGAGAAAGAAATCTGCTAGACAGTTTAATCCTAGCGGATATTAGCGTAGGTAGAGAAGCTATGAGACCAACTGTCTAATTTGGTCTCATGGAGGAATAGGGGTAGAATTAGATTAGTGATTTTCAGCTTTCAATAAAAAATAAATGATGAAGAAGGTCTGCAAGTCTAAATGCACCTCGAAGAAAAAATGTTAGGACTGTAGGATGGGTAGGTAGATTGTTTGGGAGAATATTACTGCTGATATGGTGTTTTCATGAGCTGTGGAAGCTGATTAAAAAAAAAGAGATGTGTCAAGTACCAGGCATCTGGCCTACTTCCAAAGATTATTTTCTGAGATTCTTGACACCTTCAAGAAGATTCCATCCCCATGTGGAGCCACTGTTCGCCACCTATAAGATTTTGACATAGCAAACAGGTGGCTAAATTGGGTTCTGAGTCTTCAAGAGATACATTTCCTTTGAAAACATATCATTCTTGAAGCCTCCTTATGTTGTGTATCCTATGAATAGTCCTCACTGTTGTTCCATTGAAAAGCCTCACTGTTTGTGAAAAAATTGTGCTCAAGAAAGCCTCCATCTGCTCCATTTAATCCCTGCAAATACCCCTTTTTTCCCTTCTCAAAATTTCCCTAAAAACCCTCAAAATCCTTTCCTAAGTCATCTAATTCATCAAATTCCCCCTTTTAAACCTTATGGCTCTCTTCATTTGGTTTAAAAATCCCTTTTCCCCTTTACCGGAACCCACTATTCAGCCTAAAAACTCTGTTTTTTGGCCACAAACCCACTTTTTACCTTATTACAGGCTAAGCCCCTTTCGGCCCAGCCCTTAGCCCCATTTCACATGTAATCCGGTGCCAGGACCAGGCGCTAGGCCCTTGGGCGCTAATCGCAATCGAAAGTTTGCTGTGAGTGCATTTCCTTTGTTAATTGAAAATTTCCGATGCGAGAAATATTTTTTCTATTGGCCTCCACTGCGATATTAACCGTTGATCTGTATAGATCTAATGGCCAGCACTAAGGTCTCATCGCGCCCCACCTCACCTCTTCATCAACCTTCGATCGCATATCCACCGTCGATCCCTTTCACGATCCGACGGCTGGCGCAAAATTGCATCGCACTGACCGAATGACTCCACTTTTCTTTTTCCTTGATTGCTGATCCTCCGATTCAATCCTGGCCTTTGAATCCACAAGAACCAACGGCCAGTATTCGATCACACACCGCCCCTGTGCCCTCCATCGCCCTCCCTCCAATCAGATCTCCACCATTGATCTATCTACCGATCCAACGGTCCACGCGTAATTGCAAGTTCAAACCTCGGAGTTTTGGCCCCTGCCTTTCTCTGATGCGATTGGATCTCAGCCGTTCAATTCGATAGATCCAACGACTCTCCTTATCCCTGCCTGTTCACTTGAATCTTTGCCTCTGCTTCCTATTTTAAATCTCCATCGTCCATCCCGTAGATCTGACGGTCAAGATTTGTTTCGCCCTTCTGTTATAACCTTTTACCCTTTGGAACATCGGCGCTCCCGCCTTTGATCTCAATCGTCCATTATACTGATCTGACGGTCCACATTAAAACCACTGCTAAATTTTCCCCACCATAAAAACCATGCATCTCTCCAAATCATGCTCCATCCTACACCATCATATCTCCTGGTCCTACATCTGATGGCCAAGGTGCATATCACGTGATTTTAGTGTCCGACTGTTAACTGTTCAAATTTACGCGATGTAAGCAGTTTTAAAAGGACATGTGTCGGGCGGCAAGCCATATCGCATTTTTTTGGGAAATTTTCAAAACCATTCTATAGCTACGCGATACCAGTTGTTTTCTTCTAAAAACCACTCCCCCCCCCCTTTGCTTCCAAAAGCTCTTCCCGAAGATCTCAACCGTCGATCTGATCTAGATCAACAGCTCGTATTTCATCGCATTTTCTTCCATATTGTTTTCATCAGAGCATCCAATGACTATGCCAGAATATCTCCGCCATTGATTCCTATAGTGATCCGACAGTCCACATTCGAATCGCCCTCCGCGATCCCGATCCCACCATTCAAAGCCTTCGATTTCATTTGATTTAACTTGTTTTCCTTTGTAATTCGCCCAAAGCTAAACTTTGGTGTTTTAACACTAAAGTGATTTTTCTTCTGCCTAAATCCTCTAAAGAAACTCCACTAGTAAATCCTGACCATTGATCACCACCATTAGATCTAATCCAACGGTCCAGAACCATTTTTTTCACCAGACCTCCATCAGATCAGTTTCTCGCCATTCTTTCACGATTTCCACCGTTTTCTCCACTGCAGCCACTGATTTACTGTTGCGCCACCATTTCCATAGTCCTCCATAGCATCCAACCTCCACTCCCAAGGTTTTTTCTTAACAAGTTTATTGTGTTTTGTAGGGTTACGAATGGTGAAAACCGTTCTTTCTCACAGTCACTATCAGGGTGACACACAGCGTAGAGGAAGCTTTTTCAGAGCCAGAGATAGCAAGAAAGACTCCCGAGGGGGTTTAAAACACATATTTTCATCCAAATCAGAGTGATTAACTCTGTCAAAAACCTCCAGCGCCATTAAAACTGCATATCCACAGACAGAGATAGTCAACAGAAGCGGCAAAGAGTATCAGTGATAGTTTAAGAGATTAAAGCCTATTATTGAAGATAAAACGCTATAATCCAGTGTTTAAGAGGGCGAATGTATAGATTGAAGACCTTATGAATGATACAGGATGCCTAATAAGGCCTAAAGCACCAAAACAAGCCATATCAGTGTCTCACATCAACAGAAGGTTCTTTCCCAAGAAAGGATGAGTTCCCATAATGTTTTTTAATGTTTTTATTCTCCATCAATGTTCTTGAGAAGATCACCACCCTGATAGTAGTCCTAAGATTGCCAGAGAATTTTTTACACAGTATGGCAGGCCTGAAGTCATTTATCTACCTTACTTGCCCCAGATTATTGCAACGTATAGACAGCCAAAAAGTACATCAAAGAACATACCTATGCAGTTATAATTAGCCTGTCCAAGACCACTCTTTCATCCAAAGAGTACTGAAAGTCAATGAAGGGATATTAATATAGAATGGGCCTCGAGCACTCTTCTTCCTCTGTTTTAATGTCTCATTTAAAACTCCATCTACCTCTAATGCCTCTCTTTTAGCTATAAAACTCATGAAAAATACATTGTAAAGGTTGTTGGTTGGATAACCATGGATTGTAAGTTGTTTCTTTGAGATAGAGCTCTGTGTATAAGTTGTAAAATAGGCTGAGGAGATGATTTTAGACTGAATACTAAGCTGTTGGACAATGTTGTATGTGATTGGTGTTGCTCTTTAATATGAAAAGCATGTTCATTGGATCCTGATTTAAAGCAGCGGTGATGTGTTCTATCTTTGTCTATGTTTTCTCTCTATTATTCATCATACTTCATTTCTCTGATAAGAATCAGTAATCTGGCTTAGGATATACTCCTGCATGGTACCCTAATGTTGCCTGCTCTTCTTATATTGGATGTTTTCTAATAATTGTGTAATTTGAGAACATACTCAGGAAAATCTAGCTAGTATAGTAGTTGGTTCTCCCTGCTTACTAATGCATGAATTTAGAGTCTGTTCTTAGATGTTCTTGTCTAGTTTTAGCTGAAAGAATTTGGATACTGGGAGATTAGAGTTAATTATGTCCCACTAGGGCCCCTTTCCAACAGTTAATATTTTTAAGATCCCTTAAGTTGAATGTCAAAAGAATTGAAAGTTAAAAGTATTTCTCTAATCTTAGGCTTCACCTTGTGTCAAAATCTTAAGTGTTTTCTATTTTCTAAAGTGTTAGCCTCATTAGGAGTTTGATCATAGACGGTTAAGGCATGCATTGTCCCTGGATTTTCTCCTAATTCGTCACCTTGGAAGGTTTCCTTTTCATTCACCTTCATTCCTTATCATTTCATCCCATACTATCATCTTTAAAGATCCTTTGTTTTAGATGACTAGCCCATTTGAAAGCATTGGATATTGAATTGCAAGTAAACCATTTTATGACCCCATTGCCCAATGGACTTGAGTTCTCTCTAAATTGTCTCCCTATTGCCGAAATCCTTCTTTTCTCACCTCTTTGTCTTACATTGAACCCTTCCTTCATGTTTCCCAACAACCAAACAAACAAACAAAACAAAACAACAACCCTTGTGCCTTATAACTAGCCTAATACCTTAAATTTGAACTACAAAGACAAATACTTATTTTCCTTTATAGAGAGATCCCTCTCTGGATCCGGGAGGGCTAGATCTTGAGATCCAAAAGTGGTTTGATGTTGTCTTGTCTTTTGGTCTTGCCAATCTGGCCAAAACACAGGAACCCCAACAAAAGGCAGGAAGATCGTTGATGCTCTATGGGGTTAAGATTTTGAACCATTTTCTTACTTCTCCCCCTAAACTCTGAGAAAAAAATCTGAGTTTAATAGTCTCATCACCTATTTCATTCCTATCAAAGTAATCATTCATTTTGTCGACATGTTGTGGGGCAGAAATGGAACTACCAGCATCATATAGAGGAATAGTGGTCGAATAACCTTGTGGTAAGGCAGCTAAAGGTAAAGGAAGGAATAGAGGAGCATACCATGCAACCATGATATAGATGGGAGGGAAAAATGGGGGATTTACAGTAGATGTATGGATAACAGAAATTCTAGGACTAGCTGAGATTTGTTGAGTAGATTTGGGATGAGAGAAACCGAAATTATGAATGAAATGAGTATCAAGAGGTGTGGATGGAGGGGTTTCTCTGCTGCTAATATGTTGGCCACTATGTTGTGGTGAAATTGGAGGCTCAAAGTCTGTCTGATCTATACCACTAAGTGACTTGGTTCTTGTTAAACTTCTTGAAAAGGGTAAGTCGACTTGGGTATCTGATAGAGCTGTAAGGACTTCAGGCACGGAGTTAGCTCTATGAATGGGTCTGACAATAGTTGGATCCCTAGAAACAGGAGACTTCCTAAGAATTATTTCTAGATTATCAACTATTTTAGGAGGATTTGGGTTAGGATAGGCTCTGGTATGAATTATTTTTGAAGCCAGTATGTTAATATTTAGACCCACAGAAGAGAAAAGTTAGCCATATATGACAATATTTAGAGGCAAACTAATCTTAGACAAAGAAAACTTAATCCTTGAAGCTTCCTAATCATGGGTGTGCACGATGTTTCAATGGTAGTGTGGGCTATCCCAGTGAGTCTTTGTGAAACCAGGGGTAATCAATAGGCCTATTGATCACCAGTGGAGTCTTTTGGTCCTTTAGGAGTTGCGGAGTCGCCAGGTGGATGATTTCAAATGTCTTAAGATGAGTTGTTGTCCACCATCAGAAATTGAATACCAATCTAAGGATGTTTGTGGGTCTTATGAGGTCTTAAGGATGTATAAGATGCAATTCACTCAGAAGTCCCCAGCGGAGTCGCCATTATGTTGGGGTCCTGTGATTTGGTAGATTGGCATACCAAATGACAAGGCAACATCGAAACCACTTTGGAATCCTAGGATCTAGCCCTCCTAGATTCAGAGAGGGATCTCTCTATATGTGTTTTAGAATGATATGCTCATAGGCTCATGATATGATATTAGGCTAGTTATGAAGCACAAGGGATTTTTTTTTTTTTTTGGTTGGGGATCATTAGCTGAGAAGGTCATGTGAAGTGTGAATAAGGGAATAAATTGTAGAATATTTCAGCACGGGAAGATAGTTTAAGAAAAAGTGTCAATCCAATGGGCTATGGAGTCATAAAAGGGTTTACTTGCACAACAAATATTTAGGGTTTTCCATAGAGCAAGTTATCTATATCAAAAGATCTCTTTAAGTTAAGTTTGTGGTATGAAACATTAAGAAGTGTGGTGAAAGAAGCAAAGATAATAACCAATTAAGAATCTATTAACTTTACTACACAAGAAAACCTTTCAAAGTGACTGATTTGGGAGCAAGCCAAAGGACAGGGCAAACCATAGACTTCTTTGGTCAATACTCCTAATAAAGCCAACTTCTAAGACAACAATCCAGTAATCCCCTTGACTACCTTCAGAAAGTAGAAAACATATAATATAAACAAAGGGCAGCCTAAGATCAAGTAAGGACTTTTAACCTATCCTGTTTTCGGCATAATCTTAAGGGAAATATTCAAAACAACTGTTTAAGATTAAACAAGGGATAGGGATAACCATAAAATTCCTTTATTAGGACTCTACTCAGCATGCAGTGAAAATATCATTCAAGAACAACATCTCAAGTTATACTCAGCAAGACATGGGCTTACCAACATTCCTTGACCGGTTATACTCTATTGATTCATTCTCAAACACACATTTAGAAGAAAACATAAAGATAAAGCTTATCAGTCAGAATTGGGGTACTTTAGAAGTAAATCCTAATCTATATTTCCTGCTCTTTATCAGAGAATATGAACAAAGTGAAAAACATAAGAAGCAACCGTGACAATAAGGAAAAACATCACCAATGATTTAGATCAGGATCCAGTGAATCTTCTTGTCTATTTGATGTCCAAGACCAGTTACATACTCGAGTCCAATGGCTTTCTGCAGTCCAATACTTCTCTTCCCAGCCTATTATATTACAAATACTCAACAAATCTTACTCAATAATAGTTCGACAGTTAACAATTTTCCAACCCCTTACAATGAGTTTTTTGTGAATACATATAGGTGCAAAAAGGAAGATTCTTGCAGGAAAAATCATAAATATCAGTTAAGACAGAGGGGGAGAGGTATTTGAATGCCCATTCTGCTTAATAATCATAGAAATAACTGTTTGTACCATTTGGCTACTTTAGTTGATTGTGAAGCCAACTAGCACGTTGGTAATAACTCCAAGGCATGTCCTTTGAAGATATCTCTGGCCGAAGTACCCTTTTTGACCTCTGAGACAAGTAACTGTCATATTTCGATTTTGAGGCCTCCCATGACTGTGTAATGACTTCTATGACTATTTTAAAGAGGTTCTGTCATCAGGATGGCTATCAAGGTGTATTTGAAAGGTAAAGTAGACTACAGGTGTCCTTTTGGGTTGCTGAGGATTAATTTCCTCACTGATCTAGCATTTGAAGGCAGTCTTTTGCTGATTTGTCTGTCTGTGATACTTTAAACACTGATTTAGGCTTTGATTTGTGCTTTAGGCTTCATTAGGCATTTTCGAATCATCTTTGGCTTTACACTGTGTCTTTATCTTTCAAACTGTGGATTAAGCTTTTGATCTTCATACTTTGCGCTTAATCCCTTTTAACTTTAATTATTTTGATCTCTGTCTTCACCATCGGCTGCACAGGTGGCTTGCTGGCGCGCTGGAGGGTTTGATCGAATGGCCAATGGTCATGATCCACCAGCTAAAACATGTAATTAATCCTTGATATCTCCCTTTCTGCGTTATTTGGGTCGCAGAGGATCGTCATCCTCGGCCATGCAACTAATTTTGCTATGGGATGGATTTATTTTAACTTTTCGCCATTGAACCTGCAACCAAACAACAAACAGTTAAGAAAAACCTGCGGATTGGGTTAGACTGCTTCAGAGGGCTTTAACGGAGGTGGAGGAGCTTTGTAGAGGAAGGAAATTGTAGGGAAGGGGTTCCATGGTGAAATCATGAAAAACCATGGAAACATTTAAATCTAGCGCGAAAATGGTGATGAGCGATTTTGCGCAATACCGGGGTGGTATTCGCGCGGGGGTCCAGCGGTAAATGGTTTTGGTTGAAACGAACGCGATACGGTTCAGGCTTTGACACTTTTCCACCTCAAAAATGCCAATTTCACGTTGAAAATGGGGTTTAAATAGTTATGGAGAAACGGGCATGAAGATGCCTGTGGGCCGTTAGATCTGGGGTATCAACGGTCTAGATGTGTTTGGGGAAAACGAATGAAAGAGTTTGGGAAAATGGAAATAGGAAGTAGAGAAGTCTGATGACCGTTGGATCAAGAGGATCGATGGATGAGATTGAATTGGGGAAACGCATATCGGTGGAGGATTCCATCGACGGAAAAAGGTTTGGGAACGAGGAATTTGGAATCGCCGAAGTGCGATGGTGATGGGGAAGAGCAAAACCGATGAAGCGAGGACTGTTAGTTCAGAAACGAGATCAACGATGGAGATTAAAGCGGGAAAGCGCATTGGCAGGGGGAAAGGGATGGAAAAGGGAAGTTGCGACGGGCGATTAGTCGATGGCCGTTGGATTTGGTGGATGATTAACGGCTAGGATCAAATCGAATTTTCGCATATCGGCGGTAAAAAGAACTTGGGAATGGGGACATGAACGAAGCGAAGTGCGATGGCCGATGGGGCTTGGCGCTTGGTCACAACGGCGGGTTGCATGGGGGAAAAGGGATAGGGTCTAGGGTCTAGGCGCTTAAGGCCCCATATGTGAAAAATGCTGTCTTTAGGCCAAAAAATGGGTTTTTCAAGGCTTTCAAGGGGTTCCAACAGAGGGAAACAGGGATTTAAACCTTAATAAAAGGATTCTATAAGGTTTAAAGGGAATTTTTGGGGAAGTGAAGTATTTTTAAAGGGAAAAAGAGAGTTTTAGGAGGGAAATGATGGAGAAGAGAGCTTTTGAAACAATGTTTGTATATCAGCAAGCTTCTTTGATGGATTTTTTAAGAGATCAAAGAGGTAGATTTTTGAAGGATAAGGGGCACGAAAAGACTTCAAGAACTCACAAATTTGCTAAAATTTGTTTCTTGAAGGCTGAAAGACCTATTTTAGCCATCATTTGAATATGTCAAGATTATGGATGGCTAACACTTCCAGTTGTGGATTATAGTCTAGATAGGTTTTCAGTTGAATTAATTTTTCGACCATCTGTCCCTAACAATGTCACCAATTGGTGAGTGTTTAATCATGATGAAGACATCCTTAACTTCTTAACTTCGGAGAAATATTATGATGATCAGATAGTTGATGAAAGTGATCATGATCTCCAAATAAAATAAAAAAACAGTGAAAATTCCATCCCGAAATCTGTGGTTAAGCTTGAAGATCTCTATGATATCAAAGATAGATTCAAAAAGGTCACTAATGCCAAACTTCAAAGTTCTACTTTAAAGTTTGAATTAGTAAACCTTGGCATTGAATCTAAACCGAAAAATGTCAATCTAGGAATCGAGCTAACACCAGAAGAAATGTTTTCTTTCATTAAAATTCTAAACAAATACAATTTTTTTTTCTTGGAATTATGAAGATTTAAGAACTTATGATACTTCTATCATTCAGCATACAATTCTGATGATCTCCGATGAGAAATCAGTGCAACAAAAGTTAAGGAAAATTCATCCCAACTTGGAAAGTCAAATTAAAATAGAGTTGAATAAACCCTTGAAAGCTAAAATTATTTTCCCTGTTAGACATTCAAATTGGTTTTCAAATCTGGTACCTGTTAGGAAAAAGAATGGAGACATTAGGATTTGTATAGATTTTAGAAATCTCAAGAAGGCATGTCAAAAAGATAATTTCCCATTAACAACAACGAAACAAATACTTCAAGTAGTAGCTGGTTCTGAATTAATGTATTTTCTTGATGGTTTTTCAGGATATAATCATATACTGGTGCATCCAGATGATAGACTGAAAACTACATTCAGAACCAAATTGGGAACATATGCCTACCAAAAAATTCCTTTCGGTTTGATAAATGCCGGAGCTAATTTCCAAAGAGCCATGGATATAGCTTTCAAAGGTTTGATTAATAGGTCATTTGTTGTCTATCTAGATGACATAACTATCTTTTCAAAGAAAAGAGCCAACCATCTACATGATTTAAAATAGATTTTTGAACGATATAGAAGGTATGGTATTTCTTTAAATCCAAAAAAATCATTCTTTGCTCTTAATGAAGGGAAACTCTTAGGATTTGTTGTATCTAAAGATGGCATATATATTGAACCTGACAGAATAAAAGAGGTTTCTGATATCCCTTTTCCACATAATAAGAAATCCATACAGTCATTTTTAGGACAGATAAATTTTGTAAAAATAATTGTTCCCAATTTCTCTCATATATGTTGGAGATATTGGGGGGGGGGGGGGTGAATCAGTATTCCTTTCAATTAGAGCATTAGCTAATCTTAAATTATTATCAGTTTTTATACAATAATAGTAGCAAACAAGAGGAACACAAATGCACACAGTTTTTTAAGGTGGAAACCCACTCCGGGACAAAAACCACCTAATGCTTTCTAATAATTCTTTAATATTCAACTCCAATTGAAAATAAAGCTCCAACTTCCTAGAATCTAGAAAAGAATTCTTCTCCAGCTCCCATTGGATGGACGCTCCAATGCCCGAGATTCTTCAGTAGTCAACTGAATGGATTCTCCAACACCCATTGAGCTACAACTCACTCTAACACCACCCTACCACCCTATAGAAGAATAAAAGAAGAATGGACTCCCGTACCAGGGAAAATGGTCCACTTTACAATGATATAGAATGATGTAGAAGAAGAATATATACTAGAACATAACCCCAAATTTGACACAACCACCTAATGATGATCCTAGACCTCCCAACACTGCCTCTTCAACCCTTGGCAGATAGACAATAGTACAATATGTACAATAATGTATTTACAATGACTAAGTACAATGATACCTTTACAATGATTGTATGCAGTGCTGCCCATTTGAAGAATTCATATGATGAAATTATTTTTGCTGTTATGCACCTTTGTTTCTGCTCTTGTCATGCTACCCTTTGCTACACCTTACTTTGCTTTGCTGCCGTAGAAAGTATGGTCCTTTGCAACCCTTGACAACACATGATCTAGCTTTTTCTTGCCTTCTAGGAGCTCGATATTGAATCTGGTGTATCTCTGTTATTTCAGATCATCAATATATGATTTTTGGTCCTGTAGTAGTCCTCTGAGTCATCTTTCCAATGCCATAGTTCTGACCGAATTTGGATTCTTTAAGAGAAAGTTATACCCAATCTCTTACAATTCCCTAATTATGGACTGTTTCAGTAGATAGAACTTGTACGACATGCCACATGTCTCTGTTTCTTTATTTGGCTCTAAAATTGATAGAGAAAAAATTAAATACTATTCACTATCTACCACTTTTTATGGAATTCCAATCCGATACTCATAGAGAGAGTTATGACGAATTTACCAAGGTCACTTCTTTGAGATGAATTTCAGGAGCCTGCAAAAACCCTGACTTCCACAAATCTCCAAAAATTTTGCGCACGTTGATCCGAAATTTTTATAGCAGCTTCATTAGGATTTCGGCTTTGCCTCATAAAAATTTCAGCTTCTGAAACTTTGTGGAAAAAATGTTAGAGCGCAAATTCCATGATGACTTGTTTCAGATGGCGAAATCCCTTGCATAAGGAGGAAATGAAGATCACAATTTATATAAATGCTTAAGTTGAGAGGGGCTTCAGCAAGTGAACGTGGGAGGGATATTAGGAGCTTAAAAAATATTAATTATGAATTTTCAATGACCTATGCCCCAACCCCATGGGGTTTTAGCCCACTAACTTGGGGTACAAACTTCAAACATGAATATCTCTCAAACCGTGAAGAATTACATGGCGTGCCATATATCGACGGAAACATCTCGAAAAGTAGAAACCATAAAAAGAATTGTTGACCCAGAATATATTAATTTGGTAGGTCAAAAATTCCCATGCAATATTGGATTAGCCCCTGGTGTTGCTTGGGTTGACATCAATGACAACCGCTGATCAACAATTTCCCCCTTTGGCATTGATGGCAACACAAGTACTCCCCCTGCGATCATGACACCTCTTCCTACAACATTCTCTCCCCCTTTGACATCATTGCTTAAAGTGTAAACGCCCCTAAAACACAGCCATCCTATGGGACACCTTTGCCACTCCCGACACAGATCACACTTGGACACATACAATCTACTTCCACTCCCCCTTTATATTATGAAAAAGAAAATCTAATGAGAACTTGGGAGAATCCAAGATTACATGAGAATATTTAATGTTGGCAAATATTTAATATGTGATTGTGTTGATTCTTTTAGTGTTGCTTGGAATCTTGCTACTTTCCTTCTTGCATAACATTTTAGTCAGATATTTTTATATAGAAGACTACTAATCATATATCTATACAACTTTTGATCCACATCCTTAGATGAGTCGTCTATGCTCAATTTGCAACCTGTTACCATTGGAGTAAGGATGGGTTTGCAATCTTCCATTTTAAATTTCTTGAGCATTTCCTTGATGTACTTGGCTTGACATATAAATATTCCTTTCTCTTGCTGAGATATTTGAAGCCCTAGGAAGTATGTCAGCTCACCAAGTAAAGACATCTCGAAATCACTTTGCACCTTTGTAGCAAACTTCTTACTTAGTCGATCATCATTGCTGCCAATTATTGTATCATCCTCTTTAGCTATTAGACATGCTTTAGTTGCTTCATTCAGAACATATATGTCATTTGGAGCTTGACTTGCTGTAGCCACAATTTTACCATACCTGCCTTTCCTGATTTCACATTTTGTGGAGTTGAATAGCATTGTGTGTCCTTGATCACACATTTTTCCAACACTGATCAGATTGTGATTCATGTTTTTAACCAATAGAACATTCTTGGCTGAGCATCTTTCTTCAGGTAATGTTGCTGATCTGTAGGCTGAGGATACATCATTTCCCGAAGGACAAAGTTCCATCCTTCTTCTCTTTCGGAACAAATTTGAGCCTATCTCCCGATGTGTCATTGGTAGCTGATTATCAACATACCACACATCTTTGTTCTTTTGAGCCTTGAAAGCGCGAGCACAATTATCATTCTTCTTCTTCTTCCATGTTTGTTCATTCTATGGCTTCGAAGATTCTTCTGGAGGATTTTCAAGTCTGCAATCTTTGGCTATGTGTCCAAAGTTTCGACATTTTTAACATTCAATATTATTTCTTAAATTTTCAAATCTATTGATGTTTCGCTGAGCCCTGGGAGGTTCATATTTGACAGATCTCCTGGAATTGTATTCATTCCTACGGTACATGCTACATTCTACAGCTTTATGACCAAATTTTCCACATGAATAACAGTAGCCATAAAAAATATGTTGGTACCTGGATGGAAATTTTCATTGAGGAATTGTCTTCCAAGGTTGTTCTTGTGAATCTTGTCCAATGAAGTCTACATGCATATCAGATCTCATAGGTTCATTGTATTTTGTTGTAGAAGGTCCTGCTTCTTCTTCTTTGTAATCGATGCCAGTTTTGTCATTGTAAGATCGTTTATTTTTGATGAGTTCTTCCAATGCCCTTGAGCTATTGGCATAGTTTTGGATAGTTTTTCCTTTCTTCACTTCCTCATGCAGTGAGACTACTTCAACTTCTAATTCTTCCCTTTCTTGGTGGCTTTCTTCCAACTTCTTTTGAAGTGACTCTTCAATGCATTTGTGTTCTTCAAATTCAATTTCGAGACCTTGAACTTGTTCTTCAAGAGTATTGGAACGGATCTTCTCCACCTTGAGATCTTGTATAAGCTTGATTGCTTCCTCATAAAATTATTCTATGGTCCATCCTTCTTCTTCGTTGTTTGATACCTCTTGTTTATTATTCTTGGGTTTATTGTGCTTGGCCATAAACAATACTCTCTCATTGGCTTCTTCTTCACTGTCATTGTCTTCATCGGATGATGAGCTATCTTCTTTGGAGAGAAAGTCCCTTTTGGATCCTTGCTTGTTGAATTTCTTAAAGCCTTTATTTCCTTTTGAGTTGCCATTACTCACATTTGGACATTTTCTTTGCAAAATTCCCAACCTCATTACAGTGAACATCTTCGTAGGTTTACCTTTGAATTGTCCCTTACCCATTTTTAGTTTTCTAAATGGTAATATATTCTTCATCTAAAAAGACCTTCTTCATCATCTCCATTTTCTTCACACTTGCGGGTCATTTCAACTTCTGTGTTCTTTTTCAATTCTGAAGAGGTTGTTTATCATATTGGTTTTCTTAGATGCAACAAACACTGATTTCTAGCTTTGATGCCCTCTTCTGTATAAATTTAAATGTGTCCTATTTCATATGCTATGAGAACTCCATGTAATTCCTCTTTGCTGAGTTTGTCCAGATTTGCACTGTATTCTAAGATCGATACCTTTTGATTGAATCTCCCTGGTAATGTTCTAAGAATATTTCGTATAATAGTCTTCTCATTGACTAGCTCTCCCAATCCTTCTAGATTATTGGTTATTTTATCAACGTATTAGAAGTATGCAACAATGTTTCCATCTTCTTTCATTCTGAGTTGCTCAAATTTTGCTCTCTAGATTTGAAGCTTTTCTTCTTTTACATTTGAGTCACCTGCATATATATTCTCAAACTTGACCCATACATTTTTGGCGGCTTTACAACCCAACACCTTATGATAAGCATATTCAATAAGTCCACTGATAATAATATTCCTTGCTTTTGCATCATTTACCAAATTCTTCTTACCTTGTTCATCCGCAGTTGATGTAAATCCATTTTGAACAGTGTCCCATACTTCGTAACCTTGCGCCAAGGATAGACCTCCATTATTCCTTTCCGAGTGCATAATTATTTTCATTGCAAATAGAGTTACACCATTCATGGTATGCAACCATGACATATACAAGTTTAATTAGCTGCTATTGAAGGAAGCAGGCCTAGAACTGAGATGGTAGGAAATCTTTTGGGGAGGGGTGAAACAGTATTCCTTTCAATTAGAAAATTAGTTAATCTTCAATTATTATCAGTGTTTGTACAATGGCAGTAAACAAGAGGAACAAAAATGCACATAGTTTTTAAGGTGGAAACCCACTCCGGGACAAAAACCACCTAATGCTTTTCTAATAATTCTTTAATATTCAACTCCAATTGAAAATAAAGCTCCAACTTCCTAGAATCTAGAAAAGCATTCTTCTCAAACTCCCATTGGATGGATGCTCCAATGCCTGAGATTCTTTAGTATTCAACTGAACGGATGCCCCAACACCAGGTAAGACTCTAACTCACCTAGCACCACCCTACCACACTATAGAAGAATAAAAGAAGAATGGACTCCTGTACCAGGGAAAATGGTCCACTTTACAATGATATAGAATGATGTAGAAGAAGAAGATATACTAGACCATAACCCCAACTTTGACACAACCACTTAATGATGATCCTAGACCTCCCAACACTTCCTCTTCAACCCTCGGTAGATAGACACTAGTACAATATGTACAATAATGTATTTACAATGACTAAGTACAATGATACCTTTATAATGATTGTATGCAGTGCCGCCCACTTGAAGATTTCATATGATGAAATTCTTACTGCTGTTATGCACCTTGGTTGCTACTCTTGTCATGCTACCCTCTGCTGCACCTTTCTTTGTTTTTCTGCCATATAAAGCCTGGTCCTTTGCAACCCTTGACAACACATGATCTAGCTTTTTCTTGCCTTCTAGGAGCTCGATATTGAATATGGTGTATCTCTGTTATTTTAGATCCTCAATATCTGATTTTTGGTCCTGTAGTAGTCCTCTGAGTCGTCTTTCCAATGCCTTAGGTCTGAAACAATTTGGATTCTTCAAGAGAGAGTTATACCCAATCTCTCACAATGCCCTAATTATGGACTGTTTCAGTAGAGCACACTTGTACGGCGTGCCACATGTATCTGTTTCTTCATTTGGCTCTAAAATTTATAGAGAAATAGTACAAACTATGTAATATCTACCAATTTTTATGGAATTCCAATCCGATACTTAGAGAGAGAGTTATGCTGATTTTACCAAGGTCACTTTTTTGAGATGAATTTCAGGAGCTGCAAAAACCTTGACTTCCACAGATCATATATCCAAAAATATTGCGCACCTTGATCTAAAATTTTTACAGAAGCTTCCTTAGGATTTCAGCTTTGCCTCATAAACATTTCAGCTTCTGAACCTTCATAGAAAAAAATTTAGAGCAAAAATTCCACGATGACCTGTTTTAGATGGTCGAATCCCTTGCATAAGGAGGAACTGAGGATCACAATTTATGTAAATGATTAGGTTGAGAGGGGCTTCAACAAGTGAACGTGGGAGGGATTTTAGGAGCTTAAAAAATTTTAATTATGATTTTTCAATGACCCATGCCCCAACCCCATGGGGTTTTAGCCCACTAACTTGGGGTACAAACTTCAAACATGAATATCTCTCAAACCGTGAAGAATTACATGGCGTGCCATATGTCAACGGAAACATCTCGACAAGTAGAAACCAAAAAAATCATTATTGACCCAGAATATATTAATTTGGTAGGTCAAAATTCCCATGCAATATTGAGTTAGCCCTTGGTTTTTCTTGGGTTGACATCAATGACAACCACTGATCAAAAATATAGTCTTACCTTTACAAACTATGATTAAGAAGAATTAAGTTTTCAAATGGGGACATAAAGAAAAGGAAGCCTTTGATTCAATAAAATAGGCAATTATTAATGCTCCAACATTGAATACTCCTAATTTTTCTAATCATTTTATTTTGTACACTCTAGCCACTGAAAAATCTTATGCTGTTGTTTTGACACAACTCAATGATCAGCAAATTGAAGCACCTATCTCCTTCTTTAGATCAAATCTCCAAGGAGCTGAACTTAACTACTCAGAAGTAGAAAAACAAGCTTTTGCTATGTTTAAATCTATCAAACACTTTAGACCATTTCTCCTAAAAACACATACGAAAATTATTGTCCCATTTTTTGCAGTAAGACAATTTCTATTACAAAGGAAAGTAGGAGAAAAAAGAGCCAATTGGGTAACAACCTTACAAGAATATGATATCGATATTAAACCAACTAAAATTTTTAGAGGACAAGGGTTTTGTAGGTTATTAGCAAGAGCTTCCAATATTCCAGAACATCAAGATCACGATAATACTTTTCAAGTGAATGAGATAAGTATCATAAATTCTGAATCTCAATATGTTGATATGACCTTTTACTTAAAAAATGGGTATGCTCCTCCTAATCTCAGTTATAAAAGCAAGCGTGCTTTGAGATTAAAAGCTAAAAAATTTGAGATCATTGATGATGTGTTATTCAGAAGAAATTATGATTCCATTTTTCTAAGATGTCTGGAAAAAACTAAAGTACACAAGGTTTTGCAGGAGTTACATGATGGACCAGCAAGTGGACATTTTGGAGGAGACACTACAGCTCACAAGATAATTCATTATGTATATTATTGGCCTACTTTGTTTAAATATGCCCATGACTATGTAAGGAAATTTAAAACGTGCCAGACTGCCAGTGGAAGACAACGGAAACCAGCTTTTCCTTTACAACCAGTAAACATTGAGCAACCATTTGAACAATGGGGACTTGATATTATAGGAGAAATTGTTCCACATTCTTCCAAGAAACAAAGATACATCCTTACAGCCACAAATTACTTCACAAAGTGGGTAGAAGCAATTCATTTAAAGGTAGCCAATTCTGATGCAATCATTGAATTCATTGATCAATTCATCATTACCAGGTTTGGTGTACCTAATTCCCTTGTTTTTGATAATGCATCTTATTTTTCTAGAAATAGTATAATGGAATTTGTGCTCAAAAGAGGTTTTAAATTAAAATATTCTGCAAATTATTATCCCCAAGGTAATGTTTTGGCTGAATCAACTATTAAGAATCTCATCAAAATCATTAGAAGAACTATTGATCAAAATCAAAAGAATTGGCATAAGTCTTTGATCTTTGCACTATGGGCTGATCGTATAACTCAGAAGTCTTCAATAGGTACTTCACATTTTAATCTAGTATATGGGAAAGAAGCTGTAATACCTTCAAACCTAGCACTCCCATCTCTATCCCTAGTAAAATTTATTGAAGAAAATACTTCATCCTTTGTCCAATTAAGATTTGATCAAATTCTCAAATTAGATGAAGAAAGGGAGAAAGCCAAAATCACTCATGCTAAACATCAACAACTTATAAATTTTTTTTTTGATGCAAGTTATACTGGATCTAAAACATTACAAATTGGTGATCTTGTTTTAAAATGGGACAAAGCACATGAAGATAAAGGTAGACATACCAAATTTCAAAAGATGTGGCTTGGACCATTTCAAATCATTGAAAATATAGGCTCATCAACATTCATATTGCAAGATCTAACAGGAAAGAGAGAGTCTCTTCCTGTGAATGGGCTTATTTTGATTTTTTTTTTCCTAAGGAGGTAACCCCTTCTTATCTGTATATATTCATTATGCAAGTTTGTTTTCTTTAGAAATAACATTGTTAATAGTCTCCATTGGCCTTTTACTATTGAAAATATCTTTGAGAAAATATTGTAAATACATGTTTATGTAGATAGAAATTTTTAAGGAAATGATTACAGTTTTGGAAAGTTAAATAAAATATGAAACTCTGAGAACTTATTTAAAGTTTGTAAAATCTTCCAAAAACTTGAAAATATTGTAAATCAGTCTAAGTTTATAAAGTAGAGAAAGGTTATTCATAAAGAGTAAAGACTTTTTCCAAAACTTGGCACCTAAAACTCTAAAAGGTCATCCATTAACTCTTGAGGAAAGAATCATTCACCCCATCCACTAAGTTTATAATTTTTAGAGTGTAATTCTAAAATATGTTTGACATAAAAGATAAGAGGTCTCATCACAATATTTCTTACCATGATCATAGGAAAGTAACTAAACTGACATTACCAATACTACATATCAAAACAGGGTAATGGCTTATAATTATAAGACAAGGGGTCTTATCACGAGCCAGCTTGTTCAGTTCAATTACAACCGGTGAATGAAATTGTTATTAGCTGGCTTCCAAACTAAGACAATGGCTTTTATCTTAAAAAATTTAAAAGAATAAAAATAAAATATATATATCTTTTAAAAGTTATACTCTTAGATGGATGGGATAATGGATGATTAATGGTTAAAAGGTAACCCTGTCGAGACTATAGACGTTTGCTGGCAGCAGAGGCACTACTTGTGACAAAAGAGTAAATTTCAAAGCTAAGTTGGAGAAGCCCCCTACTTTATCTTTATCAACCAATCAAATCTTGATGAAACCAAAAATGTTTTTATTTTAAAGGGATTAAAAATAAATTTACAAGTAATTCTTATTTTATTCAGAGTTATATTTTATGTAGTTATTCTAGGATAGTTTTCTTTGTCCTCAAATCTTTCTACTTACAAAAGATTTAGTTATCACTTTATTTTTTTAGAGATAACTATTTATTCCAGTGAATTGCCAATTGTTGTGATGTATAAACAACCCTCCCCATTTCAAATTTTTATATAAATTTTTGAATAAGAAATGGGTCCCTTTTTCTTTGAATAGTTATAGAATCGATAAAATGTTTTGAGGAAATCCGATCCATCATAAAATAGAATCGAACCCCAACGAAAAAGGCTTTATTAACGAAAAAATAAAATAAAATAAATGCCTTTATCGCATTTCGCATATTCAAAGTATAGAAGATTAAAAACTCATATGTGTTATCATTTAATCCTGATGCAATAAAGCAATCGAAAAAGGGCATATCGCATGAGCAAGAGTCCAAAACCTTTCCATGTTGAAAACCCCGATGCGATAAACCCGATCGCAATCACAAATCGGTGAAGTCATATTACATCCTTATGCACCCTTTTAAAGTTCCTGATGCGATAAGTTAAATCGCGATCGCTCATCGCTAAAACACATGACTCATATCCAAAGACACTCCTCTAAAAATTTGCAATGTGATATCATTATTACAAAAGTGCACTTCTCGTAAATGAAAACATAAAGTATTAAATATACACATTTTTTATCAAATAGATCATTTATAAAAGAAATGCCAAAAATTTGATATGATTTAAAAGCACCGCACCCTCCATGCCAGGTCAGCAATAATCTCAAATCGCAGATATAAAATGGAAATACTTAAACCTAATATTTGAGACTTCCGATCTGTTGGGTATGTGTTAAATTCTTTCCACGACTAATCATGCACGGTCCGCGCCCATGGTTTTGTGCATGGTTTTGCACATGGTTTTGGGGTATGATGGTTTTCGGCCCCTGGTATTTTTGTAGATCCGGTCAAGGGAACTACGATTATGTTCTAATCCAGGGTTAATGGATTGGGGTTTATGTATGCTTCGGCATGTATATATATGTGTTGTAACACTAAAAGGAATATAATGAAATATCAAGCTGGTCGTCCCGATTTGGGATCCAGGGGAAAATCTCTGTGTTTATTTGTTTTATGTTTTATGCTCTCTCTATTGTTTATTTTCTGTTATAATATTTGTGTGTAGATAATTTCTGTTCAGGTTTGAAACTTACATTTGGTATGAGAGCAGTTTCGGCTTCAAGGGGACGCCTTTGCTGCTGAGGGGTTTTTTTCTCGGGCCTGAGGTAGACCGTGTTCAGTGGGAGATCTGCGGGATCGATTCTTGCGGTGAAAGAAGATGGCAAGCGGTGGAAAGATAGGGATCGAGAAATTTAATGGTAAGAGTTTTGAGTTGTGGAAGCTCAAGATGGAGGATCTACTGGTGGATAAAGATCAGTGGATCGCAGTAGATCCAGGTACTAAACCAACGAAAATTTTAGATGAAGACTGGAAGAAATTGGATCGGAAGACTAAGAGCACAATACGGTTGTGTGTCTCAGATTTAGTATTGTTGAATGTATTTGGGGAAGCCACGATGAAGAATTTGTGGGAAAAACTTGGGACTTTGTACCAATCTAAGTCTTTGGTGAATAAGTTGTTCTTACGGAAAAAGATGTATAACCTGAGGATGAAGGATGGAGACTCAGTGGCAGAGAATCTGAACGCCTTCAATACTGTGGTAAGTCAACTATCATTTGTTGATATTAAAATCTCAGATGAAGATAAGTGCATCAGTTTGTTGTGTTCTCTACCAGACTCGTGGGACAATCTGGTTATTGCAATAGGTAGCAATACAACTACCTTGAATTTTGATGACATTGTCTCAGCCTTGTTGTCGAAGGAAATGAGACGAAGAAATATGGAGGGCCAGAATGGAGATGCCTTATCTATACGAGGTAGGTCCCAAAACATAATCAGGAATAAGGTTTCGAGTGGGAGATCCAAATCTAGAGGGAGACCTAAATATTCTGGAAAGTTTGTAAAGGTATGTTGGAAATGCGGAAAGGAAGGGCACTACAAAAGGGACTGTAGATCTAAAGCTCCTGAAAAAGGAAAGGGATTTGAGGATGCTCCTTCTGCAGAGGCAAAAAACACCTTAGATGAAGGTGGGGATGTGTATTTGGCTTCTTCTTCAAATACACATGTAGATCATGAGTCATGGTTGATTGACTCAGGTGCATCCTTTCACTTCACTCCCCATAGGTAGTGGTTTTGCGAGTATGAGAAATATGATGGTGGTGATGTCTTCATAGGGGATGATAGGAAAGCCAAAATCGTCAAACGTGGAAAGGTCAAGCTGAAGCTGCAAGGTGGAAGGATTAGAACACTTCCTGGTGTTTTTCATATTCCTGCATTGGCCAGAAATCTGATTTCTGTAAGAAAGATAGATGATGCAAGTGTAAAAACAGTGTTCGAGAAAGATGCCTGCAAGATGGTTTGGGGAGCACTGGTATTAATGCAGGGAGTTCAAACTAGAACTCTGTACAAGCTACAAGGTAGCACTGTTATTGATGGGTGTAACAGTTCTGTGGTTCCTGAAAGTGGAGCAGAAAGCCTAGCTGTCTCTGGAGAAAATACCATGCTATGGCATCAAAGGCTTGGACATATTGGAGAGAAGGGCCTTCGAATACTGCATAGAAATGGTATGGTAGAAGGTATGTCTAATTGCTCTCTGGATTTTGATTTCTGTGAACATTGTGTATATGGGAAGCAGAATCGGGTGAGTTTTCCTTCTAGTGCTAAGAGGGTGAACAAGATATTAGAACTTGTGCATAGTGATGTGTTTGGACCTGTGTCAGTTCCATCACTGGGAAAGTCCGTGTACTATGTTTCATTCATGGATGACCTCTCAAGGAATACATGGATATATTTCTTGAGGAATAAATCTGAAGTCTTTGACAGATTTAAAGAATTTAAGGCTCTGGTGGAAAAACAGGCAGAGAAGAAGATAAAGGCGCTGGGGACAGATAATGGTGGGGAGTTCTACAAGAAGGAATTTGAAGAGTTCTGTAAGAAGTGTGGTATAGCATGGCAGAAGAATACTCCATTCACACCTCAGAAAAACGGAGTTTCAGAAAGAATGAACAGAACACTGATGGAAAAGGCAAGAAGCATGCTTAGTGGTACCAGGTTAGGGAAAGAATTCTGGGCAGAGGCAATGGAGACTGCATGCTATCTGGTTAACATATCACCTTCATCAGTGTTGGAGGATAAGACTCCACATGAGGTATGGACTAGTAAGAAACCCTCTCTTTCACATCTAAGGGTATTTGGATGTGATGCATATGTACATGTTCCAAAGTGTGTTAAAAGGACTTAGGTCAGGTTGGATAATAAATCCGAAAGGTGCATCTTTATTGGGTATAAAGATGGTTTAAAGGGTTACAAGCTTTGGAACCTAGAAACAAGGAAGGTTGTGTATAACCGAGAAGTGGTGTTTAGAGAGGTGAAAGATGTTGTTAAACATGAAGTCCTACCAAAGGCACCTAAGAAGATAGAATTTGAGCTAAAGGAGGATGAATCAGACTCTACAACAAAAGAAGACTTAGAAGAGGAAGAGCCACAAACTCCAGCTATGAGAAGATCAGCTCGGGAAAGAAGACAACCAGAAAGGTATAGTCCATCTGCTTTCTGGTCAAATTTTGCTTTAACTATAACTAATGATGATCCCAGAACTGTCACAGAGGCAGTAGATTCAGAGGATGGAAAACTCTGGAAGGAGGCCATGGTTGATGAAATGGCATCCTTGCATGAAAATGAGGCATGGGATCTGGTGGAGTTGCCGGCTGGAAGGAAGCCCATCGGGAGAAAATGGGTGTTTAAGAAGAAGATGAATGTAGAAGGCAAGGTGGGGAAATACAAAGCTTGATTGGTAGCAAAAGGTTATTCCCAGGTGTCGGGAATTGATTTTGGTGATATTTTTTCTCCTGTTGCCAAAATTACTTCTATTAGATTACTTTTATCTGTTGCTGCTGCATTTGATTTTGAGATAGAACATATGGATGTGAAGACAAAAAAATTTCACGGGGATCTAGAAGAGGAGATCTACATGAAGCAACCTGAAGGCTTTATGGTGAAGGGTAAGAAATAACTGGTATGCAGGTTGAAGAAGTCTCTGTATGGGTTAAAAAAATCATCAAGGATGTGGTATCAGAATTTTGATACCTATATACGGGGACTTGGCTTCACCAGAAGCAAGGAGGATCACTATGTTTATTTTAAATTAATTGGTGACTGTGTTATCTATTTGGTCTTGTATGTGGATGATATGTTGTTGATTGGAAATGACAAAGAAATTATCCAAGATTTGAAGACCCAACTGTTCTCCAAATTCGACATGAAGGATCTTGGTGTTGGAAAATATATTTTGGGCATGGAAATTAAGAGAGATCGGGCAAAGAGGAAGCTATAGTTATACCAGAAGAAATATGTTGAGGCTATATTGCAGAGGTTCAATATGCAGGATAGTAAACCGGTGAATGTTCCTATTCCTGTAGGTGTAAAGATGTCTGCTGAATAGTGTCCCAAGACACAAGAAGAAGAGGAGGATATGTCCTGTGTTCTATATGCAAGTGTAGTGGGTAGCCTGATGTATGCAATGGTATGTACTAGACCAGACATTGCACATGCAGTGGGAGTGTTGAGTAGGTTTATATCAAACCCAGGGAAGGAGCATTGGACAACAGTGAAGTGGGTTTTCAGATATTTATGTGGCACTAGTGATTATGGCATGTTCTACTAGGGAAGACTAGGATTGAAAAGAATGTTGGACATTCATGGTTTTGTTGATGCAGACTGGGATGGAGATCTGGACCAAAGAAGATCTACAAGTGGGTATGTGTTTAGCCTATTTGGAGGCGCAGTCAGTTGGATGAGTAAAAGATAGTCTGTAGTGGATCTTTCAACTACAGAGGCAGAATACATGGCAGCCACTCATGCAAGTAAGGAGGCAGTTTGGTTGCAGAGATTGTGTTCAAGTATGGGGTTGGTACCAAAATCTATAAGGATAGACTATGATAGCCAAAGTGAAATTTTCTTGGCTAAGAAACTTGTTTATCATTAAAAGACAAAGCACATTGATGTTCAATATCACTTTGTTAGAGATATGGTTGAGGCTAAAAGGGTGTTGCTGGTAAAGGTGGACACTTTGAAGAATGTTGCAGATGCATTGACGAAGTTTGTGAGCACTCAAAAGTTCTCTTGGTGTAGAGAAACAATGGGTGTTGAAGAATTGGGCCAATGACTAAGCTCTCCTGTGGCTGCGGAAAGAAAACAACAAGTGGGAGAATGTTGGGTATGTGTTATATTCTTTCCATGAATAATCATGCGCCGGGGGGTAAGAGGGGGGGTGATAGCCCCCCCTTTGCACTGGGTGCAACGAGGGGGTCACAGGGGGGGCGGTAGCCCCCCTTGTCGGAGTCCAGGGCAGTGCCCCAGCGAAAAATATTTGGTCCTTAATTTCCGGTGGGCGGTCTGTGCCCATGGTTTTGTGCATGGTTTTGCACATGGTTTTGGGGTATGATGGTTTTCAGCCCCTGGTATTTTTGTAGATTCGGTCAAGGGAACTACGGTTATGTTCTAATCCAGGGTTAATGGATTGGAGTTTATGTATGCTTCGGCATGTATATATATGTGTTGTAACACTAAAAGGAATATAATGAAATATCAAGGTGGTCGTCCCGATTTGGGATCTAGGGGAAAATCTCTGTGTTTATCTGTTTTATGTTTTATGCTCTCGCTATTGTTTATTTTCTATTATAAGATTCGTGTGTAGATAATTTCTGTTCAGGGTTAATACCTACATGATCTTTGATATACGATTATCATTGATCGTAAATATGAAAAGTTATGGTATTAACACTATAAATGGACCGTTATGAATGTGAAACGAGACAACCCATAATGGAATTAAATCTCACATTATACGAGGAAATCATTAAAATATAATCATGGTTGAAATCCTTCGTGGATTTCATCTTCAATGGAATAATATTTCTTTAATCTGTCATCTTTATTGTGATAAAATGCCATTATCTCCTCTCCGCTTTGTATTCATTCTTAAAAGAATTTTTCCATCATTCTGCTCATTTAGTTCATTGTGCAGACTTGAGAAACAACTACGAGTCATGAAAATGTCTAAGAAATCCAGGAAAGTGAAGGTCCCCGTCATTCCAAAAGAGCAACTAGCTAAATTGGTATTAGTAACTGATACTACTTGTCTGGGTCTCAGAAAAACTTCACGGGAAGGATTTTACAATCTACTGGAGGCAGAAGATCGAGCTGTAATATCAGAAGAAGAACCGACAACAGATTCAAATAAAAAATCAGAAAGCACTCTGAAGGAATTGGCGAGCTCCTATCTTCACAAAATAACAGCTCGTGCAAATGTGTTCTCGTATAATGACTTGGTGAGATGGGTGATATAAAGTATAAATATAATAGACATGGAATTCTTTACGTCAGACGAAAGGATGTTCAGGTCTTTCAAAGCAGAAGACATCAAGAAGATGTATCACCTACCAGACCCTCAGAAAATCTACAATAAAGCATTTTTGGAAGACTTCGCCAAATAAAATGAAGTGGAGTCAGATCCTATCAAATATTGGAGGCATTTTCCAGAAAAACACAAGCACGAATATTCGGGTATGTACTCCGTAGAATCCTTGGCATCTCCTTATTGCTATGCTGTAGCTATGACGTGTAGATTTTTTGGAACCGTCAACTCGGAAAAATTTTCTATTGAGATGGTACCTTTAATTGAAGCCGTTGTTAATTCATACTTGATGGATTGGCCAACCATTTTATCTGATAAAATGGCTAGCAAAATCCTCGATTATAGGAGAAACAGGTATGTGACTACTCGGGTAATACCCCCATTTTACATGAGTGCTTATATTATTGACACCATATGCTTCAACTCTGAATTCCCTATCTTAGGCTGGAAGTGGACTCCTCAAAGCCCGACTCCGATCCACATTTATCACAAATATCTGTGGAAGGCCTATTACAAAGAACATATATACAGAATTTGTCATGGGTTTATCTTGCCAGTTCACCAAGCTATATTCAATAAAACTACTCCAAGGTTATCCGACGAGGCCAGTATCGACCTAACCTCAATCGGAAGCTGGTTTGGAGAGGAAAAATTCACCTATATCCGGATATTCGGAAGCATCAATGATCCCCATGTTCTACCCTTGTACATTCCCAATAAATTGTTAGCCCAAGAAATAGCCTATCAAATAACAGAGAAAGGGATGTATAGAAACCTAAAAAATTCAAAGAAGCTGATGTGGCCTACATTTCCCCTTCGATGTGGATCTTTTTCTCTACATGGCTTTAAACATGCAGAGAAAGAAGCCAAAAAAATAAAAGACCTCAGATTAGCATCCATCCCCAAAAGACATTATGATCCAAAGAAAGTTGCCTATAAATTTACATATATGGTATAGGTCACTAAATTTGAACATGAAGATGCTGATTTTGACAATCTATTTGTCTCGGCCGAAGTATTTTCACAGGTTAAAGAGCTAGCAAATTTAAAATTTGGAGCAAGTGACATGGAAAATTTCCTACAGTTCAGGACCAAGAGACTACTAAAAATACCTCTTGATCAGTTGAGAACTACTCCCCTACTGCAATAGGAAGAAAACAGTGAAGAAAAGAACACCGAAATAGAGCAGGAAAAGAAGAATATAGGAAATAAGGATGATACTCAAACTGAACAGGAAAAGACAGGTAAAAAATGTGGCGATTCCTATGACATCGATATACATATTCATTCGAATATATTGAAGGAATGGGAACAGTTTGATTAGAAAATCAAGGACTAGAACGATTCCCAGAGTGTGTCTACAATGCAATCGCCCGCAACACAACATCCCATGGTAACCAGTGTTACAGTTGAAGGAGTAGTCGGAAATACTAATACCCAAGATGTTGAGATCATCCCAGAAAATCCTTCTAAGGAAATTGTATTAAATATTGAAGATATACCACCCTTGGATGTCTTATATAGTCCAAAGCATAGGGCTATCATTAGAAAACAAAGGAAGAAAATGAAAATCGATCAGGGTCTATTTTCATCTCCCCAAGTAGAATTAATGAATGTTTTCTGGAAGGACTCTGAAGTTAATCCTTCAAAGGATTTAACTAAATTATCTCAATATGCAGGGGCTTATATAGTAGTAACAATGGACAAAGCCTCCGAAATCAGCCAATTGATAAAAGAAAAATATCAAAAAATAGTGCTACTGGAAGAAAAGGCAACAGTGGATCATAAAAAAATAGCACAGCTAGAACAACAACTAATTGAAGAAAGACAACAGATTGAGCAGCTTAAAGAGAAACTGAATGTTGAGAAACAAAATCTTGACCAACAAGCTCTACACAATGAACAACAGTTGTCTCAATAGCTAAACAAAATATAGGTAATTCTTCAACAGGAGAAGATGGCCAAAGAAGAACAGAGTGCCTTGTTACAAACACATATAAAAAAATTTAAGGAGTATCTTGAGCTTGATCAATTCAAAATGGAGGCTCTCGAATCAAGTAAAGAATTGTCATGACAACTTGATTTTTTATGTCATAAAATATCACTAGCTGACCCTCTATGTGTAATAGCTAGATCGCTCATAGAAAAGGCAGTAAACACAAGGTTCAAATTTGAAGATGCTGATGATAAAATTTCGGGATTCCTCACATGGCAAGACACAGACCAAGGCATAGCTGCCAATCTTCCCAAGATCCAAGAATCACACAAGGAAATTTTGTTTGTAGAATGGGAAACACATTTAATTAAAGAATAATGGTCTACCTCTAGGTCAAGAGCTATAATGGACAGTTTAGTGGAAACAATCAATGACAATTTGTATACAACCAACTTGATTTCCGATTCCATCCCAAGGAAACTCCCAAAAGTCAAAGAATTAGAGAAACAATGGAAGCATGACTTAGCCAGTAAGGACCAACAGACCAATGCAATGTAAGGACTCACATGGGACACATTCTAGTTCTCTTTGGTTAAACCGCACAACCAGCAGATGACTACAAAATGCCTCTCTCATGCCATCAGTTATATGATTCTAGAGCTTTCGGATGCCACATATACTTGCCAGATACATTCCCGATTGAGTCATCCTCTCGAAGTGAAGTAAATGCTATCAATCTGCCAGTTGTGCATACCATATATGAAAGAAATAAAATGAACATGTTCCAGTGGAGATCACAATTCTATTTTTATGAAATCGAATCTCCGATTTTACTTTTTTGGCAGTTCCAAAAAACGTTTAAGCGATATTTTAGATTGTTTATTTTAAGTTTATTATTATTTAAACCCCTTTCATGTATTTAGAAAGGGGTCCTCAATTTTTATTAATTTTTTACTTAGGAAGTTACACTTCTGTACTTCCGAATATATTATTTTTATTAATGGTGGATCATGATTCTGCAACTTTATGAGGAAATTGATTTTCAAGAATTTGCATTTTTGTTTTTCCTGGAAGCTATTCTAAGTAAGAAAGCAGGATCAGAGTGTTATTTGCATTAGGAGGTTACAAATGTATCTGGTATTTCTATCATAATAATGTTGTTTAATTTTCCTTATGCAATGAAACATTCTTTTTGAAAATTGCTATTGTTTACATATGTATGCCTGTGAAACAATCCTTTGTTATATCATTTCTGAAAACTTAGAATTGTCATCTTTTAAAATATATGTGAGCGATATAAATATATATAAATGAATGCGTTATGTTATCATCATTACTTTGTTTATTAAACAAAGTAATTATTATATGTGAATGCATCTTTATTTTGGATGAATAAGCCATATATATGATTATTCATCTAATTGGAACAAATCCAAAATCGCATTTATTAGAGGATACCCAGGTTAAAGTAGAAGTTATTTGTATTTATTAAGTTATATATTAGATAAATTATCATTTCCATTATTCGTTATACAAACAACCAATCATCAACCCATATATCATTGGGAAACTGGTCCCATATTATCCAGTCAGAGCCACCATCCCAAACGGAAAAGGAGCTATACTAAGGTTCAGACCTGGTGGTTTTCCCTAATGTTTGAAGCTAGGATTTTTGAGGCTTCAATAGGATCCTGGGCAACCAGGCACTCCACCACATCACTGGAGGGCAGATGATGCTTGTTGAGAGTGTGTTGAGTGGGACCTACTATGGGTGGGCCCAGATGACGCTATCATCGTTGAGTTGTTGCTATGCAAGCGGCAAGTGAACCATGACTATGAATATGGCACAATGTTGTGCTCACTCTTCTTTGAGAAGATCCCAACACTTTGACCTCATATACAGATCCACGATGGGGGCCCGAGGGAGCCCAGGATGCACTAGTGGGGGTGGCTACTATGCAAAGGAGGAGGTGGGGCGGTTGGACGGATGTTCCGACCCGAGTTTGCTCCTTGCGATCAGATGCCATTGTACATAGATGACTATACCTATAGTGGGATGAGTTATCATGGGGACCCAGACTTGCCACTGCCACCTGGTCGAGTGTGGGGGCCCGATGGTAAGTGGCAAGTTGCTAATCTTTTTATGTGCATTTTAAAGTTTCAGAATATTGTATATGGTACCAATTATTTCACTTTTGGTATGCGAATAAAACACCAGTAAAACCGGCCAGGTATATGGGACAAATTGCAGTATTAGGAGTTGTAGGACCTAGTGGATTGAGAGCACCGCAAGATGAGGATGCAACGACCCTCCTGGAGGACATCCGTTGGAGATGTGAGAGGCTTTTGACTGGTGTTTCAGAGTGCGACTGGAAAGATTTGGATGACCAGTACATAGAGCCATGTATTGGTCTACCCTCGGAGTGGCGAGGGGTCATGCGGCGCATGGAGATGGCCGGAAAGTGGATGTGCGATCTATGAATTGCAGGAGCAGAGCCATTGGTTCGGGATCCTCCAGATAGTGATTAGGTGTAGGGGCATGTGGTGCCCCCAGTTTTGAGTTTTTGTAACATGCTATGGGCATGTCATATGTATCAGAGTTAATGGACTCTAAAACATGTTATACGACACATATTATGGATATGCATCATTTTTATGGTTTTATGTTATTATCTTGTGTTAAATGCATGTGGTAAGTGCCAGTCTAAAATATTGTTTGAAATGCTATCTACATAGTGATTTTGTGCTCTAGGTACATGACTTAATGTAATGATCTCAAATTCACGCATCAAAAGCTTCAATCATAAATATCTTCTAAAAAGGATAGGATTATGCACACGATAGACACCATTCAATTGCATGACAAGAAGCAGGGAATATAAATGAACATGAAGGTGGAGGATGTGATGGGAGAGAGCATAGGCTAATAAACCTCGCACTACATCATATTCGGCCTGGTTATTGGTGGCAGTACCAATGCATACACTGTTTGAGAGAACAAGTGAATGTAAGGGGGTAAAAATGGCCCAACCTGCCGAGGATAGATTCCGGGAGTAGCGACTTGCACCATCAGCATAGCCGATATAATGTGTGGACGAGGTCCATCTAAAAGGTGCCACAAGACAACAAATGAGAGGATGATGAACAATGTTAGCAACCTGAGTGCAAGGTAGAAATCGAACAAACACTACTGGAGGGAGTGTTATGGGTAATATGTCTACCACTGGCACACCGACGGGTAGGTGGTGTATGGGAGCTACCTTGGGGGAAGCTTGTGCTCAGGTCGCGAAAGTCACCATAGACATGGATGGTGCCATTCCGCTTATGGGCGGGAAAGATGAAGTCAGGGGTGGAAAAGGCTTCTAGGATTTCATCATCATAGTAGAAGATGGGGTGACTGGAGGAAGAGAGACCACATGACGCGGCGAAGCTACTTGACTCATCATCATGAGAAGAAAGGTTCACATGCGCATCGTCATGGGGGGTGATGGAAGAACAAGAAAATAAGGGATCAACTAATGTTGAGCATAGGGTGATTGCTGAAGGGAGGTCGAGCGAAGCAGAAGGGGAAGTCTTAGAGGGAGCTTCCACCATGGATCTCATGAATGATGATAGGTAGAGGATGGTGGCCGCAAGCTTTGTCATATCAACATCAGGAGGGAGAATTTCAATGGGAGCAGGTAAATCCTCAAGCTGGCCCAAAGCATACTGCACAAGGACGGGAGAGGTAGATTGGTTTTGTTCGATCTTGTACTCTTGAACTACCTCCAAAGAGGCACAGTAATGCGTGAGGCAGGGACAATGGTGGGTATAATGGCCATGGAGATCACATAGAGCACAAGGTTGGTTGGTGTGAAGAGTCTTAGGGTTCTTGGCTGCATTCGAGGAAGAAACAAAGGCTTCAGGGACCGTAGACTCAGGGAACACAACATTAACCATGGGTTTGATACGAGGCAATTCAGGACAATGATGGGTGGCATGACCGACAAAATCACACAAAGCACAAGGTTGGGTACGCTTTGTAGGCTGAGGAGGAGCAGGTTCAATCTGGGTAGCCTTGTATTTAGGTGCCTTCTTGCAAGCTTTTCCCCCTTTACCTAGAGCTGTCGCAACAGGAGGAGGTTCCTGTTGAGGTGGCTGAGGCACGGTAGAAAAGGGAGGGGTTATGGGGACTAGTTGGATCGGGGTCAAAGCAAGATAAGGTTTGGGTTGAACAGGTGGGGTAGCGGCTAGGGGATCAATGTACTAGACAGGGATCCCTAGGGTCAGGTTAGGAAGGGATAAGGTAGCAATCACAGGTACCGATAACACACTGGGAGGGGGAGCTAAGAATGATATCTGATCGAAGGGGAAATGGCCAAGCGTGAAAACTTCAAGGTGGTTAAGGCCAGGAGGAACCGTGCCAGGAGGGTAGAGAGGCTCATGGATACCAGCTGCAAGTGAAGGGCCAGAAGGAGAAGGTCCAAAAGGCTGAGTCAAAGTGCTAGGAGCAAGTTGTGGAGGGCAGGGCTGCTCAATAGCCAAAGTGGGTTGCTTGAGGGAAGCCCAAGATGATTGCATCATTCAAACATTCGATGAGTTGGGATCAGAGACAGGAGGAGGAAGACCAGGGAATGAACCAAGAAAAGAGGAGTATTTGTAGACTCTAGGTGAGACACTGGTCAAAGGTTCGACCATTTTCTTATTGGACACCGAAGATATGATGAAATCAGGGGAGGTCTGAGACTTCGATTCATAATATGTTAACTGATAAATGGTGACTATATTTCCATTATGGGGAAAGGAAATCTTGCGGTGAACCACAGATGGTACAACAGACATCGCATAGGCGTAGCTATGACCCAATAGAATGTTGTAATCTAAGGGGGCATCAATGAATTCTACGTCAACGTAAATAGTCTTGCCCGCAAGAGTAATAAGACAATTTTGAAATAGGCCAATGGGCTACGAAGAGTGGCCATTCCACACTCGGAGGGTGATAGTGGAAGGGGCCAACTCAGGTGATCCGAGTTACTTCCAGACCAAAGCAAAAATCACATAGGTGGATGCCCCCTCATCAATGATACAATGAGAGACGTTGGCGTTCTGGATCTTGACGGGGATTTGGAAGGCGATGGAAGCAGGAAGAGGAGGATGTTCTGGCCGGTCAACATCGAAGATGATCAAACGATCATCTGAAGGATCTACAGTTCCCATAGAAGTTAGTAGAGATTTTTGTTGTGAAGGGCATGACTGGAGGAGTTCCAGCATTGAGATGGCAGTTGAGATTGAGCAAAATCATCTACTATACTATACGAATGGGCAGCTTTGCTAGAAGCAGCATTTCAACATGATGGTCCCTTGGGGATCTTGATATGAACCTCTGCCTTAGGTTGAGGGATTTGTAAAGGACCATTGGTTGTTGAAAGAGGCTTTGTAGAACCTGAAGAAGGGGGCTCGAGGGCAGACATAGTGGGAGGCTTGTTGTAATGATGGGACTGAGTCTAAAGGTTGAGGTCAATGGTAATGGGTTGGTCAGAGTTCATCATGAGAATCTAGTAATCGGAGGTACGAGATGGAGGAGGTTGAGTGGCCGCCTGACCTTTAGGTGGTTGGGTAGCCACGAATCCTTGCGGAGGGAAAGGATTGGTAAACATAGCCAATTGGCTAGGTGCAGCATTGGGAGGAACCGAAGGGGAGGCTTTCTGTCCTCGTGATGTTTCTTGAGACTCCCACATCTGATGCATCTATGTTAAAATAGGACAATCGTGGGTGTAATTACCATAGACACCACAAAAAGAACAAGGATTATTTGTGTGAATAGGCCTATCCTGCTTGGCTTGGGTGCCCTGTTGTTGGTTAGCAGTGTTAGGTGCATTCCCTTGGGGATTAGGTCCTATATTACCTGGGGCAGATTGATTTTGGGTGCCTTTCTTGTTCTTTTTGGAAGTAGGAGGATTTGTTGCACCCTGCTGTGCATACAACTACCCTTGGGGGGGTGGTGGCTGCTGTTGCGGGGGTTGAGAAGGCAAGGGAGGCGGGAGTGATAATTCTAGAGGAGCTGGAGCACCAAGTTGTGGATATGGATAATAAGGAGGTTGGGAAACATTGTTGTAAATAGGTTGGGCAAAAGGAGGAGGCATGCCGTATCCTGGATACATGCTATCGGGAGGGGGAAAGGTGTTGGAGGAGCTAGCCCCTCCCTGAGGGAAACCATAACCCATGGGAGGATAAGTGTATGTATGAGAAAGGGCTCCAACAATACCATCAGCAGCATGGGATGCCCCTGGTGCATTGGCACCACCGGGTCTAGGGATATCAGGTAAGATGGTATAAACATAACCAGACTGTGTGTATATCAGGTCATATTTTAACGTGATCTGGAGAGAATCTTCTTTGGTCTGAGGGAAATGAGATGCGACATATTTGCCGAAAGCAGGCAAAAGGGATCTAGGGAACCAGTCCATGTATACACGGTCTTTGAAGGTATGGGCTCGACATAGGCTCTTTCTTTTCTGCCATTCCTAGACATGATTAGATAGGTGGGTCGCATACGATTGACAGAAAGAGGTCAAAAGTTCGATACCAATGTCATAATGAAGGGGAAGCTAGAAGTAAGACAGAAAATCCTAGGCAAGAGTCACAAAAGTAGTATGAGAGGAGGAGGCCTGGTCAACATGCCACTTAGAAGCTTCTCCATTATGTGTACATTGGAACAACCGAACATGGACAGAGTCAACGGTCATGGAGTTAGATGAACACCACATGTGGAAAGATCGAACATGGTTTGTAGGATCTTCTCCAGCAAGACGTTCAAACTTGGGGATGTCGGAAGGGAGTTTGGTTGGAATAGCAGGCCAACCAGCGTCATGGCGTATGGGGTCATTGAACAAATGGTTAAAATTGGGAAGACTGAGGCCTATCATATAGGGGAGAAAGGGAGCAGCCAAGATAGTTCCTGTTGCGGTCCCACTAGTAGTATTCCCAGCATTAGGGCTGGGGCTACCACCAGTGTTAGGTCTTGAACCAGACATGGTGAAGGTGACAGGGGGAGAACCAGGGAAGGAACCATAAGGGGAACCCAATGAACCATAAGAGGAGTCAGAATGTGGACTCGGTGGAGGACTAACTCGAATCCTATGCGGAGGAGTAATTATTCCTAATGGAAAATGAGGATGAAGGCCAATAAGTCTCCAGGATAAACGCCTTGGGGGAAACGATGAAAGAACACACACAGATCACAAAGGGAAGAGAGACCAAAAAGGGCAAGGAGGTGTAGGATTAAATTATTACAATTTCGAAACAAGGTTAGAGAGGTGCAGGATCAATTAATTACAATTTTATAGTCTTTGCCTGGCGGTGTTAACCAAACGCTTCTTCACTTAGGGTGTGTGTGTGTGTTAAGTGTGTAAATTTTAATTTTTAAACCCAAACATTTGTAGAGAAAAAGAAAAAGTGTGATGTATAACTGTAAATAAATCTGCAGATAACAGTAAATGAAACTGAATATAACAGAAAATAAAGAGCTAATTATGCATTAATCTAAACCCAAGGAGGTGGGCCTCTCTACAACTAGTCTGTGGGTGGGAAAAAATCTAGTAAAAACACACCAAAATAGCCAATGGATCTAAAGTTAGGAGGGACAATGATCTAAAGGTCAGACCTACTGGAAATAGGTGTAGAAAACACTAGAGGGAAAATTGCTGCAAATGAGGTGGCAAAAGGCTACAACCTGGAGGGAAATGGAGGGGACCCTAGAGAAAGACCCAAAAAAAACTAAAAAGATGTGTTTTGAATGGATGAATAACCAATCTAAAGTGGATCTGAAGGTAAGGGGTCAGATCTGAAAAATGGTTGAACACACTGAAATTTCAGACGACCTGCTGCAGCTAAAACTCCTCCTAGAAAGGTGGAAGGTACTGAAGCCCTAGGGGGCTAGGTTCTGAATTTGATGAGTAAAACAGAGCAATTACATGTCCAAAATGAGTGGAGACGGAGGTCAGACAACTCTGAACAGAGGCCTAGACAAAATCAGAAAAATCTTAGAAAAATTCCCGCAAAAAGTTTAGGTCGCTGTTTCTGACCTGATTTCTGTAGAGGCCCCAGGTTTGGGGCAGTTTTCTGCACCCTGAAGGTCCAGGTCACAAGTTTTGGCCCAAAAAATGCAACCTGCACTTTTAGCACTCTCAGGATCGGGTTTCAGAAAAATTTGTCATCTCAGTCGCGATTGATGCCTGTCACCTGCGCAATAGGTCCAAAAACACATGGAAGTTAGAATATTTAATGTTTTAGGGTTTTATAGGTGTAAAACAACATCAAGAAAAGAAAAATAAGAATCTGAAGAGAAATCCTTAGGTTTGAAGCAGCTGGTCATGCAGGGATTTTAAAAACAACAGAGGTCGTAATCGTAAACCCTTGTGGAGTCGCCAATTGTTAGTATGAATTCTAATAGCAAGTGTACGAAAAAATATTACTTTAGTTGTGCATAATAAACAACCCTAACATCAAAGATGGCTGCCAATTTCTTTAGATCTGTAGTTAGTTGACCAAGATAAATGCTACAAAATCTAGTTCTATGCAGTGAAAGAAATTAAGCAGTAAATAAAAGCAAGAGTTGCTCCATGCATCCAATAGACAAGACATAATATTTTTTTAAAGAATTTTTGTATTTTTGACACCTGGGAAGGGAACATAGAAAGATGTTACCAGTCCCCCTCAATGGGATGGGTTCTTGTATGCCCTCAGCACTTCAGATCTAAGATCTCTCTCTCTTGATGGTGTAGAAAACCCAGGCAAAAAATGGAACTCAAAGGGAGCTCAAAAGAAAAATGGTAGCAAAATATGACAATGATGGAGGATCAAAGTCAGACCAAAAGTATAGATCCAGAGTGATCTTTAGGCAACAAAAGGTAATAAGTGAATGGAAAAACCTTTCTATTTATAACAAAATATTGTGTTAGTCTAAATATTGGTGCATAATTAAAATATTATTAACCAATTCTAGATCCAACTTTTATGGAATATTTTATTATATTTGTTGGAGGGAAAAAGAATTTGAATTTGGTCAAATCTCTTTATTTGTAAATAATAAATAAACAAATGATTTATTTATTATTTTAAGGATGTGGTTGAGTAATAATTAAATAAATAATGATTTATTCAATTATTTATAAATGATTTAATCAAATTTAACAAGGAATATTATTTAAATAAAGTTTAAATAATTATTCCTAGAAAATAATAGGATAAATAATGATTTATCTAATTAATTTTCCTTTTTTGGGTTAAATTTGACTAGGAATATTAATTAAACTATTGTTTAACTAATTATTCCTTGAGGAAAATCAAACAAATATGGATTTATTCAATATTTCCTCATGGGGTTTCTTGTTTAGACAATAAAAAACTTAATAAATATGGACTACTAAGTTAATTTTCATAGTGAAAGCAATTTTACTTAGGGTAAAATGTTGAGATTCAACAAGATGATGAGCTTAGTGAAAATTAAGCACCTTCACTAAGTGGGGCCTGCAGGCTATTTTTAGGTGTATGTCTATTTTTAGAATGGTGAGCATATTATAAAGTTAGCAGGATGTTGATTCTAGATGGTTGAGAAAATTCTATCTTTGGATGAATTTCTATTTTTTAGAAGATTGGGTGAAGTCTATTTATAGATCGCTAATCTAACAATAGATGCATGTCGATTATTATTAACCCTTAATAATAATTAGACTCTAAATATCAACTTATTCTCTTGAAGCACTTTATTTCAGTGAACAGGTGTGGCACATCAGTGGGCTGAAGGAATTACACAATTCCTAGGGTGGTTGGTGACTCATACATGGAGGACTCAGTTATAAATGATAGTGGCAAGTTGTGACAGAGTTGGATGAGTAGTTATGGGAGTTTTTATTTAGTTTAACTCAGTTAAGTGAGTTAAACTCAGTTTTTCCAATTGTATCTAGTTATAATTGAAGATACACTAGTGAGAGTTTAGTGAATTAATTATTTAATTAATTCACAAGTAGTGACTCACTTGCAACTGAACAAATACAACAGTTAACTACTTGCATGTCAGTTCCAGTGGAGACCTAGTGGAGAGAAAGGTGAAAGGGTGAGATGGACTACCTGTTGTGACTATAGTGATGCATTCAATGCATCTACATAGACATTGGAGTTGCCAATGAGGATTGTGTAGTAAAGACAAGGCAAGATCAAATTCATTCAGGGATTTTCTTCAGCTGGAATTGCGCAGTGGAGGCAAGTTGTCAGGAGGCAGGAAATTGGTGCATAGATATGCAAATTTCTGCATGACAGTGTGTGACGATTGTTGATTGTACTGAGAGCTTGATGTACTAAGCTTTCTATGAGATTGTTACATGTTCCATTGATATACATAATATATGATAGTTGGGGTTTTTAGCTTTAATCTTTCCTGGTAAAACATTCTTGTTATGTGCGATTGATTTGCTTCATATGTGTTTGCAATTGGCGATTTAATTTCTACAAAGAATTAAGTGGAAGGATTATGTATTTAACATAAGATTAATTTGTTAGATCAGGAGAGTCCAGTAATATACATGCATATTGTATAATTTCTACATAAAACTAGTCTTACATGGTGTACTTTGGTAAATCTGGTAGTAACAGGTTAGATGAACAAAAAATGGTGTTCTTATTCATTAGTAATTTTTGCTATCTGTAGATGATTAAATATTGGTTCTAGATTTCTAAAAAACAAAATTCCCTGAATATTGTGAGTTTTAGAAATCTCACTGCCTTCATAATCCCTATGGAATTTTTTTCACTATTCTAACATTTTTCCATTTCATGGTCACCCTGCCACTCCTAAAAAATCCTTATAGGATTGTGCCACTCATCCCCATGCTTTTTTCCTACCTATGACCTCATTTCCCTGTTTTTCCTTTGCCCATAACTCCAATTTACATCTAGGGTTACCTATAGCCTAACTCACTTCCCATGATTCCCAAGTTCCTCAAGAATTGATGGTCTCAAAACTATCTCTGTAGGCTCTTTAGATAAATCAAGTACATTGTATTTTGGATCTTCAACACACCACTTTGTCAATACTCTGTTTTTACACTTGAAGCCTCCAAAGCCAATTTTCATTCAAGGTCAGATAAAAGAACCCCCACTAGGTCAATTAGGGTTTCATATGGTCCAAGGTCATCATTTCCAAAGAGGACTATCATTCAGTTTCAGAGTCTACACATAAGGTAATGGACAAGCTTGACACTTTTGTAGAAGTGTTGAAAAGTCTATCAGCAAAAATTTTGTAAGGTAGGAGGTCTGCTCCTCAATGAAGACATCTTGCAGCAAGGAAGACAAGAAAACTAGGGTTGTACACTTGATAGTCCAGTAGTGTGCCAACACAGTGATCAAATGCAGAAATGGTATGAAGAAGGTGTTGAAGCTGTTGCTATAACAAATCCTCCCAGAGGTGTTTAATGAGCTGTCATGCCAAGTAAAAATGATTTGAGTTTCAAGATGGGAACAGAGGGGGTTTTTAAAATAATTCCTTGTGTTTGAATTCCTATGGTTTTCAATAGTAAATTTAGCATACTTCAAATATCAAAAGGAAGAGCCACTTCATGGTTCTCAAGACACCTGCTAAGTGAAAGTATTAAAGGATATAAATAAAGCCAAATAATGTCAACCTTGTGACTCAATCAAAACCTACAGAGCAAGGATGTAAAGAGCATCAGTAAGAAAGGTAAAAATAGTGTTTTCAGGCACCTGCAATCAAAAATGTTAGCGAAGGTAAAGAGGTGAGTTAGACTCCCTGATAGGAACAAAGGAAGATTTTTGAGTTGTTGCTGTGTCAAGATAAACATGTCAAGGTCTCTAGGTTAAAAAGGAAACACAGATTTCATGACCCCAGCAAATTGCCAGCCAAGGAGAAAGGATAAGTTGGGTATTGTAATGAAAAACAAGGGAGGTATTTGGAGAGGTTGCTACTATGAAAACATCCTAAAGTTTCCAAGGTAAACCTGTCATGCTTCAAGTAGTAAAAGCAGGGTCAAGCTCATCATCTGAGTCCCCTGCATGAAAATAGTGCCAAAAGGTTAGTAAGAAAGGGTGAAAATACGAGTTGAACTTCAACATAGAAAAAATAGAAGAATTGAGGATGCTGGTATGTATAATCATCACAAAGTTATCATAATAAACATGCCAAGTCTCAAAGACCAAAGAAGAGCTAACTCAGTGATTTCAGCAATACACAGGTAGTGGCATAAAGAGTTATGAGTGAAAGAGAAAGAGGCTTAAAAAACCCTAGAAAATGGGTTTGTCAAGATTTAAAATCAAATCATAAGCCTATACAAACTCATTTCACACTTGAAAGAATCATTGGTCACTTTCAGAGAAATTAAAGTTTTAAGGAGAAAAGAGTTTGTCAATTTTCAAGTTAAATTTGGAAAACATTGTCTGGCGTTGTGCGCCTGGAGTCAGGCGGTGCGTGCTTGCCTTTTTCTCCTATGTATTCTACACAGGCACTACGTGCTTGTGTAATATTCCTAAATTAGCTTACAGCTAATGAGAATATTAATTTTTTCCTTTAAAATCCAGTTGAATGAATAAATGGGCAAGGAGGCTCATAAGTTGCTTAAGTATGTATAAAAACCCCTCATAGTGTGAAAAGGGATCATGAAATAACCAGATCAAGCATCCACATGTGTGAACAAGGTCTAAACTATGTGGAAAAGGCCAATTTTGACCAAGTCAACATGATTTATCCTCCAAGAGTGGATCCTAAAGAAAGACAACTCAATGTGAATAGGGATCAATCCAGCTAGTTAAAATGAATACACCTTGAGTGTGAAAAGGGACAGGGCATGAAGATTCAGTCAAGGTTGACTAAATAAAATAGCGTTGTAAAAGGGTGAGCAAAGCACATAGAGACAACGTAATTATGGTGGAGGAGCCTTTTCATGGAAGCAACCTCCTAGTGGGGTGGGACCCTTGGTGAGGAAGCTTATCAACTATATAATGGAGGAGATGGAAACCATATGGAAATATTGGAGATTATATTCTATGTGGTCTATTTATACTTCTTGCATACTTGGCTGTTTAGCTAAGTTTGTTGCACTGCTTAGTGCAAGGGTTTTCCCGGGTGGGGATTCCATGCTCTTTCTTGGAGATCTTGTCTAATAAATATAAGAGGATATTTATGAGCTGAATTTTCCACTAATTGGTGTTGGGCCAAGCACTTACCTTCAGCAAAAACATAGTCCCTTTAGAAAACTACGTTATTTCTTAAGGTGTGCAGTGGGAGGGGTCAAAACCCCATTTTGAGGAACTAGTTTCCCAAGAGGAGGATCAGCCTTTATTTGGGAGAGCTAGAAGAAGAGTATACAACCATTTGTTTGCATGTTAAGCCATTATTATGTAGATATTCAGCTATACAACATGATTCAGCCACAGATCTGCAACAACTTTCTCTTGTATATATTTTATGTCAAGAAACCTTTGCCGGGTCTTCTTGGATCCGTATAAAAGAGATTAGATCTCTGTTCATGTGCCTCATTGAGTAATATAATAAGAATATCTGATTTATCTTCCTATTTTATGATTCTAAGCTTCATTAGACTGTGCAGTCTCTTATGCAGAAATTTATGTGTGTTGCAGTCTTGGGGTTTTGTCAATTTTAAGTTGTTTTGAGCATGGGAGGCCTGTTTAACTAGGCTAAAGGCATTTGTTTCTGAAAATATTTTGCATGCATGTCCTATATTGTCTATTATAAGGGAAAAAACCATTATTTTTCACTGTTATAACTCAATATTCAGAAAATAACGTTTTTGGGGCCAAAATTGATGCTTTTCCCCACTTTGTGACATTGTAGAAAGGCATAGTTTGTTGTTGTGATTGTTTTATGATGGATATGTGTTTAAATACACTACATGATTTTATTACTTTCTTCTCTCCAACTTTGGAATACCTTAAGGTATTCTTATTGTTGTAGAAAATACCTATTTTAGGATATTACAACCTGGCAGGGCGTTGCGCCTTTTCCCAAATTTCCCGACAGGCCAATGCAATTGCCTAGGAACTGCGTCCTTGGCCAGGAGGGCCTCCTAAAAATTTTGACCATCCAATCAAATAAAAAAATCTCTATATCTCTGCCAAGGGTCCTTCAAGCCTTCTCAAATTTTCACACCAATGCAAGGAGTTTCAACACAAGGTTTAAACAATCAGCAGAGGTTTGTCATTGATTTTTTACCTCTCACTCACATACCCTCACATCATAGTGATCCTTCTTCATCACCCTCTCCAAATCCTCCACTATCATCTCATGTTTCAAGTGCATCTAACAATGAAGATGATGGCCATGAAGAATCAATCAAGGAGGAAGAAAACAGGGGGGCCAATGAAAATGAGGCTGATGTCAATGAGGCAAACATCAGTGCAGAAGAAGGTGGTGAAGAAGGAAATAGGTCAGAAATCCAAGATACTAGTGCAAATGTCAATGAAGAATATGCCAATGAGTCTAAAAACATTGGGGCACATAGCATTAGTGAAAAGAGCCATGAAGAAAGCAGTGATGAAAATAAGGCTGATGACAGTAAGGGGGATATCAACAGTAAGGCAGAGGTCAGTGATAATGAAGAGAGCATGAAAAAATAAGGCAGTGATGATGTTGGCAATGATGAAGCACATAGAAGTGAACATAATGACAGTGGCTCAAAGAGCCTTGATGACACTAATAATGACAACACACAAGTCAGTGGATCAGATGAGGGAAAAGATGAAGAATCAAACAGTGAGGAAAGTGGAGTGAGGGAAATGAAGCCTATGAAAGGTATTGTTAACACTGGAAAATAGTACAGCAAAAAACGACATCAATTAATGTCTAGCCTAAGGATTTATAGGACAGGAATACATTATGGAATCAAGAATCTCTAAGGTTTTGAGCAAATCAAATTTGAACTAGTTATAAATGCTCAAGTGCATGCTTTTTCCTTCAAAAAGAGCACCTTCTGTGTGCACTGGAGCCTGATAAGCGTGCATTTCTGGAAGTAGCAAAAAGTCACTTTCTGGGACCACAAGCAAGCAAAGGACAATTTCTCCTTATGTGAAAGCCGCCTAAGGACAACACCAGCGCCTCCTTAGGCCTTGTGTGAGCACACAAAAGCATATTTCAGCCTACAATGGAATAATGCCCCTCCCTTGGGTCACCATCCACCATGTACCAAGGGAGGGAAGGAGGTTTGAAAACTCACCTACATAAACCCTCAAAGAGATGAACAATGGGTGATCACAAAGTTATGCTGGAAAAAGTTGCCCAAGCAACACCAGTGTCTTGTGTGACCCAAGAAGCAGGAGCTGAAGAAGAGGACTCGATTGTTGGCCACCCAACAATATTAGCCCATTGTAGCAGAGAGAAAGAGTTGAACTGCGTCAGAAGGCAGACCTTGAAGGACAAAAATTCTTGCATCGGGTCCTAGAGCCACTGCCTAGGCCCTTTGGCAAGTGGGTAAGATTTTTTTTCATTCCAAGCATTCAATAAGAAGAATGCCATCGAGCCGTTGTTTACCTTGTTACTGTTTGGAACTCTCTATATAGCTTCTTTTTATGTTTTTAGTTTTAGTTTTTTAACAGAGCATAATTTAGTGTATTACTTCATTTAAGTTTTATACTTCTGAGCTCCCCCTAGATACTGCTTGTTACTTATGGTTTAGAGAAAATACCACATTCTCTAAATGCGTGCAATTTCGTACACCCGTGTGTCAAATCCACCACAACAGGATTGGAAACTCCACTGATGTGCTTCAAGTTTATGTGGTTATGCCATTTTTTGTAGGAGACCCTTAGTCTATGCTGGAGTGGAGCTGACAGTCCTCTGACCCATCTTGCAGTCCCTAGACTCACTAAGGTGAAAGACTGAAGAAGGCAGCTCCTAATTTTTTTTTTTACTTGCAGGAATTTTTCGTGCTGTTTTTTCACAAAGACGCGCAGGGCGCGTATTTAGAGGTGACCTGCACGCAGGAAAGTGCACCTGTCAGAGGTTTTTGCGCGCAATTTGTAAAGAGATTTTTTTCTCCCTATATTCTCAATTTTTTTTGCTTGTAAGTGTGTTGGGAAGCCCCTAATGTATCTGCCAACACCTGTGTTGATACCCCACAACTTCTGAGAACTGATTTTTGCTGCTTTTTGTAGGCATTTAGTTAGTTTTCATTTAAGTTGGTTTTTTGCAAAAAAGTTTTCACATAGTTTAAGTAGGGGGTGAATTAACCATTGCTTTCCGAACAATTTATGTTTTTTGCAAATTCTGGTATGCACACATAGTTTAACTAGTCCAAGTAAGTGGCTCATGACCACACATGCATAAGCTAGTGTAGAAATTGTTTAGTTTAAATTTCAATTTTTGCATTTAGGAAATTGCGGGACTAGGATTGAATCACAACTTAGAGCAAGTAATGTCTGCTGTCATTGTGCCATTGGGTGACCCTAGAGAAGCATATGAACACTCTATATTTGTGATTCCCCATCTCCCTTTAGTCACTCACATAGACTAATTAGGAGGTTTTGGAAGCAGCCCATTATCCGCAAATGATTTTTATTCGAGCAAGGAACAACATCACATAGTCTAACTAGGGGACTTTTGTAAAGGATCACCGATATCCATATGTTCACATTAAGAGATTGTTCACCATACTCTCACACACATTCACCCACTAATAAGAGAAATCCACCTAAAAATAACTTAAAAAAACGCACTAAATTCTCCCCACAGGGGCCACAAGAGAAATTATAGGTTAAGTTAGGATCAAGGGGGTAGGAATCCAATAAGCCGCCTTGATCACGCTTCATATTTAAAACATAGAAGTTGCATTTTTAGGGAGCTTTAAAATCCACCTATCAGCCCATGGAAAAGAAAACCTGAGTGCAGCAGAGACCCGATTCAGAGGGGGTTAGGCTTAGGCGTAGTGCATGCGGTATCAGTTGGGGCTACCTAACTCATCTGATACTCGGTACTGTTAGCTGACTACCAAGAAGCCCAAGACTCGAACGCTCACGTGAGATGGTGGTTCTTAGTGGCCAAATCTAGGGCATCCTTTACCCTATAGATGATGGTGCAAGCAAGTTCCATACCCTCTACCCTTACCTTGGTTGATTCTCTTCAGCTGACTGGGAGCGTCACCAGTACTTTCGGGATGTTGTGCCAGCACTTGAAAGAAATCCTCTCAAGGCCCAGTTAATTTTGAGAGTGTGAGGAAGTTATTAGGTCTTCTAGGATTTTTTGAGTATCACGCGCAAACAAACAAAACCATTTTTTTCTTGATTGATCACATAGATTAAATTAAAGGAAAATCATTTCATTTTTGCTTTGTTTTATGTATGTGGCCATAAATTTGTCGTGATCATAGACTCAATCCCCTCAAATTTTTTTTCCAAAACCTAACCTGGACGACCCTCAAGCAGTTCCAACGGAACCTCATTGGTCTAGGCGTCTTTTGGACCTCCCCCCATTAACGGGAGGGGTTCTAGGTCTTTCGCCGTTTAGGTGTCAAAGACGAAACATTGCCACAGTGGTTGGTTCCTTCTTTCTTGGAGCAACCTTAGTTGGTAACCCTAGTCAGTCTCCCAACACCACATCGCACATCACTCCCCCGACATCCCCTAGGGGGTAGAAGAGTGCATCCCATACGGGAAGCCAGCTGAATTCACAACCAGGTTCGTCATAGAATAAGCCTCGTTCTAACCAGAACTTCGTGTCTTCACATGTTTCCATGGCGTCAAACTCTTAGTCACCCTTCTTACCAGCGTTAAATCTACGGGATTTAACCAATCTCACCAATGACCCCATCGCACACGACCCCAATTGGCTTCCCATGCCTACGAATCTCCCTTCAGACATACCAAAGTTTGAAGGCAATCAAGCGGAAGACCCAGGGAATCATATAATGACCTTTCACCTGTGGTGCTTATCAAATAGCATCATTGACGATATTATTCGATTGAGGCTGTTTCAATGCACTCTCACGGGAGTGGCCACGAAATGGTACGTCGAGCAACCTCCTACTTCACATAGAACCTTTAGCACCCTCGCTACTATGTTCCTCACTTAATTTCAGTTACCCATTCACCACGATTTTGGAATGGAATTATTGACTCATTTTAGACAATCTCCCTCTACCCACATTTCTAAACATCTCCATGAGAGGAGACGGCATCGTAGCTTATGCAAAGATCAACTTGATGACCAAGTCCTTTTAGATTTATTCTTGAAAACTCTGACGGCGAAGATTTCAAAGGATGTGGCGCAACGTAACCCCACATGCGAAGAGGACGCAATCAGTAAAGCCCAACCTTGAGCTGATCTATATGCAATCAAGATACATATACAATATCCTGCCTAACGCCCCACGCCTGCAATATTATCAAGAATTTCCAGGTGCGTCGAACTCTACAAATGGAATTATTGGGTCAATGACCCAAGGGTACCTAGGCAGCAGCAGTTAAAATCCTGGTTAGACACATGGGTCTGCCCATGACATGTCTCAACTTGGATTTCAAAGTCATCATATGCAGCAGCAAAATTTGACTAATAGGGCGCTAGCGTATCACCAAGGAGGACCTTACCCTCCGGCCGGGGGGACCTAGGATGCAGGAAGAAAAACTGATGGAAGAACTCCCCCCCAACGGCCAGGTGCAAATATGGGACAACACTATGCTCAGTCCCAAGCACATAGCCCACCAATGGAAAACAAGGCATAGGTGAAATTTGTGTAGCCGTCCCAAAATCAACCACACTAGTATGATCAGGAGAATTACCCTCCTAACGTGGTCAAAAGAAAGGTGAAAAAAAACCCAAAAGGAACCCTGGACAGGGGGGTAGCAACCTGCAGTGCCCACCGCGATCCCGGCCTGGAGATAACTCCAACCGGAACCAAAACCAGGAGCCAAGAAATGCTCAAAAGCAAAGCAAAAGGCCACCTCTACAAACAAACCATTCTTGTTCGATATGTAGTGAGTATGGGCACTATACTCACCATTGTCCTGAACTCCCTGAGATTAAAAAGCTTCAGAGTAACCGGGGACAAGGAGGATCTTCCCAGACAACTGTAGTTATGCAAGAACCCTTCCCCCATCAAGGAACGGTCAGCACTCAACAAAAACACCCCAAAGATTCCGAGAAAAACAACCATGAAATTTACATGGCCGGGGAAGAAATGTTTTTCCAAACCTGGAATCACAGCTATGACACCCCACTAGACACCGGTACGTCAGGGGCTAGTACGAGTGTGCTGACTGCACCTTTAATCATTCCAACGATTCCGTTGGAGCCATTGCCAAAAATGGTTAAAGGGCCTAATAGGCGAGCAGGTAACTACTCCAAAGTAGCCCACAATTACAGCATCGTAGATGATTTAGCCTAGTCACCTGCTGCTATGTCCACTTTGGAGGTACTGCAGTTGTGCCCGAAGTAGTGGAAAGCCCTAATTTTTGCCTTAGGTGCCGTCGACCCTGCCGACACATGCATGTTGGCTTTTGATTTAGACAAAGCCACCCCTAGGCTTCCCTCCATGTTCGCCTTCCAGATACCAGTATCGGTACAGAATATCACTATTCACCGATGTGTCATTGATGAGGGTGCATCCACATGCATCATGTCAAAGAATGTATGGCAGAAGTTAGGAGCCCCAGAACTCAAACCTTCCGTCATCACACTCAGGGTATACGATGGTCAGTCCTCGACCCCCGTCGGTCTCTTCCAAAATGTACCAGTCTGCTTAGTTGACAAAACGGTCCACATAGACATTGAAGTCTTGGACACTCACTTGGATTATATTATACTCCTTGGGTGGAGTTACATGTCGCCATGTCTGCCATAACATCCTCTATTTTCTGCATCATGATGTCCCCCCACAAGGATCGAATCATCACAGTAGACTAGCTGACACACACTGAAAAACATCCTTTGACCAATAAAGATACGGTTCTACCTTATGTAGACACAACCACAGATGGTATTTTATGGTACCAAGAATATGGCCCTGGCCAATTCAAACCGTCGTCTGTCCTAGGATCATTCCTAGGAGATCCTCCTATTATCCCTAAGGTATCGCCTGATGCCACAGGGGCCCCAGTGTGCATGATGTCCACATCAAGCACCGAGGTTAGTCAGGACAGAGACTCAAGCAGTAACGACACCGAGCCATCAAATACTGCAGCCTCCTTAGTCTATGCTGCCTCCCAAAATCCTTTCCTATACCCACCTCCTGGCTTCACCTCCCGACAGGTCTTGGCAACACTGGTCCTACCCAACATATCATTGGCATTCCCAGTGTGGTATCTCATTCCCTCTAGGAGTGCCAGCTACCAACGTTACTACATTTGGGTTACAGCCCCCCAGTCCCGAGGAGCCCCAACCTACCCAAGTAGCAGTCGAAACCGCCCCCGTAAGGGAAATCCCCACTGCGAAACCAATGACCACGATAAAGAAAATCACCAAGAAAGGAAAGAAAGTGGTGACCCCCACCATACAGCGGGAGTCATTAGCCTACGCTATATGTGATGTCATTGGACACCCTACTCACATATGCCTAGAGTTGGATGAATTAAAATCACTCCTCGGCTGCGAGGCAGGCACCTTAAAACAACATTCCCATAAAAAGGAACTTACCACCAAAAGTACAGGAAAACCACTATGTACCAATCACACATGCACCCTCTGTGATACCTATGGGCACTATACCCATCATTGTCCAGAAATACCACGGTATAGGGACGCCTTACGTGCGGTCGAGTGATCCTATCAAAAGGATCCCTCCATCTAGGCATCTGGAAATGAATCGCATACCATCCGGTACCTACAGGAGGAACGAAGCTCACCAGATCGACAAAAATTTGTCCCTCCTCCACCCAAGCCACCATACACCAACCAGGGAAAAGGAAACCTAGTTGCCTCATCTTCTTGAGATCCAGGCACATCGATTACTGCAGATGGCTTGGTCAGTTCTTTGACTTAAGGTCACCTAGGCATCAGTAATCTGTATTTGGGGAGATCCTAGACGGGGGGGCACTAACCGGCAACGCCCTCCCCCATGATCTTAGTCCAAGGGAAAACACAACTGAAATCAAAACTAGGAGTCAAGTAACAAACTCTCAACAAACAGAGGCGATGCCACACATTCTCACTCCTGAAAAAATAATTTTTTCAGCGCCAGAAGGTATGCACCCTGTCATCTTCCTTTCCACGATTCATTTTTTTCAATAATATTGAATGAAAAGAAGATGCTTTCACTTGAGGTAGTTTTTTTTGTAGGAAGAACCTGCAAACCATTCACAACAACAACCACTGAAAGTTCCGGAGCAGGTATCATTCTACCCTCAGCATGATAGAGTCCCAGAAAACTTTGCATATCCCGACATAATTTCTCCATCAGAAATAAACCATAGGGTCCTCATACCCAACCACATTTTTCATCACCTCACCCTGCATATGATAAACGTCCGCGATGGTCGGTAGAGCCTACCCTCCATGGCGACCGTCATCCAAAGTAGACCATTCATCACACCACAAGTGACGCCATGGCCATACCATTTTATTCTGGGAAGCACCTCATGCCCATCCACATATCATGCATAAGGTCAAGTTCATCATTTAAAATAACCCCCTTCCCGGACGATTGGGTTGTACAAGCCGAATGAAAGCGCTCCTCCACGCACCGCATTTGGCCCACCATACCTCCATCAACATTACCTCATCTGCGACATATTCCGCTTCATCAGCCCCGCACATGCGACCAACCAATGGGACCCTTACCCCCAGCAAAACACCGTCCTCACACCATCAAGTGAGCGACCCTCTTTCATGTTTTGGGGTACCCGTCTCTGTGTTTTGTATAAACCAAACCCCATAATTTATTCTTTTGGTAAGTGTACAAAGATCACAAACAATGCCCTTTGCCTCTTAGCCCTCATATTGCATGTTTCCTCCCATGGCAACAGTCCCCCATCTCCCTTGGTCGAAGTATTTCATACCCCCCCATGCACGCACCATCACGAAAATCATAGCTCGTTCATACCCGCCCTGGAAGTCCTACCGACTCCAGGGAATTTTCCCTTCAGAAATACCTATGACTGCCACCAAGCTACTCAAATATACTTCAACCTCAGGCCACTAAATCCCCATCATCCATTTTCAGCTACTTCTCACCAACATGCCTATGTTAAACCATTATGGTTTGGTTAAGGCTTCCTTTTTGTCGACATCAACACTCTTTTCCAAAAATGAAGTGGTACCTTGGATAACCCCTCCCCATGCAAAGGGGTATCCTCGGGTGGCACTATGGGAGACATCATTGTCCATATATGTCATTGATCCTCTTGACATTCGACTACAATAAAAGCTTTCATGTCACGATGGTATCGTACCTTACAACCATTGCACTTTGATCAAGATCCGTCGAAGACCCGTGCCTTTATAAGCGTCTCTAACAACAATGCTTACATGGGAAGGTCCCAGCTAGTACATATGTGTACAATGTGCAGTGATATGCCATACCAAGATTACGCATATGGGTACCACATTCCATCTATCTTCAAAGAAAAAATGCCCCTGAGGGTGCTAGTAGTCGTCATCAGCAACCACCAACATCACTACCACAGTAGTGACACAGACAGCATATGTATCTGTCAATTTTTTTAACTAGCCATAGCATCACGAGCATGGGACATGCCCGCCTCGTTGAAATTTTGCAAATATGTTGTATATCTTGTCTACTTACAGGGGGTCCCTTAGGCCATGGTTATCTTAGAAATGATGCAAGGTGTTGTCCATTCTACACGCAAGCCTCGCTCTCTCTCTCTCTCTCTCTCTACGTATGATACAGAAAAGAAACTATAATGTATTTCGGCTATACAGTTCTTCCTAGACCTCACACACTAGGGGGCAACAGTTAACACTGGAAAATCGTACAGAAGAAAATGACATCAATTAATGTCAAGCCTAAGGATTTACAAGACAAGAATACATTATGGAATCAAGAATCTCTAAGGTTTTGAGAAAATCAAATTTGAACTAGTCATAATTACTCAAGTGCGCACTTTTTCCTTCGAAAAGAGCACCTTTTGCGCGCACTAGAGCTCGATAAGCATGCATTCCTGGAAGTAGTAAAAATTCACTTTCCAGTACCACAAGCAAGCAAAGGACAGTTTCTCCTTATGTGAAAGCCACCTAAGGACAGCACCAATGCCTCCTTAGGCCTTATGTGAGCACACAAAAGCATATTTCAGCCCACAATGGAATAATGCCCCTCCCTTGGGTCACCATCCACCATGTACCAAGGGGGGGAAGGAGGTTTGAAATCTCACCTATATAAACCCTCAAAGAGATGAACAATGGGTGATCACAAAGTTATGCTGGCCAAAGTTTCCCAAGCAACACCAGTGTCTTGTGTGACCCAAGGAGTAGGAGCTTAAGAAGAGGACTCGATTGTTGGCCACCCAACAATATTAGCCCATTGCAGCAGAGATAGAGAGTTGAACTGCGTCAGAAGGTAGAAATTGAAGGACAAAAATCCTTGCATCGGGTCCGAGAGCCACTGCCTAGGCCCTTTGGAAAGTGGGTAAGATTTGTTTTCATTCCAAGCATTCAATAAGAAGAAGGCCATCAAGCCGTTGTTTACCTTGTTACTATTTGGAACTCTCTATATAGCTTCTTTTTGTGTTTCTAGTTTTAGTTTTTTAACAGAGCATACTTTAGTGTATTACTTCATTTAAGTTTTATACTTCTGAGCTCCCCCCAGATACTTCCTGTTACTTATGGTTTAGAGAAAAGACCACATTCTCTAAACGTGTGCGATTTCGTACACCTGTGTGTCAAATCCACCACAACGGGTATGATGAAACTAATGAGGCAAAAGAAAATAAAAACTTGACAACCTGGCTGATCCATCCCCTACAAGCATCCCAAACCTAATCAATAGGATAGATCCAAAGTTTGACAAGTTTTTGAAGTTTTTGGATTTTGATTGATTTAAAGTGTCAAGGGCATAGTGCCCCTGGCGCTGCGCTCTTTTTTGGGGAAATTTCTTGAGGAGTGGTTTTAATTTTTGGATTCATCTTGCCAAGTACATCACACACACCAAATTTCAGGTCATTTGGATTAGATTTGGTCCTCCAAAAGGGTAAAAAACATGTAACAATTCACCATTCTGCCCAATTTTCAGAGCTGGTGTTGTGCCCTGAGCAGTCTTGGGAGATTTAGTTTTTGGAAAGGAAAATGGACACCAAATAAAAAAATAAAGAAATTTTTGGAAAATATACTTTACAAGATTTCCAACGAGCTATCACAGAGCTCATTTGGACACCGGAAAGGCCTTCAAAACTCAGCTGCAAGGTGACCTATCTTTCTGGTGCAGGTGTTGCGCCCTTGGACCTCAGTGCTGCGCCCTTACCTGCAAAGTCAACAAAAGACACAAATTTATTTCAAATAGATATTTTGAGGGTTTTTGGGCAAATCACTCCAAAATTAGGTGTTAGGAGATATTTTTCATTTATTAGATTAGGATATTTGTGCCTTGGGCCTTGCATGGTCTCAAAGGACAAAAATGATATTTATGAGCAATTAATGGCCTCCAAAACCCTAGCTAGGGTTTTGAATCTCCTTTGCATGATAAAAACTGCATGAGGGACTTATTGTTCATGTTGGTTAGTTGTTGAATTGAGCATAGGCTCTGAGTTGTAAGGAGTTTTTGGCTTTGGAGCCTTGTGATTCTCTTGGACTCAATATCAATGGGACAAACACTTTGCAGGATTCATGAACATGACTGTTACACCATTTTTTGGTTATCTAACCTATTATTATTAGATGGACCCAAGTACACTATGTAAGACCAATTTTACCCTAAGTAAAATTTCTTACACTATGAAAATAACTCAGTAAACCACCTTTATTAAGTTGTTTATGGTCTAAACAGGAAACCCCAAAAGGAAATATTAAATAAATCTACATTTTTTTTATTTTCCTCAAGGAATAATTAGTTAAACAACAGTTTAATTAATAGTCCTGGTTATATTTAACCCAAAACAAGGAAATTAATTAGATAAATAATTATTTATCTTATTATTTTCTAAGAATAATTATTTAAACCTTATTTAAATAATATTCTTTGTTAAATATGACTAAATCACCCATAAATAATTAAATAAATCATTATTTATTTGATTATTACTCAACCACATTCTTAAAATGATAAATAAATCATTTATTTATTTATTATTTACAAATAAAGGGATTTTACCCATGTCAAAATCCTTTTCCCTCCAACAAATATAATAAAATATTCCATAAAAGTTGGATCTTGAGTTGGTTAATAATATTTTAATCATGCACCAATATCTAGACTAACTCGATATTTTGTTATAAATAGAAGGGTTTTCCCATTCATTTACCATTATTTGTTGCCTAAAGATCACTTTGGATCTATAATTTTGGTCCGACTTTGATCCACCATGATAGTCATATCTTGCTATCATTTTTGTCTAGGTTTTCTACACCATCAAGAGAGAGGAATTTTAGATCTGAAGTGATGAGGACTTACAAGAACCCATCCCATTGAGAAGAACTGGTAACACCCTTCTGTGTTTTCCTCCCTGTTATAGGTCAATTTGGGCACCATTCCCAATGACTTGGTTAACTAGGCATCATCTCCAGGATCGATGATCAAAGGGTCTATCATTCCCTATCATCTCAGTTGCTATATGTCCTAAGAAAGGAAACAACATGAATCAAACAAATGACTTTCATCAAAGCAAGGCTTTTCCACGGTTTGAAGCTTATTATTAAACATGTGGGAGCTCACCAATGCAGGCTCTAAGGGGCCTAAGTGCATTGCATATGTAGGTAGCCCCATTCAAGGTTACTTTGCAAAGCACTTCCTGACATTCAAAGGTGCGTTGGTCACATTAGGAGCGAAATTCTCATTTTTTCGGAATCTCCACTTGGCCAGTGTCTTCTAGAAGGGTTCACATGTGTCATGCTTTGGATCCAAGTGTCCATTTGACATCTACATGACTGGAAAACATGTCTTGCCTATTTTTGGAATGCAATTTATTGCAAAACAACCTATAGTTCATCTATAGATTGAACACAGATCTAAGTGTTCAAGGAGGAAGAATTTGAGTAGAGAAATGCTGGAGAATTTTCAATAGAGAGTCTGATTTTTGGAGTTGTTGGTGGAGAAACTTATGCTGTGATGAGACTTGGGAACTTTTCTGGAAGGTCACGATGAATTAGTCACTAGGTTTTAACCTCTCATTCTATCATCAATAAAGAGTACTTCTTGTTTTTCCCTACATGCATCCATGTTTACTTTGATTTTCCATGTTGTAAAATCTTGGTTGATGAATGTAGTTTATGCTTAACTGATTTGGCTAATTAACTTGAATAGATATCTATATTATTGTATCTTCTGCTATTTCAGTGCTCTTTCTTGCAAGAAGCATTCAACTATTTGAAACCACTTGAAGTTGAGGCTGTAGTGGAAGTGACAGAAAGGAGCCATTTGGAAGAAACTGAAACAAGTAAGCATCCAATCCTCTCTGTATATCTATTCCAAGTTAGGAAAAAGAGTAGTGTAGTCTTTCAACTGTTGTTATAGACTAGACACCGGTCTACGGAAGCGTATTTTATCCGTAGATTACAATTCTGGCCCAACAAACTGGCGACTCCACTGGGGAGAATTTCTCTTGAATCTTGGTGTTTTAGTCTCTAATCTACTTTCTAAATCCACCCAGTAGTTATTTCACATAAAGATTAGACTTTTTCAGAGCTTAATTTGCAAAGTTAGTGAGTCAAACAGTAGCTTTCTCTTTGTTTACTTCGCCCAACGCACCCTTGGTCAGGGCACAATGCTTTTCAGAGCACTGTCTCCCTTGTCAACTTGCGTTGGAGAGCACTGTCTCCCTTTGGAGACTGCGTTGGCTCCTGAAAGGAACAAATCCCCTTGAATCTGACTTTGTACTTTGCTTCAGTTCTATTTGCTGACTTGTTCTGAAAAGTTTAATGCTCTATTTGACCAATAGCTCTATATATTTCTTCTCCTTTGACTGAAAATTTGTTCAATGTTGTTTTAAAAAGTTTTTCATTATCATTGACAAGTTGATTTCAAAGTACTTTTTATGGTCGCATTAAGAATCGTTGCTTTCGAAATAGGAAATTGTCCTGAAGTATTCATTTCCTTGATAGGATAAATTTTTGTTGAAATCTTCATTTTTCCTTCAAAAGAGAAATTTTCGTTTGTATTCTTCGTTTCTCAAAAGTAAAAAGCATTTCGATTATTGATCTAGTGCACCTAGTTTTCTTTCTGCATTCATAACATTAAGAAAACTAAAAAGAAAAACTTGCATTTGCATGTAGGATTGTGTGTTTTTTGCAAAAGGAACATTAGGAAATCTGCATTTAGTTTGAGATTCATTGATTTTGTTTTTGTTCATTGATTTGTTTGCTCTCAAACTACTTGCTATCTTCCCTTAGTAGCTAGGTCTTTCATTGAAAAAGCTGAAAGTGAAAGTTTGTTTATCATTCTTAGCTTGAATTTTAGGAATTTAATATACATCATCGTGGTGAACCTGAAAGGAAAACTGTTAAGCAAGATCAACATAAAATAAATCTCAATTTACTTAACAACGCTTTGGAACATTAACGATAACATTTAGAGGTCTAGGCTAGAGACGTGTTCTAGCATCGTAAAACATATCAGTTGTCGTTAACTTGTCTGTGATACATTTCGAGTGTGATACCTCACTCCAAGTACGTAAGTATATTGTAGCTCATCCACGTACTCTCAGGTATATCGGGCGGTGTTACAGTATGATAAGTATAAAGGGGTGCTCTCACTGTGCGGTTTCGCATCAGACAACGCTAATACGGACTTGGGCCTCCACGTACCTTCAGGTATATTTTGGAGGACAACGTTTAGGTGCTATCCATCCATAGTAAACCGAGTCAGATGCCTTGAAATTGTAATACACCGAACATAGCATTCAGGGAGATTACCTACCTGTACTTCTTGGTTTGCCAAGAGGTATTCTACAGTTCACAGTTTCTTGGTAAACCCTTTTTCCTAGCATTACCCTCTTTTTGTTTATTTGTTTTTGGATAAAATAAATCAGTAATCGTAGAAGAACACAATCCTACCCCCCTTCGTTCACGTAGATTAGCTTTGAAACCACCTTTACCACTGGAAGTTATTTCTGGTAGGCGAAGGCGATCACGATATGCCGAATCAAGTACAATTCATACCTTTGGAAAAACATCATCTTTTAATCTAGAATTAGCTCAAATTGTTTCCACACATCCTGGTTCGTTTACTGTTGTCGAAACGGAGTCTTCATAGTTACCCGTGGTCACAATCCATTCAGTCGCTAAGACCATACCTTCTGTACCCGACGTTGTTCAATCACATATTGATCCAGATCCCGTCTCTTCTTTGCCAGAACATCTGAATCCTGAATCTGAACAACTAGAAGTTGTTCCTACCTTGGTCATCCCACAAAGTTCTGTAACCATTGAAACTCCTATTTCACACAGTCAACCGTTTGAAATATATTTTGGGCCTGACGGTTAAGTTCTTCCTCTTGGTTTAATCGTAATTGAAGAAATCCCTCAACCTGATACACCTTTAAGTCAAACCCACTTTGGGGGAGACCTTTACCTGTACCAGTCATTTCCTCAATTGTTTCCATCTGCTTTTTTTTATCCTATTTCCATTCAATCACCCGTCAATTTTCGAGGGTATACACTTGGTCAAAATAGCATGTCTGAACCAACATCTTCGGTTGGGTCTGTTGTTCCAATTACGTCAGCTTCTACCCTCACTACATCATCGATGTTCACAACCTCACTAGAGTCATATTTTCGTGGTGGCCCTTTGGTCCCAACAGGTTACAAATCATTATCTGGCACTTTCTCTGGTGCACCTTCACGTTCATGGTATTTTCTAATGTCATCATTTGGTGTTTTAACTGGTAGTCCTATAGTTAGTATTGAACGACTTGTTTCATTAAATCAATCATCAGGGCAATATCAAGCCAGTCATTATGGGTCAATTCCTTTATCAACTGGACTCCCAACATTCAGTGAACAATATTTTTCGTCTTATTGTCCTCCTTATGCTGGGGGGAAACCTTTGGTTACCCAATATGACAGTACTCAATCACATTTTGGTTAGACTAATGTTGATTTAAATGTTTGTCAATGGTAGCCCACTCTACCTATCCAACCACAAATGGTTGTCCAATTGTATCAACCAATTAAACCTGTTACACCCACTTCAATACCACTTGTTAATACATCTATACCCCTAGTACAACATCAAAATCTTGTACATGAACCTTATCAGGCGAGTTCTTCAACTCAATATCATCAAATGTTGGGTCCACAAACTCAAAATCCTTTAGTTAATTTACAACAACCTGTATCATGAATTATTTATTCACAAGCTGGTCCACCATTTTATGGGATGTCACAAACACAATCTGGTTATACATATCAACCAAATCCAACTTATACAAATTTGGGTTATAATCTTGGTGGACAGACCCCTTGGCAGCCACAGGCGCAAATTCCGCAAACTTCATTTCAACAAGTAACATATCCAGGTTTTGATAAACATCACTCTCAAGCGTTTGCCATCCAAAAAAACCCCTGTCTGGGTTACCAACAACAAATCCCATATGACGGTGCTCAAAGACCTGTTTCCCAAGCAATTCCATATTATCCTGGCTATGCTCAACCTGACCTTATCGACAATTTCCTTTTGTTGCAACCTTGGAATTACCAGATTTAAACCGGTTAACTAATAATCCTATCAATTATGCTCCTTGGTTGCCAGTGATACCACATAAATTACCCTCCGACATTCCTAAATTCAATGGAAACCCTGGAGAAGACCCATCAACTCATGTTATGACTTATCATTTATGGTGTTCATAAAATTCCCTAGATGATGATTCTGTTCGATTACTTCTTTTCCAGAGAACGATCACAGGTCCGGCAGCTAAATGGTACATTGAATTCCCTAGAGCTTCTTTCAACAATTTCATTGCCCTGGCTACTGTATTTTTGACCCATTTCCAGTTACTGATTAGATACGAAACTAGAATGGAACTCTTGACCAACTTCAAACAAAGTAATGCTACTCACATTTCAGATCATATTCATGAGTGGCATCGCCGTCGACGAATGGTTAAGACATTTTTTCCTGATAAACTCCTTGTTACCATCTATAACAGAGGATGTGGCCAAAGGTGGCGTCGTCATAGAAGAGCAAGTCATCACTCGTGCCCATTATTTAGACTTGATTTATACTCATTTTGGCACACTCTATGAGAAAATACCAAATGCGCCATGATCTAATTTCAATGTTCCTCCTCAAATAAAGGAATGTCATGCCAGATACGACTTGATAGGCACTGTAAATACACACAACACTACTGCATTTGATCCTGCTCCTACTTCTTAAATCAACGCCGTCTCATTTGACAAAGGAAAAAGTGATAAGCAACCAGGAATTAAGAAAAAGGGGAAATCAAAGAAAAAGAAAACTTCCAACCTGTAGGAACGATCATCTGATCAACCGTCAGGACCACAGAAACCTCGTTATCCATGCGTAATCTGTAATGAGGAAAATTTTGTTAGGGATTTTCCTCACTGTGCTGAAGTCTCCAAAATCATCAAGACTTCAAATGCATCAACTATGTTGACAGACCCATTTCCAAATCCAGACACAAATTTGGTTGCTATGGATCCAGCTCCTAGTTCCCAAGTGCTAATGTTATCCATTACAAAACCTTCACAAGATATTTTGGTGGCGACGTGGAATAAAGACTATTGTAGTCCGACTGATCAACCTACTACCTCGAAAACAAATCCATCTAATGAATCAGTACCACCTCCTGTATTATTAATAACCTGCAAGTTGAATTAGGGGACAAAACAGCAAGTATTGATGTTGAGGTTGTTGACGGACCCCTTGACTATAATATTTTACTCAAAAGACCATGGCTATATGCGACGACTGCAATTGTTTCTAAATATTTTAGAATGGTTTCCTTTCCTCATAAAGGTGCTATTACAGTCATTAATCAATTATTTTTTTTTCTTCACTTCGCAGGTAACTGGAAGCGTTCCATATGTTCACTTACCCCAACTATAAATAAAAAAAATTGGTGTAGGACTCTTAAAGGATTCCACTCTTATGGGAACCTTTGCATTATCGCCGCCTGTGACATCGGCAGAAATTGAAAGCATAGAGACCTTCTACATGATCTCTTCCACTCCATCTGGCTTAAGGGAGAGTACGGGTGTTTCTGACATTTCTATGTTGGATGATGTTTTACCACTCAGCCCTATTGAGCTAAAATAGCAATCAATCTATTCGGCTTGGGCGGCAAATCCAAAATCAGCGTCGCCAAGTGTTTGGGTTGATTGTTCATTAGATTTTGGTACTCCATCTGATCCATTTTCCTCAAAATTTTTGACAGATGAAAATATTTTGGAAGTTATGATGGTAGAAGGAGAGCCATGTGAAGATTATCATCATCATTCCCATCTTCTAGATTACGAAGAAAATAATCTTAGTGAACTATATCACCCATCCATTCAAAAAAAAATTTCGAATTCTTTTCTGATTAATGCAATTGAATCTGAACAAAATTTATGAAATATTGAAGAAACGATTTCTATCGATATTTCGACTAAACCTGGCATTGTAGAAAATATTCATGTCGGTGTATCTTGTTCTCCATCAAAACTTGATTCATATCACTCTCTTTTTCGTGAATTTCGTGACGTATTTGCTTGGTCTTACGAGGAAATTCCAGGCATATATACTAGTATATTTGAACACACTATTAATATGTATCCTGATGTCAAACCAGTGCGTCAACGACTTCTTCCTGTTCATCCGAAGAAAGCCACCACCATCAAAACAGAAGTTGAAAAACTTTTGCGTGTTGGTTTCATTTACCCTGTTCTGCTAATTGAGTGGGTTTCCAATATCTTTCCTGTTATGAAAAAAAAAGGGACCATTAGAGTGTGCGTTGATTATCAGGATGTTAAGCAGGTTTGTCCAAAAGACAACTATCCTACACCCTTTATCGATCAGATTATTGACGATTGTGCTAGATACAAAATATTTTCTTTCATGGATGGATTTTCCGGCTACAATCAAATCAATATCCGCCCAGATGACCAACATAAGACAACATTCATCTATCCCTGGGGCACATTCACATATCGGAAACTTCCGTTTGGTTTAAAGAACGTTGGGAAAACTTTTCAAAGAGCAATGGATTATGCTTTCAACGACATCAAGCACATTATTCAACCATATCTAGATGATTTACCAACACATTCACAAAAACATATCGATCCCCCGATGCATTTAAGAGCCATTTTCTTATGATGACGACACTACAAGATATGCCTCAATCCACACAAATGTGTATTTTGTGTTTGTTATGGTCGATTGCTCGGATTCGTAGTCTTAAAAGAAGGAATTTGAATAGACCCATTGAAGGTTCATGCCATTCTTGATTTTCCTACGCCCTCAAACTTACTTCAGATACAGAAACTTCAAGGAAAGGCTAACTTCCTGAGAAGGTTCATTTAAAATTACGCTGAAATAGCTAAAGGATTTACTCGATTATTGAAAAAGGGGGTTCCCTTCCATTGGGACCAAGTTGCGCAAACTCCTTTTGATGCTGTCAAAAGCCATCTTGTCCGAGCGTCATTAATGTATCCTCCAAATTATCAAAATGATTATTTCCTATATATCGCTGCTGTTGAAACGACCATCGCAATGGTTTTGGTCCAAGTAGAAGATGGAATTGAACATTCGATATATTATTTGAGTCGTAATCTCAATGATACAGAAGTTAAGTACTCGTACGTGGAAAATATTTCCTTGGCAGCTGTTCAAGCTGTCCAGATATTTCACTATTATATCTTGCTCCGAAAAACAACAATAGTTTCGGATTACAACCCCATGACTTACATTTTATCACATCAATTGCTGGGGGGAAAATATTCAAAATGGATCGTCATTTTGTAGGAATTTGATTTTGAATTCATCAAATCCAAGTCAAAGAAGTCTTTAGTCTTGGTTGAGCTTCTCTGTGACCTTCCCTGTGATAGTACTGCAACTATGTCGGAACCATCTATTCCAGGCGAGTCTCTGTTTCTGATCGGATCATTTGATCCTTGGTATGGGGATTTCATCATTTATCTCCAAACCCAAAATTTTCGACCTAATACCTCTCCCTCTGATCAACGACGTATTCGATACCAAGCAAAAGATTATCTGATTTTTAGCGATACACTTTATCGTCGTGGTGTCGATACCATTTTAAGGATGTGCCTCACTCATGAGGAGGCCGAAAAAGTGTTAAATGATTGTCATGCTGGGGCTTGTGGGGGACATTTATCTGGCTATGCTACCACGCAGAAGATACTTCATGTCGGTTACTTTTGGCCTACTATTTTTCGAGATTGCATCCTCGCAGTCAAAATTTTCATGCATGCCATATTTATGACCGTCAAATCCGCAAGCCGCTAGCGCCAATGCATCCTGTTGTATCTTCTGGATCATTTTACGAAATGGGGTATCGATTTCATGACCTGTAACCCTCCTTCGTCCAGGGGGCATGGTTATATTATTGTCGCAGTCGACTATTTTACCAAATGGGCTGAAGCGATGCCTACATTCAACAACACAGGACAAACAGCTGCATGGTTTTTCTTCAACCATGTTATTGCATGGTTTGGGTTCCCACAAGCTATAGTTACGGATCATGGGAAGCATTTTCGCAACCATATGATGTCTGAATTGACAGCCAAGTTAGGATTTTCGCATGATAATTCTACTCCTTATTATCCACAATCGAATGGAAAAGTTGAGGCTATTAACAAAATTCTTAAACGAATGCTTCAACGAATGATAGGAGTCCGTAAAAGGAACTGGCACTTGATCCTGTACTCCGCCTTGTGGGCGTATCGAACCTTGGTGAGAAACGCAACCGGATTTACTCATTTTCAATTGGTGTATGGTCTGGAAGCTATCTTATCAATCCAATGTGAAATATCATCGTTAAAACTCGTGATAGACTTGTTACCTGACACCTCTGAAGAAGAAGCGCGTCTCCTTAACCTCATCCATCTAGATGAAACACGTCGTGAAGCCCAATTGGCCAAAGAAACACATAAGAGACGTATAAAGGTGCAATATGACAAAAATGTCCTTATTTACGACCAGGAAGATGATAAAATAGGTACAGGGAAATTCGAGCCATTATGGCATGGCCCCTACATTGTCGAAAGAGTTCTTGCTAAAGGCACCTACGAGTTAGTTGATTATGATGGGATTCCATTGGCACAACCTAGAAATGGGTTGTATCTTAAACGTTACTATGCTTAATCATGAGCGTAGTAATTTTTTGTATTATATTTTTTATATACTGTTGATTTGCATTCAATATATTAATTTGTTTTTTAGAGTTTTCTTGACGTTAGTAATCTGCTTTACATTTTATGACAGATGTCTGAATCTTCAGAACCATTTGTTGGATATGCTGATGGTGCTAGTTGTAGTACGCAAAATCTATCCTTTGCAGCGTGGGCCATTTTCGCTCCAAACGATGAGTTAGTGAGTTTTCAAGGGATTTGTATTGGTATATCGACGAAAAATATCGTTGAGTATAGCGCATTGATTGAAATTCTCTCTGATGCCATTTCATTTGGTATTAACCGCATAATCATCAGGTTAGACTCAAAACTCATGGTATTACAACTTACTAGTGTTTATACTGTTAGAAATCCAACACTTCTTAGATTGTTCCTAAGAGTTTGACTTTTGGAAAGACATTTTGATTTCATTCAATATCAACACATTTCCAGAAATCTGAACACTTTAACTGATTCATTAGCTAATCGAGTTTTAGATAGGCATTTGCGACATAGGTAAAGGAAAGATTCACATCATTGAATAGGATTGCACATTAAACATAGGAAAAACTCTGAAAACATATAGATAGATAGTTATAGGTTTTTACAAAATTTGTGCCCAAGACACATTGGTCATCTGAACTCAAAATGTATGCAAAAAGGTCATAAGTAAACTAGTGGTTCTTATGATAGCATGCTATAGATCTAGCAATTCTACAGAGCAACCGCATCCAACGGTTAGGAACCCCAATTGTGTGTTGCTGCAGTCACATGGGAAGCTATTCGATCCAGCAATCCAGAATCCCGAAGGTCAATCCCTCTATGTGTTGCTGGAGCTCGGCAAGAGTCTCAGCTATATCAAGGTCCTAAAGGACTGCTCTCCCGACAACCCTCTCTGCTGGCACATCCACTTCGCGCTCTAGTTCCCCTAATGGTTGAACGCGAATGATATCTGCATTACATTAAAACATTTTGTTTAGTCTTGGAAAGAAATCAAAACAAAAAAAAAATTGTATAAACCTTATAAAAATAAAAAAACATGGTCAAATCAATCTTACCTATTGCACCCCATTGAGCGCCTTCTGGTAAAACTAGATCTGGATCTCATCGGAAGTCGACACCTGGATATGCATACTCATCGATGGAGATGATCTGTCGCCTGAACTAGGCGAAGAATGTAGTCAAGAACACAACAGTCGATTGGCCTGAATGCCGACCCATGAGTTCTACCCATATCTGCATTCGAGGATCTCTAGGACTAGATATATCCAATGTTACATGTTGTGGCTGCATCAGTGGAATCCGTTCCAAAGCGAAGGAGGTAAGGATGGAACCATAACTGAAAATTCTCTTCCTTCCTCCCTTTGATTTATTCAGTTGTTCCTTTATCTAGGATAGAACAACTTCAGACCAGTTGAAAACTGTTGGCTCTAAAAATTCCAGCACATATTGCATATATGATCTGTTCGCTACATGGAGTGTAAGGATGCCAGCTAGTTTAGCAATCATGAATAGGATGGTTCTTAGAGGAAAATCCCTAACATCACAGACATTTATTTTTCCATATTTTCTAGGTTCTGACCCTGGATAGCAATACTGCATAACATAATCCCTCACTGTTTCTCCTCCAATGGTAGATCCTGTGAGTGAAATGGGAAAACCTCTCCATGACAAACCCGTGAGAAAATACACATCCTCAATTGTTATGGAAAACACTTGATTTTTTGTGTGAAATGCCTCTATCGCTAGATCCCATTCTCGAACAAGGAACTCCAAGAGTTCTATATGTTGCCTTATTCTTGAAAATTTGAAGTACTTAAGCAGCCCGCAATCCCTTAAAGCTCTTACAGTACTCGGATCATTCAAGGCAATCATATCTTGTTCTTCATGTTCTCTTTCTCTCCATGTAATTGTCATTATTATCCAATGGAAACCTGAAAATCAACCAAAAGATCCATTAGATACCATTCATTGCAAAAAACTAGGCAAATTTTGAGCACATCTTGAAAATCAAAAACTTGAATTGCGCCCAACCCACTCCCTAGGTTGAGACAATGCGTTGCATATGTAGGTACCCTTCATTGTACCTGCTATGCAACGCAGGTTTCAATGTACAAGGGTGCGTTGCCCTCATTTTGGGAAAAATTTACCCTAGGGACCTCAAAACCCTAGAAATTTGCAAAGAATGGAAATGAAATGACTACTGAAAGAAAGAAGAGACTTTTACTACTAACCTGGATCAGACGATGATGAAATCTGTCCACTGAAATGATCGCAATCAACGACTGAAGTTTGGGGGCAAAATTAGGTTCAGAGCTCCAAAATGCAAATGGTAACTATGGAATGGTAAAAATGAATAGTGAAACTGCTTTATATAGTCATTTCATTACTTGCAAGTTAAATTTATTGCTATGACTATGGTTTTATTATGTTTTTTATCGTGAAACAAGTATTTTTAATCCATTTTCTGTTGTTCTGAACAAGAAATACAACTAACGAATAGATTATTCATGCAAATTTATTTCAAAGAAGGACTTGACCACAAAGCATACTTTTTCTCCTTATTTTTCGAGCTTTGATAAAAACAAAAAAGGATTTGAAGCACACCTTTATCTCTTTTTAGAGCTTCGATAACAACGAAAAAGGAACCCCTGGAGTCTTCTTTTAGCTCTTTTCAGACTCCGATAATGTGAAAATATTCCCAAGCACTTGCCATTTCGAACTCGTTAAAGTAAATGAATTGATATCTACTTAGTATAAGTTTAACCCTTTTCCGGACTAAGATAGATTATTTATGAAAAAGGAATACCTTGGTTAAACATGACCAAAGAGGTTCTTTTAGATATCATTTTACACTTTTTCGGTTCTGAGAGACAAATTTACGAAAAATTACTTTTGGAGTCCTATTTTGTCCTCTTTTTCAGACTCTCTAAACATGAAAAAGGATCGAACCGTCACTGTCATTAAGCTCGTTAAAACATAAAATAGCGACGGGCTTGTCAATCATGGCAAGAATCGAGTTTCATTCATCACTAGACTCGTTAAATTATTAAATAGTGATACTTCATTCTTTATTCGCCTGAAGGATTGAATTATAGATCAAGAAAATGTTATCCTCCTCAAGCTTGTTAAAAAATAAAGAGGTACTGGTCGACAAATGACCGGGGAAAATTTGGGAAAAGCAAGTAAAGTTTCATTTTGGTAGCAAGTCGCTCTTGAACATGACACTTCTTTCACTCCATGTTCGTGACTGTTTGGGTTGGGTAATCATCTTGACGGTTCAGGTTCATCATACCTTCACTTCAGTTTTGGGTCAATGCTTCCAACTCATCACCGTTTTGCCAATATGTTCAAGAGAATTCATCCAATGATTTAGAACTCATCCATCTGCAATACTCATAAACCTTCATTTTCATGACCGTCATCCCTGACAATTGCTATATCAAGTCATACCCTTGTCTCCGAAATCAGTAACTCTAGTTTTGCAATAAGGTGACTTCCTGTCGACTACAAATCAATATCCAGGAAGTTCACTTAGAAACATCAGATTCCAGTACCATGAGGCTTGTTACAACATCGACAAGATCCTCACTTTTGGATTTTTTGATCGAAAGATTTTGTTTGGCGTTTGACACAAATCATCTATTCACACCTTACGAAATGTACTGCAATACCTTGAGGGCCATTTTCATTAATGGTGGTTCTCTTGTGTTTGTTAACAACTTTTATTATTGGTTGCTAATCAAACGATGTCTTTCCATGTTCGACGACAAATCATATATTCGCATGGCTAGACTTGTACCCGAATGATCAAGTGAATGAGATAAGAAGACCCCGGATCTAGTTTCAGCCATCTGGGTTGCGATTTCAGGATTGTTGTACACATCATCTGTATGGTGACCTTACATACAGATTGTCATCCAAACATGGGCCTATATCTGTAGGCGATGTCTGCATCTGGGCAACATTCCAATGTAGACGAATTTTTGAATTACATACATGTTATTAGATTGTTTTATGTGCTAACTATGGGAATTCCTACCCTCAGCAATTATGATCAATAGAGGATTTATCATGATGTAATGTATTGTAAGATTGATGCAGGTGACCATTCCGCTTTGTTTCCATGCTCATCACAGTGTAAATAATCTCAATCAAATGTTCTTATTATTTGGATCCCAATGACCTAGTTAACTGGGAATCATCTCCAAGACTGATGATAAAAGGGTTTATCATTCCCTATCATCTTAGTTGCTATATGCCCTAAGACAGGAAACAACATGAATCAAACAAATGAATTTCATCAAAGCAAGGATTTTCCATGGTTTGAAGCTTATTATTAAACATGTGGGAGCTCACCAATGCAAGCTCTAAGGAGCCTAAGTGCGTTGCATATGCAGGTAGCCCCATTCAAGGCTGCTCTACAAAGCACTTCTCGACATTCAAAGGTGCGTTGGTCACATTGGGAGCGAAATTCTCATTGTTCCGGAAACTCCACTTGGCCAGTGTCTTCTAGAAGGGTTCACATGTGTCATGCTTCGGATCCAAGTGTCCATTTGACATATACATGACTAGAAAACATTTCTTGCCTATTTTTGGAATGCAATTTATTGCAAAACAACCTACAGTTCATCTATAAATTGAACACAGATCTAAGTGTTCAAGGAGGAAGAATTTGAGTAGAGAAATGTTGGAGAATTTTCAATAGAGAGTTTGATTTGTGGAGCTGTTGGTGGAGAAACTTATGCTATGATGAGAATTGGGAACTTTGCTGGAAGGTCACGATGAATCAGTCACTAGGTTGTAACCTCTCCTTCTATCATAAATAAAGAGTACTTCTTGTTTTTCCCTACATGCATCCATGTTTACTTTGATTTTCCATGTTGTAAAATATTGGTTGATGAATGTAGTTTATGCTTAACTGATTTGGCTTATTAACTTGAATAGATATCTATATTATTGTATCTTCTACTGTTTCAGTGAAGCATTCAACTATTTGAAACCGCTTGAAGTTGAGGCTATAGTGGAAGCGGCAGAAAGGAGCCATTTGGAAGCGACTGAAACAAGTAAGCATCTAATCCTCTCTGTATATCTATTCTGAGTTAGGAAAAAGGGTAGTGCAGTCTTTCACCTGTTGTTCTAGACAAGACACTGGTCTAGGAAAGCGTAGTTTATCCATAGATTAAAATTCTGGCCCAACACTCCCAGGTGCCATTAATACAAAATTCATTCAAAATATTATTTTCTTGTCTATTGGATACATGGAGTAAATCTTGTTTTTCTACTTCTTAATGTCTTTTGATGCATAGATCTAGATTTTTGCAGCATTTATCTTGATCACCTAACTGTAGATCTGAGGATATTGGCAACCATATTTGTTGTTAGGGCTATTTTTTATGCACAGCTAAAGTGGTATTTTTTTGTACGCTTGGAATTAAGATTCATACTAACAATTGGTGACTCCACACGAGTTTACGATTACGACCGCTATTGTTTTTCTGATCCTTGCATATCCAGTTGCTTCAAACCCTAGGATATCTCTTCAGCCTCTTGTTTTTCCTTTTCTTGATGTTTTTTTTAACCTATAAAACCCTAAAATGATAAAAATTCTAACTTTCGTGTGTTTTCAGACCTATTGTGCAGGTGACAGACATCAGCGGCAGTAGAGACGACACTTTTTTTCTGAAATTTGATGTCGAAAGTGCTGGAACTGCGGGTCACACTTTTTGGCCCAAAACCTGTGATTTGGAGCTTCAGGAAGTGGGAATCTTCCCAAAAAATATGACCTCAGTAAGAAACAGGTCAAAACTGTGACCTAGAGTTTTTGCGGGAGTTTTTTTGAAAGTTTTCTGGGTTTTTTTGAGCCTCTGTTCAGGGTTTTTTGACCTCTGTCTCCACCTGTTTTGGACTTGTAATTGTTCTGTTTTTCTCAAATAAGTGGGAACCTATCCCCCTAGGGCTTCAGTACCCTCCACTTTTTATAGAAGAGTTTTTGTTGTTGCAGGTTGTCTGAAATTTCAGTGTGTTCAACCCTTTTTTCAGATCTGATACCTCACCTTCAGATCCCCTTTAGATTGGTCATTTTTCCATCCAAAACACCTTCATTAGTTTTGTTTGGGTTTTCCTCTAGGGTCACCTCTGTTTCCCTCCAGGACATCGCCTTTCGCCGCCTCATTTACAACAATATTTCCTCTGATTTGTTGTTGTTTTTTCCACCACTTTCCAGCAGATTTGACCTTTAGATCCCTGTCCCTCCTGACCTTCGATCTATTGGCTATTTTAGTGTGTTTTGATTAGTTTTCCACCCACCTATAGACTAGTTGTTGAGAGGCCTGCCTCCTTGGGTTTAGATTATTGCATTATTAGTTGTTTATTTTCTGTTATTTCAGTCTTATATACTATTATTTGCAGGTTCATTTGCAGCTATACAACACACTTTTTCTTTTTCTCTACAAATGTTTGGGTTTAAAAATTAAAATTTACACACTTTACACACACACCCTAAGCGAAAAAGGGCTTGGTTAACACCTCCAAGAAAAGACTCTAAAACATTGAAATCAATTGATCATGCACCTCTCTGCCCTTGTTTCGACATTGTAATTAGTTGATCCTGCACCTCCTTGCCCTTGTTGGTCTCTTTTTCCTTTGTGCCGTGTTTGTGTCATCATCATTGCGCCACCAAGACGTTTATCCTGGAGACTTCTTGGCCTTCATCCTCAGTTTCCGGTAGGAAGACTTACTCCTTCGCGTAGGATTCGAGTGAGTCGTCCACCGAGTCCGCATTCCGACTCTTCTTCTGGTTCATTGGGTTCTCCTTCTCGTACCACACCCGATTCTCCCCCTCTCACCTTCACCATGTCTGGTGTAGGACCTGATGTTGGTGGTAACCTCAGACGTAATGCTGCGTATACCACTAGTGGGACCGCAACAGACACTACCCTGGTTGCGCCTTTTCTCCCCTACATGGCAGGCCTCAGCCTTCCTGATTTTTACCAGTTGATAAATGACCCTATAAACCATTATGTTGCTTGGCCTGCTATTCCAACCAAGCTCCCTTCTGACATCCCCAAGTTTGAAGGTCTTGCTGGTGAAGATCCTACAAATCATGTTCGATATTTCCACATGTGGTGTTCGTCTAACTCCATTATCGATGACTCTCTCTGTCTTCGGGTGTTCCAACATACGCTTACTGGTGAAGCTTCTAAATATTATGTTGTTCAGGCCCCTTCCTCTCATACCACCTTTGTGACTCTTGCCTGGGATTTTCTGTCTTACTTCCAGCTTCCCCTTCGTTATGACACCGGTACTGAAATTTTGACTTCTTTTCGTCAATCGTATGCGACCCGCCTATCCGATCATGTACAGGAATGGCAGAGAAGAAAGAACCTATGTCTAGCCCCTACCTTTGAAGACCGTGTCTACATGGACTGGTTCCTTAGATATCTCTTGCCTCTTATCGAGAAATATTTCGCATCACATTTTCCTCAAACCGAAGAAGCCGCTCTCCAAATTGCGTTAAAATATGACCTGATCTACGCTCAGTCGGGTTATGTTTATACCATTCTACCTAATCTTCCTAGACCCAGTGGTGCCAACACACCAGGGGCATCTCATGCCACTGACGGTATCATTGGAGCTTTCTCTAATCCATACGCTCAGCCTCCCATGGGCTATGGTTTTCCTCAGGGGGGGCAACACCTCCTGCACTTTTCCCCCTCTCGGTAGCACATATCCAGAATATGACATGCCTCCTATTCTTGCCCAAGCTCCTATTTACCACAATGTTACCTAACTTCCTTATTATCCATATCCATAGCCTAGTGCTCCAACTCCTCCAGCATTAGCACCTCCGCCTTCCTTTCCTTCTCAACCCCTGCAACAACAGCCACCACCCCCTCAGGGGTAGGTGTATGCGTAGCAAGGTGCGACTAATCCTCCTCCTGCCAAAAAGAAGAGGAAAGGCACTCAAAGTCAATATTCCTATGGTAATTATGTACCTAATCCACAAACTAATGCCCCTAACACTGCTAACTAGCAACAGGGCACTCAGCCCAAGCAGGACAGGCCTATTTTTACGAATAAGCCTTGTTCTTGTTGTGTTGTTTATGGTCATTAAATGCATGATTGTCCTCTCCTATCACAGATGAAGTAGAGGTGGGAGTCTCAAGCAAAATTGTGAGGACAACAAACCTCCCCTTCTGTCCCTCCTAGTGTTGCGCCTAATCAGCCGACTGTGCTTACTAATCCTTTCCCTCATCAAGGATTTGTGGCTACCCAACCACCTAAAGGTTAGGCGGCCACTCAACCTCTTCCATCTGGTACCCCCGATTACCAGATCCTCATGATGAACTCTGACCAACCTGTTATTGTTGACCTCAACCTTCAGACTCGGTCTCGTCAATACACCAAGCTTCCCGCTACGTCTATCCCCGATCCACCTCCTTCAGTTTCTACAGAGCCTCTTTCGACACCTAATGGTCCCTTAAATATCCCTCAGCCTAAGACGAAGGTTCATACCAAGATCCCTAAGGGACTGCTACGCTGAAATGCTGCTTCTGGAAAATCTGCCCATTCATATAGTATAGTAGATGATTTGGCACAATCTCCTGCAACCATCTCAATGCTGGAACTCCTCCAGTCATGCCCTTCACAATGAAAAGATTTACTATCTACCATGGGCATTGTAGATCCTGTTGATGATTGCTTGATTGCCTTCGATGTTGACCAGTTAGAACATCCTCCTCTTCCTGCTTCTGTTGCTTTCCAAATCCCAGTCAAAATCTGGAATGACAACGTTTCCCGGTGTATCATTTATGAGTGGGCATCCATCTGTGTGATTTCCACTTCAGTTTGGAAGCAACTCAGATCACCTGAGTTGGCTCCTTCCATGATCACTCTTCGAGCATGGGATGGCTACGCCTCCCAGCCTATTGGCTTATTCCACAATTGTCCTATTACTCTTGCGGGAAAAATTTTCTACGTTGACGTAGAAGTCATTGATGCCCCCTTAGATTCACAAGAAAATTTGGCGCAATTTCCGATGCCCAAATCGTTGCTATTTTGACACACAGTCGTTGCAAGAGCGACAGTTCGAGGATGGGAAAAACATGGTTTGTCATGCGGTCGCAATTCCGATGCATTTACAAAGTGTCGCACTACCCACACTTTTTCCGTCGCTTCCAAACATGCGTTGCTCTTCTGACGTTTCCCAAAATGACATTTGTAAACTGTCTCCATTCCGATGAAATTTGGTTCGACGTTTTTAACATCGCTCTTCCGACGTTTGTAAAGTGTCGCCATTCCGACGAAATGTCGTCCGACGTTTTGAACGTCACTCTTCCGACGTCTTTATACTGTCGCTCTTCCGACGTGTCTAAACTGTCACATTTCCGACGCCGTACAAAAGTGTCAGAAGACCGACGTATTGCAAAAGTGTCACAAGACCAACGCTTTCCAAAAGCGTCGCAATATCGACGCCAAGAAGAACTGTCGCAATTCCGACGAAATGTGGTCTCAAATTTTGAACGTCACTTTTCCGACGTCTTTGTGTTGTCGCTCTTCCGACGTTTCTAGAACTATCGCAATATCGACGGACGTCACAAGACCGACGAAAATGGAAATCATTCAAAACGTCAGAAGATCGACGCTTACAAGGCGTCGGTATACCGACGGCGGTTTCAATTTAAAAAAAGAAAAATGAAACTTTAAAACATGACAGTAAATCTCCAATGTTTGTTATCACAATAAGAAATCAATGATCAGTGATCACGTCAAATTTTCCTCATAGCGTGACGGGTCTAATAAATTTTATTGTAAAGGTTGCTGGCTAGTGACAACTGCAGCATTGAAGGAAATGCATTAAAGAAAATTAATGAGGCTGCGAACTCCAAGCCAACTGGCAACAACCCTGATAATTTTCCTTACCAACTTCCAAGTTGTGACTCAGGCTTCAGACTCCGGAGCTAAGAATTTTCTTTTCATCGTGTTGGAGAAGAGAACTGCAACCTGCAGCAAAAGAGAAATTCCTCAGTCTCACTGCTCAGGACGCAGATTCATTCCTTTCTAACACGGTATGTGGAACTTTTTATAAGATAACTTTCTTCACCCTCGTTTTTACTAAATTTATTCTTTTGAAAAGGGCCTGGTTCCATTTCAGAAATTTTCAACTTTCAACTTCTAGAATTTGTACATATGATTTTTGGACTGAGGTTTTGTTATTAATGAGGAGATAGTGTCTTGGTTCTATCTGTATAAAACAATTGCCTCGTTTTTTTCTTCATGTTCAGGGTTTTTTATTTTATCAAAACCTATCTCTCTTTTAAGCATGCCTGCAAATTAATATATTCCAGGAATGTACACGATTCCAGGCTTCATGTACAACGTATTGTATCAACTATATTTTAACAAGTGAGCTGCATGCCCATATAGTGTTACAGATTACAGGGCTTCATTTGGAGAATAAATGATAAGCCTGGCAGCACTAAATCCAAGTAATTCCCCTCATCCCTTAAAAGACACCTCTAAATATAACTAGAAATTTAAAATAGTTAGTAAAGGAAAAGTACAAAGATATAACAAATATGTGTTGAGCCAAAAACCTGTGCATTCACAACAAAACTGGGATGGATAAAACTTAAAAACAATTATGGACTTTGACAAAAAATCGTCTTATGCATACAAAATGAAAGAAGCATTGGCATACTACTATGTTTACAAATGTAAGGACAGGCAGAGTGAGTCTCCGGGCAACACAGTTTCATGTGGAGACCCTAGATCCTTGTACCCACAATATCTAGTGACTTAAAAAAATGATTGCCAAAAAAATGCCTTTGCTATGCATGTAAGAACACCACCTGTATAATGAGGGAGATGTAATATTGTCCGAGAAGCAGATTTATACAGAGTGGTCCAAGATTGTGTATTTATGGAAGATACAACTGATTTTGGCATGAAACATGTATCCAAGATTTCAACGTGGCCTTATTTTAGAGCCCATTGATGATTTACTATGAAACCTAAACTTTCAAAACAAACACATTGAAATCACAGGATCTCCATCACGAATATCATAAATATTAATTGTCTTTTGGGCACTAGCAGTAGATACCATAAGAGGCCCACATGGCCTGTACCACCAATGTTTATTCTCTGGCACAACATTTGCAAAGCCAAAATTTCTCCCCGAGACATCCCTCTCTGCCAAAACTGGAGAGATGGTACTGGACGTTGAAGTGAAGGCCTCTAATTCAGTATGGAATGCCATAATTTCTTTATTATAAAATTCCCATGAACAGAAACCTGAGTCCAATGTACAACCTGCAGATGCTGCCACAACATATTTACCAGAGCAACCATTTGAACCAGCTGCTCTGATCAACCAGCAATCACCCCACATGTTTGGGGTAAGCCCATATGGAGCTTTATATTCAGCCTTCTCCTGGAGATTGGAAAAAAATAATACTGAGTATTACTCATACATCAACTGCCCTTTATGTTAAGGGAAAATTTAAAGAGTGCATAAATATTCTTGAAATCCCAATCATAGTTTCTAGAAAATTTCAACAGTCTTTGAAATGAACTACATCCTATTTAAACTACATCAAATATTTAAGAAAATCATTTTTTTAAATAGAAATTGGTGAATTTTATTTCAAATATAGAAATTTAAACCATGAGAATAATCTAACCCCTAGGATTTTCCCTATTTCTAATAGAAAATCCCAAAATGTATAAATTATAACACCTATAAACCCCAAAATTAAGTACAATAATTAAAACCTCCACACCTCTGAATTTTCTATATCGTGAAAAGAGCAGCATCCATCATCATGGGAAAGCAAAACCGATTCTCCTTTTGATACAAATCAGCCTGCAGTAGATGTCTTATGGCTGAGTTGATTCAATCGATCATAGGAAACCTCTTCAGTTTCTTCAATATTGCCAAAATGCTCTGGCTTGTTTTCCTGATCATCATCAAAGTCCATTTTTCATCACATTGAATTAGTTGGGGTTCATTACGATCAGGTCCAGTGCCTATTGTAGAGCTCCGGACATCCAATCCAATATTGGAACTACCATACTCGTTCCCATTAGAGATTGTAAATCCTGCTTCTGGCTTTAATTCGGTAAGTTCAAGAGCACTAGAACTGGATTAAGTTGATTTAGACTTGGTATAGTTGTCCTCTAATTTGTATTCCGATACAACACTATACTTGTGCTTCAACGCAGACAAAAATTCTGCAGCAATGGGATCTTCATCTATGGGGCTTATGGATCTGCCCTCAAAAGCATCCTGAATATCTGATTCATTTTCATTCAACTGATCATGCAAATCCACCCTCGTCTTCAGCACAACAAGCTGAACTGAAGGCCGGTTTTTCAGCAATTTATGGTGGGGGTAAAGCCTGTCTTCCAGATCTTGACTATTTAAGTGTTTAATTGTTTTTTTCAGAGACCTGACCATAGAATCAAATGAATCCTGCGAATCCTGCGAAATAATAAACAATAGTAAGGCCATTATTTATTGGTTTGAAATAATAAACAACATGCAACAAACCCGCATAATTAGTAAATTATTTAAAGACAATGTTGGCAATATGTTTCTTGTATCCTATTATATGATTGTCCTTGATGGCAAGCTCTGTATTTAATGGAGAATCGATATAAATAAGGACGAGTTAATTCATGTGTGAACATATGTATGCATCCCGATGAAGGATAATTGACATCCGTAAGAAACCCTGTGCTCTGTATGTTGATCGAGGAACCGATGTTAATACGGTTGACAGTGTATCCAAACTGGTAGACAGTGGAGTTATATATATTTGTTAAATATATGATGGAAGGGTCTACTCTATTAGTAAGGAGCTGACTGGCTTTCATGGAGAAAGGAACGAGGAGCGAGAGAAAACCAGTTATAACGCGAAAGAACTAAAACAGAGTATTTGGCATTGAACTTTCGGTGGAACACAGACTAACCCTTTGGAATCATGAATGGAACCTGGAAGGAAAGAGGTGGAACATAACAAACGGAAGCGCGACGGAACCCTGCGTGGAAGAGCGTAACCATATCCGAGAAAAAAGTAAAGGTGGTTTATGGTTTCTATCGCACCACCTTCGATGGGCAAGAAGTTTTCAAGAGGTTGAGAGTGATTCCATAGAACGCGCGACACACGTCCTTGTACGACTCCAAAAAACCGCTTGTCACTATGCGCCATCGCGCGTTATTTCTCGACCCAGGATGCCCAGCGATATTGATAAGCACCGTTGATCTGGGAAGCGGTCATCGGACGGTGTTCATTTGCTATAGATGCGTGAAAGTTACCCAAGGTATGGCACGCTATCGCGCGTTATCATCCGTGCATCATCAACGAACGATATCCGTCGGATCATCTGATGCTGAGCGATGTGTTCTCCGCCGTCGGATGGAAATGATCGTAAGCGATGGGCCCCAGTTTTTTAAATTATATTGTTTGGGCCGTCGATTATGTATGTGGGGCTGGAACCAAAGGTCTATTTAAAAGCCTTTTGATAAAAGCGCTGGTTATTACTATAAAGTTCTATTATATATTTAATTTCCAAAGGTTGTGAATAATATTTATTTATCAAATTCCACGAATTTGATAAATAAAAGAAAGAAAACCATTAGCGGCACGTTATTGGTACTTTACCTTGGGTATAGTATTATTTGGCAGAGATAGAGATTACCTTTGGGACAATTTGAGCATGGAAGAACAAAGATTGGGATTTCAATTTGGATTGGTTCGAATTTTAATAATACCATTAGCAATTGAATGGTTTTGACCCATGGTTTCAATAAAGGCATAAACTATATAAGGTGATGAGAATCATAGTACGAGGTGTGCATGCAGAGGCATTGTAAATAAAAATCTCTTTATGAGATCTGCATGATCGAACTCTGTTGTCTGATAACGCTGAATCCATGATGCACCTATGGAGTTGATCGAGGAAATGAAAATTTTCTAGGAAGATCAGCAAAGAAATAATAAAGATCTGATGCAAGTCTGATGAAGAAATTGAAGAAATTCGGTGGATCTGAGGGTTGAATTCTTCTGCATAGAAGTGGAAGCTTTCTGCCAGTTCAAGCTGGTGTTAAATCAAGGGGTCGAAGCTCCCTTCTAGGAGAGGCTGGAGAATGAGAGAAGGTTGAAGCCTTCTGCAGGTTGGTGCCTGCATGCTGGTATGAGTCTGCGCCAGCACAAAATTGTAAGATGTTTTCTTTATAATAAATATTGAAGACTGAGACGACAGTAGCGGTGGTTTTCTCCCAAATTGGGTTTCCACCTTAAATACTGGTGTTCATATGTGTTCCTTTTGTGTAATGGCTTATTCTGTTATTTCTTTTCACATGTTTACTAAAAGAATGATGCAATAATCTAAGTAAAGAATTAACAACATAATAAGATCTTTGGTGAAAAGTTTTCAGTCAGCCCTAAATACTGATTCACCCCCCCTCTCAGTATTTTTCCCAACAGACAATAATTCCTACATATTAAAATATAAAGTTATAACATACCAGCTCATACTCGAACATAACATCTGTATCAATATTCTTCTTCTATATCTTCTTGATCTTCATCCAATTGATCGACATCTGAGATGAATCTCCTATCTAAACTGTTAAACATCACCATACCATCATCATCATCACCAATTATAATATTTTCACAATATCCTCATCGCATATTACTACATCACTTGAATCGCGTCTTCATCTCCTGCGCTTTGGTTCATCTTCAAGATATTCTTCTTCTGTCATTATTGCATCTTCCTGCTCATCTGCCACTGCATCATCTTCTTCTTGATCAATATCATTTTCTTCCTCTACAGTATACTCTACTGGCCTTCCTCTTGGATCATATCTAATAGCAAATGACCATTCCTTCTCACCTGGAACCTCTGAGTAAAAGACTTGTTCGCATTGGCTTGGAAAAACATAGCGATCTTTTCCTGCTTCAAACTATGATGTTTTAACCATTGGAAATCCATTGTCATGTTGAATAAGTGTTCTATCATCATCATGTACATTCATTCGTAGCCTATACCATTTGACGTCGAACAAAACTATTTTGAAGGAATTAAAGTCACACTCAACTATATCATCTAAGAACCCATAATATCTATTTTTAGATTCTCGAGGATGTCTGTCACTCCTGGAGGAAACATTAGTGACCTAGAATACTACATTTGTTCCACTATTAGAAGTTTTCATGTTATCATCCAACTGTTTAACGCGAAATTTACGACCATTGCACCACATAGCCTTGTGGTGTTTCAACTGCAATATGCCAAACATGAAAAAGATGCATTCTCAATTAATAATTAATCATATAATTTACACAGCATGAAAATTATCTGAAAAATCAAACTTTTTGTCACATTATAAATATGGTATTAAATAAGTAATGAATAAAATAGGTGAATTAATTGCTTAGCTTTCTATATTTCAAACCATATGCTAAATCGATTTCCTTGTCCGTAACGTTTCGATCTCCACTACGATATGCTTCTCTAATCAATTCAAACAGAAGTTGCCATGATAACCTACCATCGTTACATGCTTTACATGTTTCAATCCATTCACTCATCCACTCAAGATTGTTTGCAATGTATAAAAGTAGTGCCTCATAATCTTGAGCACCTGAATAAAAAACAATAATTCACCAATATTAATAAATATTACTTATAACCATGGTAAATTATATTAATTAATAAACTATGAAAGAATAAGACCTAAATGAATATAACGATCATATACATGATGTAAAAAAATGAAACATTATATGTATTATACATAATAAATCTTTTACCTCTCACTTTCTTCATTCTACCTTTTCCCAACATGTGCTCCTCTTCAAATTTTTTGATGGAGTTCACATCCCAAATGCAATCCACCGCTTTCATGGCTGGCGCAACTAATTTAGGAAGATAATGAATAATATACACCATGGATTGATATGCCACATATCCCTCCACCATAGAACCCTCAGGTCGTGCTCTTTGTTTAACCAAAGCCTTCAAGGATTTCAGGTGCCTCTCGACCATCCACATTGACCTTATGCGTACTGGTCCACACATTTCAATCTCCTCAACTTGGTGTATCAAGTAGTGTTCTTGTGCATTGAAAAATGTTGGAGGTAGATACTTTTTCATTTCACACATTAGCCGAGGAATTTCTCTCTTCCAATACTTTATTTCATCTTGATGGATTTCTTTCAATGACAACCATATGAAAATCATTACGCAAGGTTATTTCAATGAAACATAATATATATTTCATTACAAGTAAATTAATACATCATTTCATTAAGTACGAAAAGAAATTGTAGCAATTAGATTTTGCGTATAAATCAAAACTACTTACCTCATGTATTTACTAAGACCATATATAACTTGTTTGACATTGTTGTTGAAGTCGTTTGGGAGAGATACAGGTAGAACATACTATAACAATAAAAAATGAATCGTTATTGGTTTCCAAATTAAACAGAAAAAAAGAAAATTTAAAATATGTATTCAAGCAATAACAAACAAAAACGTATACCAAAAAAATTACCTTAACAAAGGTATGCCAATCATGTGTTTTCACCCCACTAAAGTCACCTTTCTTCGTTAAGATATTATTTATGTTTGAAGCAAAACCTGTTGGAAATTTAATTCTTCTAATGACCTCTTTTACATCATCGCTTTGTTGTTCTATTAATAACCATGGAATATTATTATAATTTCGACCTCCACGTTTTGATCCGCTGATCATTTTTCTGTTTTATGATTGATTTCTCAATGCCAAGACAAATTTCAATAATTTTATCTCTATCATGTGCACCATCTATGGTTCGCCATAACATTTCTGTCACATTCTTCCCGACATGCATTGTATCAAGCAAATGAGCTATTTTTAGGTCCTCATAGTAGGGCAGCCTTGCGAATTGAGAAGGATAACATTTCATTCCAGGTGGAAGTACAATATTAGTACCTTCACGGCGACGATGAACTTGATATCAAAGAATAAAATAAGTCAGAACAATATTAATTATAAAATACAATAAAATAAATTCATTAGTTAAAACAAAAATTCCAAACATTACATAAAAAAATAATATATATATATATATATACACACAAATTACGTACCAGCTGCTCGACGATTATTAATTATGTTATATTCCAACATCCACAACTGAGGTGTCATTCTTCGTGGTTTTAATCTAGTTTCTTCTTTATCATTGAAAATATGTTTTTCAGTAGTACGATACTTATGGTTCCTAGGGAGGAAGTGCCTAAACTCATCAAACACCATCTTTTTTAAGTCTGGTGAATGATGATACTTCATCTTAGGGCCACAAACTGGACATGCAAATCTACCCTTTGTTTGAAGACCTGCAATAGATGGATCAATAACAATTAATATACTAGGAGATCATTTTTAAAACATGCAATATGGTATATCTAATTTAGATAATTATGTATTATATTAAAGTGCAATGAAATATTACATACCACAAACATGTGTTAGTCCTGGGGCATCATGAATTGTCCATACAAGCATTCCACGACATTGAAATATCTTCTTCTTGATTGGTTTAGTGATGTCATACATAGTGATGCCATGCCATAACTGTATTAGCTCATTGATAAGAGGCTCAATATATACATTCATATATTTGACCTGGTACTTACCTAATTGTTCAAAATTACAGTACATAATAATTACTCCCATGATATATGTATATATAAGTAAGTAAATAAATAAAATATATATTTATTCAAACAACGAGAGAAATGAAAATGTTACATTCAAAGAAATAATGTATCAAATAACTGGAATAATCATAGTCAACATTATGTGCTCCCTCTTTATTGACATCCAAGGAGGAATGTTATTGTTGATAACGAAAATAGGTCACACTGAGTAAGTAGATCTAAGCTCTCCGAATGGATTAACACCATCGGCTGCCAATGAAAGCCTGACATTACGAGGTTCATTTTTAAAATCTACATATTTTTCCCCGATTTCTCTAAATACAGAACCATCTGCAGGCATTCGAAGAACACCATCTCCACTTCTATTCTTTGAATGGTAATCCATAAATTGTGCTATGCTGTTACACCTGAACATTCGCTGCAAACGTGGAATTATGGGAATATGACGAAGAACCTTTTGAGGCACCTTTTTGGTTAGTTGATCTGTTCTATATCTACTGGTACCACATTTCGGACATTCTGTTTTCAACGCATGTGTTGAACTCCAAAGATGTTCTTTCTTCCACCACATTCCACTCCATTTCCTTTGTCCATTATTAATCACAGGCTCAAATGATAAGTAGAATTGGTTAAAATTGCTTTCAGAATATATATCATGACTAAATTGCTATGTTTTTATGATTTTGTCATTGTAGTACTTTTTGAACTAGATCTAGCTATAGAATGCAGACATTCTGTAGCTAGTTGTCGATTCTACAGCTGTCTTCATGTCTACGCAGGTTCCAGGTGTCATCTTAGAGGAAAACACATATGGTCGTATTCCACATCATTCCCTCATCATTTGTTGCTCTCCATGAAGTTTGAACGAAATTCTGTAGGCGGTTATGTACGTGGGAACTCAAACTAGGAGAGAGACTCCTAATAGGACAAGGACAGTCCAGATGTCCCTAATTATATTACGTGACCACCATCAGAGTCCTAGTTTGGTTTTTATTTGGAAAGACAATTATCCCTAGGTTATCTCAATACAGTTATGTAATTTTGTTACAAATATGGCTCGGGAAACCGAGGGACAAGGTTAGATTTTGTGGTTGATTGCTAGATTTCAAAAGTCCGAAAACACTCTGTTTTTGAAGTAATTTCTCTTTAATGAAAGAAGCATCACTTCCTTGAAAGCGTTGAGTCAATCTTGAAGTAGATTTCGTGCTACTCCGGTGGTAGAGGGCCCCTGCTACCTGACAGCCTTGTTTATACGGTTTAGATAAGTATTTTAGTTTTGTTTTCATTTCTAGCTTAGGCAAGTTTCTGAAGTTTATGTTCATACTTGTTTACATTAATTATCACGGCTAGACTTAATCTTATAAACTCTTCCAAAATATCATCACGATGAATAAGGCATAGCTGTGGTATTGTAGGTTTTAGTTGCATTTCCTTTCAAATTTTATGATTTATGCTTGTTTACACTAAGTGTCACAACCGGTCTTACTCTTACAAACTCTTCCAAAACATCATTAACAATGAAGAAGAAACAATTGTGGTGTCTTAGATTCTAGTTGTATTTGCTTTCAATATTATGTTTATGTTCAATTGCATTGAATAATACATCCAGACTTGTTTTACAAACTCTTCCAAAATATCATTCCTATTGAACGAGATGGGCTGTAGAATTCCATAGGCTAGTTGCATGTTAATTTAGTTATAGCACTCTGGAGGTTGATTGCTTTTAGTTCAGCTCTGTCACTACATTTCCAGTTTGATAATGGCATTTTAGTTTAACTCTGTTCACTGTACTTCAAGTAGATTAGTGGCACTCTAGTTCAGTTCAGTTCATTTTGTTTCAAGAAAATATTAATGGAATTTTAGTTTAGTTATAGTCACTGTCTTTTAAGATTGATAGATCACGTTCTAGCTTAGTGTGATCCATTGTATTTTAAGTAGTTCTAGTTGTCAAAATTAGTCTCTTGGCCTTCATTATTTACAACTTACTTTTGTTCTGAATTTATATTGATACATCATCACATGAACAGGGGTCAGTAATATCAGTTTAAGGCTTTGATCATTCTGCAAATCTTTTACAAATTCACCTATAGCCTTTTTCCCAAGCATTATTTTAGAAAATCTCAAAACTTATGAACAAGGCCTAGAAGTGATAAGTCAAGTTGCAGAATAGGGTAACTTCAGCATCATAGGTTAATCTAGAATAGAAACCTTACTGTGTTAAATAATCATTTTGTAATATTGTGAGTTGATTGTTTATTTAGGAGAACTTCATTTACACTTAACTTGTCCATTTCTCAAGCTCTTCCAACACACCTTTAATGAATGAATTGGATAAGTTCAAGCTCATGTTGTGATTTATTTTCTTGCAATGAAGTCATTATCAAGCTTTGCATTTGTTGTTTGTCATCCATAGTTTAGGCTTTGTTCTGTTTTAGTATAACCATCCACTTCTCTTTTCCAACATTTAGATCTTTTTCTTTTGAACATAAAACCATAAAACCAAAAACATCATAAAAAAATAAACACAACGTAGTGAGAAAAAAATACTTAGGCACATATAGTGCACCACACTTCAGCAGTTTACTAGCCCTGGTTGACAATTAATGAACTCAATTTAGGAACACTAGGTTGAGCACAAACATTTTGGCGCCGTTGCCGGGGAAGTGTAACTAGGTAGACTTGCTTCTTAACTTCCAAAAACAATGATATGCGTAGAGAGAGAGACTCAAGGGGTAGATTCATAAGAAGCAAAAGTTTGATTCCTAGAACACCACTTGTTTCACCTAGACCAAGAGCCAGTACACCTCCAACTCAGACCCACATTCCATCCTTTACTGATCCTAGACTTCCAGAAGACTTAAGATCAGATATTCCATTAGAAAGATCTTCCACCTCATCCACTGAACCTGTATTAGGAGAAGATTCAAGGAACCTTGCTAGAGATACAAACTTTTCCACTTCCACAGAAGAATCAACTATGGCAGAAGAAGGGGGAGGAGGAGTCTTTAATGGAGAACACACATTATTTGGAGGGGGTAGAGGTAGAGGTAGAGGAGAAGGAGGTAGAGGTGTATAAGGAGAAGGAAGTAGAGGAAGAGGTAGAAGAGAAATGGGAAACTCTTTTGGGTTTCCTATAGTAGATGAAAAAACCAGTACAGCTATGAAAAACATTTCACCCTCTGTCCTTCCAAACTTTTATGGACTTAAAACTGAAGATCCTAAAACCTTCCTATTTGAATTTGAAGTCCTATGTAGAACTTATGACTACTTACAAGATGCTCAAAAACTTCAACTATTTCCTTCAACATTGAAAGGAGCAGCATTGAAGTGGTTTATGGGTTTGATCAACAGTTCTATTAGGACATGGGAAGACATGAAACAAGAATTTATAGAGAGGTATTTGGATTATTGTATGCCAATCAATCATAAGGAGGAAGTGTTTAAGATGTTAAAAAAAGAAGATGAAAACCTGGAAGATTTGTTGGAGAGATTTCATTACAACATCAAAAGAGCAAAAATGGAGAACTTAGACCAAGACACCTTAAAATCTCTCCTGTTGAAGACAATTAGGGATGAATGGTTGGATATCCTTAACATGATGGGAAAAGGGGATATATCCCAGCTCACATTCCCTGAAATATCTGAGTTATGTATCAACCTTTCAAGATGGAAATCCAAAACTGTAAAAGGTCCAAGAGACCCTGCTCTTGCAAGGGAAAATAAGTCTGCTTCTGGGACAGTGAGTAGGGCAGAGATAGGGCATATGCTTGATGAATTCAAATCTGACATCTTAGGGAGTCTTAGTGAACAAATAGAAACCCTTAAGTTACAAAACAAGCAAAAAGTTGAATCTGATGCCTTAGCAATCTTTTGTCCCAAATGTAGAAGGAAGCATGCCTTGAGAGAATGTCCTTTGGATGCAAAAGTTGTAGAGACTAGTGTAATTTGTTCAGAAAAACATGAAACCAAGAAATGTCCTTCACTTCCTGGTCTTAAAGCTGTCTTTCAATAGGAAACTCCTACAAATTCCACAGAATCTCTCAATTTTTTCTCTAGAAGGCCTTGGAAAGGACCTCAAACACAAGGATTCCATGATCAAATGTATAACCAACCTCCACCAAATTGGAATTCTTGGCAGCAACCTTGGCCCCAATTTCAAAATCAATCTCAAGCTTAGGCACAAGGAGCACAAAATCCCTATGGAAGATACTCTCAGTACTATCAGTATCCACCATCCTATCTACCATACCCACATTTTTCTCCTCAAAGTCCTCAACAAAATCCTCAGAACCCACAACATCAAAATCAACCACTTCCATTACCATTTCCTCATAAATCAAATCAGTTGCCTGCTCAACCCATACCAAACCCCAACAATAAAAATCCTCAGAATACATACATGATAGAAGGACAACAGTTTCCAATTTATTTAATCACTCCTCTAGACCTTAGTGATGTTCAACTTAGGTTTGGAAGAATACTTGAAAAGAGGAAACTTTCTATGATCATACAAGAACAAGAAAACTCTGAGGAATATTCTCTATGAGAAAATAAAAGTCTTGAAGAAGACACATCTTTTCAGGACCCAAACTTTGAAAAATCAAAACAAAAAGAACCAATCATTTCAACTCCTATATTAGAGCAGCCATCAACATCCACTTCTACACCTCCCTTTCCAGAAAGATTACAAATTGATAGGGGTGTAGAAAAACAAATTATGGTGCCTAATTATGATTTCCTAGATGAGCTAAGAAATGTTTGCATTAAGATTCCATTATTACAAGCTATCAAGGAAATTTCAATTTTAGCAAAGACAATAAAGGAGTTGAGCATGAAGAAAACAAGAAAAAGAATAAGAGAGACAAAGAAAATTCAATTGGCAAGAAAAATAGCAGACATTATGATGGGTAAGATTTCTATTCCAAAGTATCTAGACCCAGGAAATCCAGTTGTTAAAATTCACATCAATGGAATTGAGATCCAAAACACACTCATTGATTTAGGAGCAGCAATCAATATCATGAGTAGACAAATCATGGATAAACCGAAACTTCCTAATCTTATTTTTACACCCACATTATTACAATTAGCAGATAGATCTGTGATCAAACCTGATGGGGTAATAGAAGACATTCCAGTGACCCTAGATTCTTAGGAGTACCCTATGGATTTCATGATCCTAACTCCTAAGAATAATCTAGGAGGGCATCCTATTATATTAGGAAGACCTTGGTTAGCTACAGTTGATGCTTTCATTAGTTGTAGATCCGGTGATATGTACATCTTTGATGGTAGTTCAACTAAGAAATTCACTTTGTATCCTCAAGCAAGGACAATTACAGATTTAGATGATACTCAATGGATAGAGGATGAAGAAGACTTACAACCTCTCTTCACAATTTCAGAAATTAGTGAAGATAGTCAAATTCTGAATACTTAGAAAACTTTGAATCCTCTTCGGAATACAAACATGAACAATTTCAAGAAGAATCCAACATTGAGTTTTTGTCATCAAGACATATGTCTCTTTATTCTATGGATAAATTTGGCAGCTCTATAATTGAGATATTTCCAGGGAAAACTTTGAACATAAACAAGAACCTAGAAAAATCTCAACAAGAAGAGTTAGTCAAGATATTACAAAGACATTCTTCTGCATATGCATGGGAGTACACTGATATGAAAGGGATAAGCCCCAAGAATTGCACTCATCACATCTACATAGAGGAAAATTGTAAATCAATCAGACAACCTCAAAGACGGATGAATCCAAATCTTAGGGAGATTTTTAAAGAAGAATTGCAAAAATTGTTGAATGTCAACTTTATCTATCCTATTTCAGATAGTCAGTGGGTTTCTCCTTTGGTAATTGTGCCAAAGAAAAATGGTAAATGGAGGGTATGTATTGAATACCGAGAATTAAACAAAGAAACTCTCAAAGAACATTTTCCCCTACCTTTCATAGATCAGGTGTTAGATACCTTAGCTGGCAAAAAGTACTTTTCATTTCTAGATGGGTTTAGTGGTTATAATCAAATTCAAGTAGCACTTGGGGATCAATACAAAACCACATTTACCTGTTCTTGGGGTACCTATGCTTACCGAGTATTGCCATTTGGATTATGCAATGCACCTGCAACATTTCAAAGGGCAGTATTAGGAATCTTTTTAGATCTAATACATGATTGTATAGAGGTATATATGGATGATTTCACAGTTTATGGAAACACATTTGAAGAAGCCTTAGAAAACTTGGGAAAAGTTTTAAAAATATGTAAAGAAGAAAATCTTTCACTTAGTCATGAGAAGTGTTTTATGATGTTTACTGAAGGAATTGTTTTAGGACATCACATTTCAGGGGATGGGATTAGAGTTGATGAGTCAAAAGTTGAAGTCATCTCTAACTTGTCTATTCCAAGTTGTCAAAAAGATGTTAGGAGTTTTCTAGGATTTACAGGATATTATCGAAGGTTTATAGAAAAATTCACCAAGATAGCATCTCCACTTTTCAAATTACTTACCAAAGACTGTGAATTCAAGTGGAATCCTAATTTCCAGTTAGCCTTTGAGACCCTGAAAACAAAAATCTCTGAAGCACCTATTTTAAGAGGACCTAACTGGAAGTTACCTTTTCATATTTCAATAGATGCCTCAGATACAGCTTTAGGAGCAGTATTGGGACAAAAAGACCTGATTCCTTATGCCATCTACTATACAAGTAAAAATTTGACTCCTTCAGAGTTAAATTATACTGTAACCGAAAAAGAGTTTTTAGCTGTTGTTCATGCCATAAACAAATTCAGACACTATATAACAGGCTATGAAACTTTTGTTCACACAGATCACTCTGCAATTAGATATTTAATGAACAAATCAATTACTAATGGCAGAGTCATAAGATGGTTACTGCTTTTACAAGAATTCAACATTACTATTCTAGATAGGCCAGGTAAATAAAACACAGTAGATGATTTCCTATCTAGACTCCAAAACATCAAAGATGACACTCCAGTTGAAGATCAATTTCCTGATGAATATCTTTTTGCAATTTCTACCCAAACTCCTTGGTTTGCTGACATTACTAATTATTTAGTTTCAGAAAAATTTCCTTCAATAATGAATTCAAGAGATAAAAGAAAAATCATTTATGACAGTGCAAAATATTCATGGGTTGCTAATGAGTTGTACAAGACAGGTCCAGATTTTATCATTAGGAGATGTGTTCGGGAAGATGACATGCCTGAGATTCTGAAAGCATGTCATAATGAAGCTTGTGGCAGACACTTTGCTAATAAGAGGATAGCTTATAAGGTCCTTCATTTAGGATATTATTGCCATCCCTTTTTAAAGATGCTAAAGAGTATGTCAAAAGGTGTGATAGTTGCCAAAGGGTAGGGAAACCTTCTCCTTCAGGTGAGATGCCATTGCAGCCTCAGGTACATATTGAACCTTTTGAAAAATGGGCTTTGGATTTTGTAGGACCTATTAGTTCTCCATCAAGACAAAAGAAATATATATTAGTTTGCACTGATTATGTTACCAAATGGGTAGAGGCCAAGCCATTACTTTTTGCTACTGAAGCATCTGTAGTTAATTTTCTTTTTGAGGATATTTTTACTTGTTTTGGTGTCCCAAGGGAAATTTTTACAGATCAAGGAGCTCAATTCACATCAAGGCTAGTGGAACAATTGATGGAGAGGTACAAAATCAGACACAGAAAATCTACTCCCTATCATCTACAAGCAAATGGCCAAGTGGAATCTACTAATAAGGTCATTGAAGGGATCCTAACAAAGACTGTTCATTTACATAGAAGAGATTGGGTAGATAGGCTCCCTGAAGCCTTATGGGCCTATAGAACTACATGGAGAAGCACAACAGGTCATACTCCTTATGAACTTGTTTATGGAAAGCAAGTTTTGTTTCCCATAGAGTTCCAGATTCAAACTTTCAAAATGGCAGTTCAACTAGGACTTGATCTAACAGAGGCACAAAAGCACAGATTGGAGCAGATTAATGAATTGGATGAAATCAGACAAGATGCAGTTCAGAAAACAAGTATAGTCCAACAACAAAGGACTAGATGGCATGATAAGTACATCAAAGAAAATAAGTTCAAAGAAGGTGACTGGTCTCTCTTGTTTGATTCAAAGTTCAAATATTTTCAAGGTAAATTCCAAACACATTGGCTTGAGCCATATGAAATTGTGAAATTTTTTGACAATGAAGCAATAAAAATCAAGACAATAGATGAAGAAGAGGTCACTTTTCTTGTGAATGGTCATAGATTGAAGCTGTATCATAAGCCACTTTCAAGAGAATAATTTGTCAATAAGTTCCAAGAAAACAGTGATGTGAAGTTAATGAAGAAGAATCTTTCTTCTTCATCAACTTAATTGAATTTTCTGAAGTCATTTTATTGAAAAAATAAATAAATAAAAAATAAAGTATAAACATGAAAACTAATCACTGATTAGCATGTTTATACAGAAAAGGTAGAGTGAAAATCAGAATCTTTCTGACACTTTAGCTTTTCAAATTTGTTTTTCTGCAAGAAGTTGTTACAAAATCATAAGTGCAGATCCATTTCACTTATGGTCCATTTCATTTCATTCATTCATCCATACTCCATTTCATTTATTCATTCACACTTAATTCATTTCACTCCATGGTCCACCTCATTTCCATTCCAGTTTTTTAAAGTTTGATGTCTTTCTACAATTGAATAATACATATCATGAATTGCAGGCCACTTCTCATACTTCACTCCATTTCATAAGTTGTGATCCATTCCATTCCATTATTTACTTCATTCATATTCCATTACACCATATTTCATTATCCATCTTCACTCATTGCATACAACATTCCACTCATGCTCCAAACCATTCCATTTCATGTTTCAAGTTCTCTACAGGTACATTCTGTAATCAATCAGACATTCCGCAACCAGACAGACATTCTGCAGCCAGAGATCCTGAAGGAACTGTCTAGTAATCACCTGATCTGCAATAAAATGATCCTGCATATCCATGAGAACAAGAAAAATTAAGAAGGTTATGAAGACTCAAAAATTAATGATTTTCAGGAGAGAACAAAGCATATGAAGATCGCAAAAAAAAAAAAAAAAATATCAGAGGAAAGGCAAAGGTAAAAGTTCTGATTATAATGACATATCATGAAAGATTTTAGTATAGTTAAGTTATGAATAATTCAAAAAGTTTTTTTAATTAATTTTGTTGATCATGCCTAACAAAACTCTCGTAGAAAATTTGGATAAAACTCCTTCTATTCCACCATTTCAAATCCCATCTCCGATCATCATTTAAAAATCTAAACGGTTAAAGTGCTGAAGTGATTGGATTAGTCACGTCACTAGGCCAAAGCATTTAATGATGATTTTGAATTCGTTACAAAATATCTCCGCGGTATTTTCTTCTGTGATATATTTCAACTCGTATACATCATCCTCACCTCATTATATTCATTCCGTAACCACTCCATATCACTCTTTCCCGTAGCCAACTTTTAACCATTGCGGTCTGTGAAACAGAGGCATGTTTGTAACAACCAGTGTCACCGTGAACAGAGGAGCAACAATTTGAAGGTTGGAAAGAGGAGTTATGGGTCTTATAGTGAGGACTGAACCGATTGGCACTAAGTACTTGGAAGTTTATCCCCAAATCAGAGAAATGTTGCAGCAAGCAGGGTGGTTGCAATTCTTTGAAAAATTCAGTGGGTTTCACAAAGAGGTGACCAAAACATTTGCAAGATCCTTCAATGGAGCTGAGGTCGAGATAGGAGATATCAAATTCACTGTTAGTGTCCCGTGATTTGGCCGATTGGCTAGCCAAATGACGATGTAACATCAAACCAAGCTTTGGATCCCAAGGACCTAGCCTTCCTGGACTCAGAGAGGGCTCTCTCTATATGTGTAGAAGATGTCGGTGTGTTTACTTGCGATGTTCTGATATTAGGCTAGTTATGAAGTGTGTTTTTGGTTTTTTTAGTTTTTAAGTTTGTGATGGATGAAACTGATCAAATACATAAACTGGATGACAAGATGTAGATAAATTGGGCTATGGGGTCAAACAGATCAAGGAAGCTATGAAGTGATGATGTAAAGCTGCTGTAGGGCCAATTTGATTCACAGTAGAAGGGATCTCTGGGCAAAATGGATTAAATCAACAATAAGTTGGTGAAAGACAAGGGATTTCAAGTGCAACTAGTTAATAGTAGACATAAACATGTAATAGCAAGCCATTGATCATGCTAGGAATAACTATAAGCTAATCAATACATAGAAATCAAACATTCCAGCCATACATAGAGGTATAAGACCCTCTAACTTCGGGAAATGGCTATCAGACTTTGGGGAAAAACACATGAGACAAACTAACAACTCATAAACTATGCCGGAACGCCTAAACATAGTCTCTAAGTCATTGGGCACTTGGACAAATAAGTTTTCATAGTTTTAGGCAAAGGGCTAGATCGGGACTAGGCCTCCTTGGTTCAACAAAATGATCAACAACTCAGTCAAAGAGAAAGTTTTATGGACAGAACTATGGGCAGCTGATAGGTAGGTAGGGCAAACCATACATCCTACTCAACATACATGGAACTGATGAATAAAACTTAGCAACAATACCTTAGGTTACTAAAGAGCAGCTAAGAATTCTTTAGCATAACTAAGGGAGAAGAAAAACATCAAGCTATGAAGATTCAGGGATTTTGAGGTGCCTCCATGGGCATGTCTCAAAATCAATCTTTACTGATCTATAGCAGCAAGAAAAATGAATTATGAGTGAAAACTAGAAGACAAAACACATTAAGAAGCACTATACCATTCTACCATGTCAAGGAATCCATCAACAATCCTTCATCATTCCTCAAAAGCATCCAAGAGGCAGTCCAAAAATCATAACTCAAGTGTATTCTTCAAAGCTCATATGACCAATGTATTAATTCTTCTCTCAATTTCAGCCTCTCTTGTGTACAATGAAATCCATGGAATAAATAGGCTTGAGGAAGGAAAACCTCATGGAGCAACTAGCTATCCCATTGGTCAAGTCAAAATATCTAAATTTGTCCTTGAGGCTTTGCAAAGCCCAAGGCACAAAATATCCCATAAAATATCTAAAAACTGCTAAAAACAGAAATTATATTGACTTTACATCATTTCCCAAGTATAAAAATAGCTAAACGCACATTTGGGAAAAGCAGATTTTTGGAGTTCAAAAATTACAAAAATACTTCATATTTATGCCTGAAAAAGGTCCCCTGACTTGCTGAAGGCAAATGGCAGCCTTCCCGGTGTCGAAATGAGGCTCATGATGGCTTGTTGGAAAGCTCTCTGTGTCTTCTTTCCGACGCAAGTGAAATCACCTCAATATGATCTCTGAAAGTCCCTCAAAACTGTACCTGTGTGCAAAAACCCAGAAAATAGCAGACTGCTGATATGGCGGGCAGAATGTGCAAAATGAGGCTGTTTTTCGCCAATTTGAGGGGGCGAATGATCTTCAAATGCCCTGAAAATCGCTGGAGACCTGCTCATGGAATTATGGAACCCATTGGGATCATCCTCCTCCCTTGAAAACTCATCAAACTGAAATGGCGCATTTATGAGTTTTTGGCGAAAAACCCAAAAATGCCAAAAAACAAAAAGTTTCCGAAACAGGCCCAAAATTGGCATGCATGACCCTCAAGGGTCCATAGAAACATGCTCCGAAGCTGAAGCCAAAATATCGAGGGCTGATATGCTTTTTGCTTCTTTCCGTGCTAGGCGCCTCTCCTTCAACTTCTTCAATTTTTCTTATGCTACCTTCAATTTTCGCCTGGAAAACTGATTTAGCTTCTAAAAGTGAAGAGTCCTTTTCCTTTGTAGCTCAAGATCCCTGTTTGCCTTCTAAAGCTTTGTTTCCAAATGCTGGTTAGCCCTCTCAAGCCATGCTTCCTTGTTTTCCTCAATTTCTTGCTCAAAGAGGGCAGTGAGAGGAAAGGCTTCGAATTGAGCTTGTTCTTCTGCTCTCTGTTTCTCCAAGGCTTTTCTAAGCCCGATGGTCCTAGGCCTCTTTCGCCTAGGTTGGTCTTCCTCCTCTTCATCATCAAACTCGCCTATGAGCTCTTCAATTCTTACTTGTGCCTTTTCTGCCTCTTTCTTATACTTGATCGCCCTAGCCTCATGAATGGCTGCATGATACTTCATTTGTTTGTTTTCAACCTCCAAGAAATGGTTGAAATTCCTCGCCCTTTGAAGATCTTCTTGTAACACCTCAATTTTCCCTTCTTTGTGAATGAGGAGGTTTTCAAGGATGTGGGCCTCATTATCACTGTCATCGCTTGGGATAGGGATGACAGCTGATTTACCTCCATGCTTGGCACTTTCTCCAATTGCACTTTTGCCTTTGAAGGCCAATCTAGCGCTCTTTCTCCTTGGCAAGCTAGAAGTTGTCTTTTTGGGCAATTTCCTCTTTTTAGGAACAGTTTTGGTCACTGTCAAGGAGGCAGCTTCAGCTTGCTGTCCTCCCTCAACATCCTGTCCAGCTTGTGGCTCAAAAGATGTTTCAATTGTTTTCTCAACCTGCTGCTCTTCAATCTCTGTCCGTCGTTTTCCAACTCGTCGGCCGGCCATCAACCTCCGCACTTGCCGCCGTTCAACAACCTCCGCACTTACCGTCGGCTCTCATCCAACTCTGGGGCCGCCGTCCACCGATCCCCAACCGCCGCCGTCCCCCCAAAATCGGGCCGTCGCTCGTTCATCATCTTCCTTTCTCCCCGTGGCCCACTGCCCTCTCCTTCTCCCTGTTGACTTGGCTGCCCAGTGGTCATTTTGAGTTTTTTAGGTGTAGGCCTACTAGACAAAGGCACTGGGCGATGGACAGGCTGAGTAGGAGACACATGAACATGAGGGACAGTGGCGAAATATGCATGGCTAATGAATGAGTCCCATGAAACCCCTTTCTTCTCCAGTTGGTGTAAAAAGATAATCTTGATCAATGAATGATGAAAGAGAGAAGGGATTTGCTGAGGTGGAGCCTTCTTTTGGGCAGTAGCTGCCATTTTCTCTATGCTTTTGGACAAAAAATATGGAAGGTTTAATTGCCTACTTCTGGTAAAATGCATCAACAAGCGAACATGATAGGCAAAAATTTGGCTAAACCTCCCTTCACAAGTGAAATATCTCATTATGGCTTTCATCAGCGGAGCATAACTGTCAAGAAGATAGGAGAAGGGGAAAATAGCAGTGATGGTTTCCCTATGTTTAGGCTTGATGAAAGGTTTATAATCCTCCAGATCAAGATGCGCTTGTTTAAACCACTTTTCACCATGATACGGGATTCTGGTAGCCTTGGATACATACCTTGGGGAGATTTTGAAGTCAAGACCTGCTAACTGGAAGCGTTTGTCCTCGAATCTCAAAGCGCACAAATGTGTAAGTGGCGAGAAACTCTTGACTTCTTCTATCCTCTGACAGAAATCAAGACAGCCTACTTCATGGAAATTGAAAAGCACGGATGGGTGAGCATTGATTTCTTCTATGGAGATAGGCTCATATCTCTTATGTGGTCCGCCTTTGTGATCTCGTTTTGGAGGCATTCTGACTTGAAACAAGCTTTGGAAGAGGCAAACTGCCTTCAATGTATGAAAAATGCTCTGCTGGATTGAAACTGGCCACTACACTGTTTGGATAGTTTAGACAATGTGGTTTTGAATAAAATGTAACAATGCTTCCTTGAATAAGCCACCTATACACTTCTTAAAAACAGTCCTTCAACTCTGGATACACTTCAGCTATGTAACCTTTTTAACAATGGTACCATGTGTAAAAGATGGGGTAACTTCTTTGTAGATTCCCTGTGCACAGTTTTGAACAATCACCCCTCTTGTGACTTTGTTAGAGGCCAACCTACACTGTTATTTGTGTTTTCAAACAAAACTTGAATATAAAAACTCTGCTCTTCAGGTCATTCAGCTTGAAAAATACCTCTGTCAACAGATTTCTGTAGAGACCACACAGTGGAAAGAAAGGAGACCTTTGTGCCTCTGGTTTCAATGTTTAAAGTTTCAACCATCAACAACTATGCCCTTTAGAAAGTGGCTCTGTTCACCTTCAGAAAAACTTTGTTCAACAATCTTCAGATGATACAATACGGTTTTGGTAAAGGCAGACCCAAGTTAGATGTATAACCAATGCACAGTGGTTTTAGGAAACATACTTTCTACTTGTGAGTTTAAGAGATCCACCAAAATACCTGTACCCCTGTTTCCAATATTAACATCAAACACTAACAACTCGTTTCTTAGAAAAAGGCCTTTCCTTTGTGAAGCTTCTTAAGAAAACAAAACACTCGCTTTTGTACTTCGCTTCCAAAGTTAGAAACACATCAATGAAATCGCCCCTTCAACAAAATATTATCGTTCTTGAGTCTCTGTCAATGGTTGTAAATACGATACAATGGTGAAAAAAGAGGCGGTATAGTTTGTCGGTCATATATAAGCCGACAAGTGAGACACTTTTCTTTAAATAGAATGAACAACACTACGCTCTGCCTACCAAAGTTTAGATTTAACCACCAACAACCCTGCCTTCTAGAAAATGGCCTTGTTTCACCCTCAGAATCCCTCTGTCAACAAATCTTCAGAACGATACAATACAGTGCAAGGAAGAAACAGACTTAGCTTGGGTGAAAAATCAGTGCAACAGTGGTTTAGAGAACATACTCTCTGCTTTGTGAGTTTAAAAAGTCCACCAACACCTCTATACCCCTGCCTCCAATGTTTAACTTCTCATCAACAAATTCTGCCTTTTAATGTGCTGTCATCTTTGGAAGCTCTCTGTCAACAAACTTACAGTAGTGAAATACAGTGAAATAGGGGCAGATCTCTAGAAAGGGCTTGTTGTGATAAGTGTTTTGATAATCCTGTTCTTCAGAAATGACCTTCCCCTCGAAACATATCACAACAACAGCTCTTCAGAATGACACCATTCAGTGAAAGAAAAGCAGAACTATGCTAGGTGACATATCAGTGCACTATGCTTTTTAGGAAACACACCCTTGCTTGTGGGTTCAAAAGATCTATCAATAAATCTATGCTCCTGTCTCTGATGTTAGAGTACAACCATCAAAACCTCTCACTTCTAAAATGGCCCTATTCACCTCTTAGAATCTCTCTGTCTCCGTCAACAATTCTTCACAATGATACAATGTAGTAAAAAAGAAGGCAGACTTAGGTTGGGTGTAAAATCTTTGTTGTACACAAGGGTTTAGACTTCTCACTCTTTGCTTGTGAGTTTGAGAGATAATAATGACAGAGTTTTATAGAAGATGTCAAGCTCTTTGATAGAGATTATATGAGTTTTCTGCAACGGAAATCCCCTCTTAATCAAAACACTGCTTTTTACAGGAAAACCTCGGCCCTTTGATAGATTTGAGAATGAAACAAACTGGCCCTCTACCTCAAAACCCCGTATCTCTATATGTGCTCTTTGAGTGACAACCTCGGCCTCTTATCATATTTCAAAACTTCAGCTTGCTGTGTAGAAATGACTGCTTTTGCTTTTAACTAAAATGACAAGGTCCAGGGTTTTAAAGCTTATTGTTCTTTATCAAAACCTTGAAATTTGATGGGGGAGTATATAAAATACCTCGAATTTTGATGAACACCCGCTTTCGAAAGCTAAAACACTGCTGGGGACCCTTGACACTTGCGCGGCATTCTTGGTAAACAACACGTCGCACAGAAAAGCCCTTGTCGGGCCTGTCGGGTCGACCTGTCGTGTGGTCGGGCGGCCTTGTACAGGCACGTCGCGCCAACGTACAGGCACGTCGCGCCGACGAAGGGGCCTCGTGTAATTTGCTGCCCAGGCACGTCGCGCCAGAACCCAGGCACGTCGCGCAGCTTTTTCTAGGGTAAACCTGTGAATTTCCGACCAGATTCTCTTTGTCTCGATGCTAGGGAGGCAAGGGGGTGATTTTTGTTTTGAAATTGACAATAGTTTCCCTCAACTTCATTCCTTTATATCAATTCAAAACAAGCCTTAAACGGTCTTCAAACTTTGGGAAACGAATTTTGGTTTGTTTTTTACTCTGTTTTGTCTCAAAACAGTGGGTTTGTCATTTTAACATATAAACCCAAATATTTACTCTGACCCCGAGCTCTGAAACTTTGACAAACAATTCAACCAACTCCACCACTTTAGCTACGGTGTTAGCCTTGTCTGCAGGTCTTTTTCCATGTAATTCTGTGCCACATTTGTCCTTTGGAATGATAACAAGTGTGTTTGTTATAAGACATATAAACAGTGATAATTTATCAAAACAAAGTCCTTCTGCCTAATCATAAGATCATATACCTATTTGCCTCCTCCATCTGAAAAGACAAGCTTGTAGAATATGAAAACAGGGCTTTTTGATAAACAGTCCTTACTTTGTTTTGATCAGTGTGTTAAACCCCTTTTTGTCAATAGAACCATTTCATGACTGAACTATGTTCACTGTTTTCCTCTCTTGGCGATTGTTAGCAAGGAAGGGCTATTCATAATGCACCAAAAACATTTGAAAGCTGTAAACACCATTTCTTGAAAGGCGCTTCTTTGGACCTTTGGTGTATGATATTGTTTTGTTGCTTGACCCTTTCCTCAAGGAGAAAGTCTTCTTTTTGGTATCAGTGGCACACATATATTCAATATTGTCTCTTTCCTACTGTAGGTATAGTCTGACAGATAGTTCTTTGAAATAGGAGTACCAATACCTTTACATTATCAGCACTATCATTCATCTGTGTAATGACCTTTCTTCCTTTTTGGTATCCTTCCACTGCTTTTTTGTATCAATCAGTTTCAGCAACCTGTAGTAGCTTTGGCCATCTACTCATGCATGGAGGAGGCTCTTCATTAGGTAAGGTATTTGAAGGTTTTTTAACAATTCTTTTCGAGACAGCCTTTCTCTGAAGGTGATGGTAAGTAAACCACTTGGAAAACATCAGTCTTAGCATCTTCACTTGCAAGCATCATTGTGTGTCATCAAAAACCCTAGCCAGAGTAATACTGTCTCCCTGCACTGTCCTAAGAGTGATTTAGATATTTGGCTTGTTCATCTCATGATTGATTACTTGACAAATAACCTTTGTGACTATGAAGGTCAGTGCTTTCTTGAAAAACCAAAAAATTTCTCCTGCCTGTGTAATGGCATTGGTTATCATCTATTCTATTTGATCTTGTGGATAGCCAGGGTACTTATGCTTTGGAATGTTTACTGATGACAGGCATTCTAAAGTTTCAACAATTCACCTGACTTGAAAGTTTCAGATGATCTCTTTTATCAAATCAGACTCTCCTTTCTTTTGAGCCAGCATATTTCAAGCTCCATTCCTGTTATGATCATTAATTACATTCATGAAACCTGAAGATATTGTTTCATTGTTTCAGTAAAGGCAAACCTGGACTTTGCAACCTTCTGAGTCAACACTGGCCTGCGCCCTCTGCTTATGGATGAAGGAGGCGCCCTAACCCTCTGCTTGTAAATGAAGGAGGTTCTGGGCCTTGACAATTTACCATTTTGATGAGACAGTGGCGACCCTTTCTTACTGTGATTTTCATGCTGGAAAGAGCTGTAAGGTCCTGATGAGTGACTTTTGTTTTGCAGCTTCATCTCAGGCTCACAATACATTTAGAAGCAATTGTTCCTCTAACTGTAGAACAAGCATTTCCTCCTAAGATGAAGTTATATTTCCTGCCTTTGTAGAAAACATAGAACACCGTGAAAAACCTACTAGTCAGCTTGAGATTGGGCTTTATGCAGTGCTGAGACCTAGGAATATGAGTGGCGCGACTTAAGGCTGTTTGTCAATTTCATTTGCAAAGTAAGGGATCAGTCATGGTAGGTCTGCTGCAGATGGAGGCTTTTTGGCTTTTTGATGATTGCCAAAGGTGAAATGTCCTAAAACGCCACTTCCTAACATAGGGGAGACTATTGAAACAGGTGTGGATTTGCCTTTTAAGGCTGATGGGCAGACCAATAAGGCTGAAGCTGGATAGGATTGTGATATGAGGTTTTGATATTCGACATGGGCGAACTGGAAAGGTAGAAAGGTGAAAAAAAGTTTTAGGAGGGTTTTCTGGATGACATATTGACATAAGGAAATCAGTTTCTAGAAAACTCAGCTGTAGATATAGTCATCACTAACATGTAAAAAATATTGATGGCTAACAGTGGCTCCATTTGGGGAGGGCAGCTCCTCGTCAGGAGGTGTCCAGAATTCAGATTTTTGGCTTATGAAGACCAGTGCCTTATCTATTGGTGCAAAATTTACCCTTCTCTTGATGTTATTTCTGAAAAGTGACAGGCATGGTTAACATCAATGATACTTCTACCTACCCCACTATCTTTCCTAACATTTTTTCCTTCTCTTTGGCGCATTTGAACTAGCAGCCTTTTGACAATGTATATTTTTTCTTTTTGCAAAATGAAACTATCTATTTCTACTCTTATATCTGCCGGGAGTTCAGATTAAGCTGATGAACTCCTTCATTTCTCTACCTAACTAGATCGACCGTCAAGATTAAGCAGTTTGACAGGATTTCATTCTCTAATCTACAACATGAAATTGAAAAATGATCAAATCAGGATTAGGCAGTCTGATTTGTCATGCATTTGCGGCATAAAAGACAAGCTGCACACAAATGTTATTCTGCAATAAAAGGAAACTAGACAAGCGGGCTAAGATGTACAATGTGTTTTTCATTCCTCGCTTCTCTCTTTGGTTCTGTTTTAGGCATGTGGAACCATAATCTCTCCCTAATCTAAGCTCTGTGATAAGTCAATCTTACACAATGTTGACTATCTTGGCACTCACTAACTTATCAGCAAATAAATTTAAACATGCTCAGCTATGATTAGGCTAGATAGCGGAACAAGACATTAAAGTACTAGTAGCGGCATTTAGACTTGCTCGCTTTCCGAAAGACTATTTTTTGGAACATGGGGCCTTGGTTCTATCTTCATTTGCCCTCTTTTCTGCTTTTTACTGTTTTTGACTTTCCTATCTTTTACTGTTTTTGATTTTTCTATTTTTTCAATATTTCAAACAATGGTATGTACAATGACTGAAAGTGTTTCAAACTCAAAAATCTTGGAAATGACGGAATTTCAGCATCTTATCCTCGTAAGCATCTCCTCTCACCCTTGGCCCACTTAACTCCTGAAAAGAAAAATTTGGGAAATTTTCTCTCTCTAACATGACATAGGGATTCATGCAAGAATCTCTAAACAGCCCGGTATCCTCCCTCTGTACCTCTCTAAATATCTGATTTTCACTCCTTTCCTTACTGTATGCTTTCTTCAGGTAATGTATGTACTCTTGATAATTCTTGAAATAGATAGTGACATCATCAAGGTATGCAAAAACACAGAAATTTAAAACTGGGAACATGGCCCTTATGAACAGATTTCTGATATTGGGTGGTTTAGCAATTTTGAACTTGAAATCAGATTTACCTCCCGCAAACTGGAAAAAATCTTTAAGTTGTTTACTTTGCAAAGGAATCTGATGATTATGAACTGAAAGATGATCTTGCAAGAATACATGATTAGAAACATTTTCAATTGGTGAATCATGATCTTGAGTAGAAAAAACCTGATTTTTGTTATATGGAGATGCAGTGTTATTCCTAAAATCAAAGCAAATTCTATGGCCACTAGTTTTCTCCTTGATCATTTCAGTTTGTCTCAGTTTACTGTGTTTGTTTCTGTTAAAGTTGTTCTTTGGGGAAAAGGTAGTGATACAATGTTTTCCCTTGTTTTTCCTGTAGAAACTAGTATTTTGCATGAGATTCCTGATTTTAGCATTTCTAAGTTCTTCATGAAAAGACAAAATATGAGCCAATTTCAGTAGTTCAGGTATGCCGGGATTATAACTGTCATCCTTGCCCATAAAAAGTTTATTTGGCATTTTCTCAAAATGTTGGGCTACTGAGGTTATGGTCAAAGTTTTATTTGCAGTAGGAGGGTCACATGATGGTAAATCTTCGAGGTATGGTAGAAACATTAAACTCCCTTTCTCCCGGGTTCCAAATAGGTTTATGATGTGAAGGTCTTCTAAAGCTTTTACCCGGAAGAAATTTCCACAAGTTACTGCTGGTGTTTGATTAAAGCTAGAGCAATTTGCTTGATAGTACATGAGAGTTTGTGTTTCTTGCTCTAATCCTACTTGGGAGAGGGGAAACTTACTTTCTTCAAGACACAGCTTTTCATGGTCATGGTAGTTTTGAGTGTCCAGTTCATTATAAGGTACCAGGGACAACTGATGTGGTGAATCTAAGTCTATGTCGGTTTCTTCTGACTCTTCCTCCATGTTTACATCAATATGCATAATGAAAGAGTTTAAGTCAGAGCGCAAGGAACACATTGGAATGTTATCTGGCCTATCTTGGCTGCTAATCATGTATTTCATGTGTGATTCGCGGTAGAGTATCCTATTCTGACCAAACACAGGAATGGTGGCATATGACATGTCCAGTTGAATATTCCCTTGGAGTTTGGCTCCCCAAGATCTAGATAGAAGCATCCCATACTTGGGAGGAATGTCTGCCACTACTATATCCACGATTAGATGTTTCGCGGGTATTTGGGCCAGACTAAAGCAAAGGTCTTTGATCAAACCCAGGCATTGGACTCTGCTTGAATCAAATGAATACAAGTCTTTGTATGGTCTTGTGATTTCCAAGCCTAATCTTTCCATTACTACCTTCGGCATAAGATTATGAGATGCGCCGAAGTCTAGCATGGCATTATGGAGGATTTGGTCGTGAATGTTTAGGCTAATGTAAAATGGAAGAGTAGATCCTTCTTGGAATTTTCCCTCTACCTTTGGACCAAACAATACTTCAGGAATGTCATCAGTGAGATTAACAGTGTTTGCATCATTCCCTAGATTTAAGACCTTTAGTACTTGGGATTTATAAGAGTTTTGGGAAATGAGTTCAGTAAGAGGCATGGTGATTTTGATTTTAGCGATTTCGCCTTCAAAGCTAAAAGGCATTTGAAGTTTAGATATGTTTGTTTCAACTTTTTCAGCTGAGACCTTGTCTATGTTCTGAGCTTGTTGGCCTTGTTTAGGGATTTTGTTTGCCATAGTTGTTTTGGTGACCTTTGTAGAAGTATCAGGAGTATATGAGAGAGGACTAGTTTGGGTAACTTTAGCTTGGCTTTGATCAGCCTTTTCAACCTTGATTTTGTCACTGCTTGATGCTTTTTTGAGGATGGTATCTGGAGTTTTAGTAGTATCAGAGTTACCTTTCTTGACATTATCTTGGTTTCTTTTGCTTCTAAGGTCATATTGCCTGTGGGCTTCTTCAATAGCATTTTGAAATTCTATGGCAGGGTCATCATGATCCTCATAATTGGTCTCATCTTGATCAGGCGAAAAGAAGGCTTGTTCTTCTTCGGTGAGGTACACCTCACCTTCATTGTCAGACCCTATGAGGTTTAAATGATGTTCATCAAGAGGTTTTGAGTCCCTATCATCTTCTTCCACATAGTTTTCATTGAATGGTGGCCTGATCTGTTGGTCATTATCCCTTGGTCTGTTTTGGGGCTGCTCCCTCCTAAAGTTTTGGTTTCGGTTTCTGATTGGAGGGTTTGGCTGGTTGTCTCTAACAGGAGATTTTTCATTGATCTTTTCCCACATTTTAGCCATGGATTTGACTAAGTCATCTATTATGGGATCTAGGGAAGGTGACGAAGTGGAGACCTCATCTCTATATGTGACCTTTCTTTCTGATCTAGTCCTAGCTCTTTTTTCAGCTAAGTTGGCATCTGCTTTTATAGCTATTTGTTGCATTTCCTCCAAGGTAGGGGGATCTTTGTCTCTCAGATGATATGTCATGTCCGGATCGAAACCCTCAGGAAATTTTGCCAAAGCTAAACCAAGTGGAGGCTTGAAATGAGGTGGGAGGGAGTTATATACACTGTTGAACCTAGTACAGTAAGCTTGGACACTTTCCCCATTTTCCCGTTTTAGATTGTTATATTCTGAGAGGATTTGAATGGGGTTTCTTCGGATTTCCCACCTATTTCTGAAGATTTGATGCAGTTCGGGGATATTATGGATGTTGTTTGGAGCTAAGATTTTGAACCATGCTTTGGGTTCACCACCAAGACTTTGGGCAAATATTCTCATTCAGACAGTCTCGTCTTGTACCTCTAGGTATTCATAAGCATCAGTCATTCTACTTATATGCTGTTGAGGTGTGGTGGTGTCTTCTCCAGTAAAGTGTGGGATCTTGTCTTGATATTTGTTTGGGAGAGGAGCTAAAGGTGGTGGTAACACCAAAGGCGCGTACCAGGCTGCCATGACTGGAGCTAATGGATGGTGTACAAGATGGGGACTAGTAGGCTGAAATGAAGTGGTTTACACCGGTGTAGCGGATGAACTTGGACTAGTGATCTGGTTTTGAGCAGATCTAGGATGATAGGAGCCAAATTGATAAAGAAGCTGGAAATCAGGAGGAGTGGTGGGTGAAGCTTCTCTAATAGGACTCTGTGGTGGGTTCAGGGGTTCAATATCGTCGAAGTTTATCTTACTATATGATTTGCTTCGGGGAAGAGCTTGTGATGACTCTAGTTCCGAAGGTGAATCTAGAAGGATATTGCGAGTTTTAGGTACAGATCTTGTTCTACAGATGGATCTATCGGTAGCTAGATGATCAGTTTCGGAAGTTTGCCACAGAATCTTCTCTGGGTCATCTACTATGATAGGGGGATTTGGGTCTGGATGGGATCTGGTATTGATTCTTCGTGAAGCCAGATTTTAGATCCAGAGCTTGGAGAGAATGATATTGGTGAATGTTTTGGATGAGTGATTTCTCTAAAGTTATACTAAGGCGAAGGATGGTCAAAAATAGAAGGGATGGATTAGTGGAGTCGCCAGGTGGAAAATTAGTTGTTTTGTGAAGATAGCTATGGTCCACCACCAGTAACTAATCTGAGAATGTTTTGGATTTTCTGAATTTATGTGCAGCCTATGGTTTGTTAAAGTATTCTAGACTTGTTTCAACACTTTGCCAGGGTGATGAGAACAAAAAGAGTTTACTCTAAAAAATGAGTCTATGGACTGCTTGCTTGTTTATGGTACCTAAAGGACCAAAGAGTCTATAAGAGTTTGCTGGACTATTATGTACTCAATGTCTTACCATCTCCTGCTATGTTAGTGAGTGATGGGAAAGGTCTATCGGAAAGTAGCCTAGAGTTTGGTGAAATAGTAAGGCCTACTGGAGGCTAGTGGAGTCGCCATGTGGATTTTTAGTTGTTTTGAGGTATATTTGTATGGTCCACCACCAATACTAACAAAACCCAATCTAAGGGAGTATTTTGGGGTTTTTTCTGAGTTTTATGTGCAGCCTAGGATGTAAGAGTGTTATAAACCTGATTCATCACTTTGCTAAGATGGTGAAACAGAGAGTTTACACTAAATGATTCTAAAGGCTGATGGTTCAAGTTTAAAATTTGAAGGACTAAGGAGTCTATAAAATTTTGCTAGACTATCATGAACTCAATAGGTCCCACCGTGATCGCCATTATGTTAGGGTGGCGATGAGGTGGCTAAATCGGATGGTATTCTGAAATTTAGCAAAGAAGTAAGGCCTACTGGAGGCTAGTGGAGTCGCCAGGTGGATTTTTAGTTGTTTTGAGGTATATTTGTATGGTCCACCACCAATACTATCAAAAACCAATCTAAAGGAGTTTTTTGGGGTTTTTCTGAGTTTTAAGTAGTCCTGAGGTTTGGAAGAGTGTCCTACAGCTGAGTCATCATTTTTCTAGGATGGTGAGACAACCAGATTCTACTCTTCTAAGTTTAACTGAGATTTTGAGAGTTCCTAAGGGATACCTAGGATGTTTTGACTCAAAGTCCCACCGTGATCGCCATTATGTTAGGGTGGCGATGAGGTGGCTAAATCGGATGGAATTCTAAATTTTAGCAAGGTAGTAAGGCCTACTGGAGGCTAGTGGAGTCGCCAGGTGGATTTTTAGTTGTTTTGAGGTATATTTGTATGGTCCACCACCAATACTATCAAAAACCAATCTAAAGGAGTTTTTTGGGGTTTTTCTGAGTTTTATGTAGTCCTGAGGTTTGGAAGAGTGTCCTACAACTGAGTCATCATTTTGCTAGGATGGTGAGACAACCAGATTCTAATCTTCTAAGTTTGACTGAGATTTTGAGAGTTCCTAAGGGATACCTAGGATGTTTTGACTCAAAGTCCCACCGTGATCGCCATTATGTTAGGGTCCCGTGATTTGGCCGATTGGCTAGCCAAATGACGATGTAACATCAAACAAAGCTTTGGAGCCCAAGGACCTAGCCTTCCTGGACTCAGAGAGGGCTCTCTCTATATGTGTAGAAGATGTCGGTGTGTTTACTTGCGATGTTCTGATATTAGGCTAGTTATGAAGTGTGTTTTTGGTTTTTTTAGTTTTTAAGTTTGTGAGGGATGAAACTGATCAAATACATAAACTGGATGACAAGATGTAGATAAATTGGGCTATGGGGTCAAACAGATCAAGGAAGCTATGAAATGATGATATAAAGCTGCTGTAGGGCCGATTTGATTCACAGTAGAAGGGATCTCTGGGAAAAATGGATTAAATGAACAATAAGTTGATGAAAGACAAGGGATTTCAAGTGAAAACTAGTTAATAGCAGACATAAACATGTAATAGCAAGCCATTAATCATGCTAGGAATAACTATAAGCTAATCAATACATAGAAATCGAACATTCCAGCCATACATAGAGGTATAAGACCCTCTAACTTCGGGAAAAGGCTATCAGACTTTGGGGAAAACACATGAGATAAACTAACAACTCATAAACTATGCCGGAACGCCTAAACATAGTCTCTAAGTCATTGGACACTTGGACAAATAAGTTTTCATAGTTTTAGGCAAAGGGCTAGATCGGGACTAGGCCTCCTTGGTTCAACAAAATGATCAACAAATCAGTCAAAGAGAAAGTTTTATGGACAGAACTATGGGCAGCTGATAGGTAAGTAGGGCAAACCATACATCCTACTCAACATACATGGAACTGATGAATAAAACTTAGCAACAATACCTTAGGTTACTAAAGAGCAGCTAAGAATTCTTTAGCATAACTAAGGGAGAAGAAAACATCAAGCTATGAAGATTCATGGATTTTGAGGTGCCTCCATGGGCATGTCTCAAAATCAATCTTTACTGATCTATAGCAGCAAGAAAAATGAAATATGAGTGAAAACTAGAAGACAAAACAACATTAAGAAGCACTATACCATTGTACCATGTCAAGGAATCCATCAACAAGCCTTCAACATTCCTCAAAAGCATCCAAGAGGCAATCCAAACATCATAACTCAAGTGTATTCTTCAAAGCTCATATGACCAATGCATTAATTCTTCTCTCAATTTCAGCCTCTGATTTACAGTGAGAACCATGGGATAAATAGGCTAGAAGGAGGAAAACCTCATGGAGCAACTAGCTATCCCATTGGCCAAGTCAAAATATCTAAACTTGTCCTTGAGGCTTTGCAAAGCCCAAGGCACAAAATATCCCATAAAATATCTAAAAAACTGCTAAAAACGAAAATTATATTGACTTTACATGATTTTCCCATGATAAAAATAGCTTAACGCACATTTGGGAAAAGCAGATTTTTGGAGTTCAAAAATTACAAAAATACTTCATATTTATGCCTGAAAAAGGTCCCTTGACTTGCTGGATGCAAATGGCAGCCTTCCCGATGTCGAAATGAGACTCATGATGGCTCGTTGGAAAGCTCTCTATGTCTGATTTCCGGTGCAAGTGGAATCATCTCAATCTGATCTCTGAAAGTCCCTCAAAACTGTACCTGTGCGCAAAAACCCAGAAAATAGCAGGCTGCTGATATGGCGGGCAGAATGTGCAAAATGAGGCTGTTTTTCGCCAATTTGAGAGGGCGAATGATCTTCAAATGCCCTGAAAATTGCTGGAGACCTGCTCATGGAATTATGGAACCCATTGGGATCATCCTCCTCCCTTGACAACTCATCAAACTGAAATGGCGCATTTATGAGTTTTTGGCGAAAAACCCAAAAATGCCAAAAAACAAAAAGTTTCCGAAACAGGCCCAAAATTGGCATGCATGACCCTCAAGGGTCCATAGAAACATGCTCCGAAGATGAAGCCAAAATATCGAGGGCTGATATGCTTTTTGCTTCTTTCCGTGCTAGGCGCCTCTCCTTCAACTTCTTCAATTTTTCTTGTGCTACCTTCAATTTTCGCCTGGCAAATTGATTTAGCTTCTGAAAGTGAAGAGTCCTTTTTCTCTGTAGCTCAAGATCCCTGTTTTCCTTCTCAAGCTTTGTTTCCAAATGCTGGTTAGCCCTCTCAAGCCATGCTTCCTTGTTTTCCTCAATTTCCTGCTCAAAGAGGGCAGTGAGAGGAAAGGCTTCGAATTGAGCTTTTTCTTCTGCTCTATGTTTCTCCAAGGCTCTTCTAAGCCCGATGGTCCTAGGCCTCTTTCGCCTAGGTTGGTCTTCCTCCTCTTCATCATCAAACTCGCCTATGAGCTCTTCAATTCTTACTTGTGCCCTTTCTGCCTCTTTCTTATACTTGATCGCCCTAGCCTCATGAATGGTTGCATGATACTTCATTTGTTTGTTTTCAACCTCCAAGAAGTGGTTGAAATTCCTCGCCCTTTGAAGATCTTCTTGTAACACCTCAATTTGCCCTTCTTTGTGAATGAGGAGGTTTTCAAGGATGCGGGCCTCATTATCACTGTCATCGCTTGGGATAGGGATGACAGCTGATTTACCTCCATGTTTGGCACTTTCTCCAACTGCACTTTTGCCTTTGAAGGCCAATCTAGCGCTTTTTCTCCTTGGCAAGCTAGAAGTTGTCTTTTTGGGCAATTTCCTCTTTTTAGGAACAGTTTTGGTCACCGTCAAGGAGGCAGCTTCAGCTTGCTGTCCTTCCTCAACATCTTGTCCAGCTTGTGGCTCAAAAGATGCTTCAATTGTTTGCTCAACCTGCTGCTCTTCAATCTCTGTCTGCTGCTGTTCCTCTTCCTGTACTTGCTGCTGTTCATCAACCTCTAGCTGCTGTCCCTCTTCCTGAATTTGATGCTGTTCATCAACCTCTAGCTGCTGTCCAATGATATCCAACTGTTGCTGTCCCTCAAAATCTGGCTGCTGCTGCTCATCAACCTCCTTTTCTCCCTGTGGCTCACTGCCCTCTTCTTCTCCTTGTTTACTTGGCTGCCCAGTGGTCATCTTGAGTTTTTTAGGGGTAGGCCTACTAGATAAAGGCACTGGGCGATGGACAGGCTGAGTAGGAGACACATGAACAGGAGGGACAGTGGCGAAATCTGCATGGCTAATGAATGAGTCCCATGAAACCCCTTTCTTCTCCAGCTGGTGTAAAAATATAATCTTGATCAATGAATGATGAAAGAGAGAAGGGATTTGCTGAGGTGGAGCCTTCTTTTGGACAGTAGCTGCCATTTTCTCTATGCTTTTGGACAAAAAGTATGGAAGGTTTAGCTGCCTGCTTCTAGTGAAATGCATCAACAAGCGGACATGATAGGAAAAAATTTGGCTAAACCTCCCTTCACAAGTGAAATATCTCATTATGGCCTTCATCAGCGGAGCATAACTGTCAAGAAGATAGGAGAAAGGGAAAATAGCAGTGATGGTTTCCCTATGTTCAGGCTTGATGAAAGGTTTATAATCCTCCAGATCAAGATGCGCTTGCTTAAACCACTTTTCACCATGATACGGGATCTTGGTAGCTTTGGATACATACCTTGGAGAGATTTTGAAGTCAAGACCTGCTAACTGGAAGTGTTTGTCCTTGAATCTCAAAGCGCACAAATGTGTAAGTGGCGAGAAACTCTTGACTTCTTCTATCCTTTGACAGAAATCAAGACAGCCTACTTCATGGAAATTGAAAAGCACTGATGGGTGAGCATTGATTTCTTCTATGGAGATAGGCTCATATCTCTTATGTGGTCCGCCTTTGTGATCTCGCTTTGGAGGCATTCTGACTTTGACCAAACTTTGGAAGAGGCAAACTGCCTTCACTATATGAAAAATGCTCTGCTGGATTGAAACTGGCCACTACACTGTTTGGATAGTTTAGACAATGTGGTTTTGAATAAAATGTAATAATGCTTCCTTGAATAAGCCACCTCTACACTTCTTAAAAGCAGTTCTTCAACTCTGGATACACTTCAGCTATGTAACCTTTTTAACAATGGTACCATGTGTAAAAGATGGGGTAACTGCTTTGTAGATTCCCTGTGCACAGTTTTGAACAATCACCCCTCTTGTGACTTTGTTAGAGGCCAACCTACACTGTTATTTGTGTTTTCAAACAAAACTTGAATATAAAAACCCTGCTCTTCAGGTCATTCACCTTGAAAAATACCTCTGTCAACAGATTTCTCTGGCTTCAATGTAAACTTGATCATCAACAAGTGCCCAATCACTAACAACCCTGCCTTCTAGAAAATGACCATGTTTCACCCTCAGAATCCCTCTGTCAACAAATCTTCAACATGATACAATATGGTTTCGGTAAAGGCAGACCCAAGTTAGATGTATAACCAATGCACAGTGGTTTTTAGGAAACATACTCTCTGCTTGTGAGTTTAAGAGATCAACATAATACCTGTACCTCTGTATTAATATTAAATGCAATCACCAAGAACTCTGCCCTTTAGAAAGTGGCCCTTTTCATTTGTGAAGTTTTAAGAAATTACACAATACTTTTGTACCTCTGCCTCCAAAGTTAGAATCCCATCAACGAACTATGCTCCTCAGTGTACTGTTCATCCTTAGAGTCTCTTTGTCAATCAGCTTTTTAACATGATAATATGGTGAAAAAGAGGGCAGACCTAGGTTATATGAACAAACAATACACAGTGCTTTATGAAGGACACTTTTTCTTTGTGAAGTTAAAGGATCAACCATCACCTGTGTACTTTTGCCTCCAATGTTTACATTTAACCACCAACAACTTTGTTTCTAGAAAATGGCCTTTGTTTCACCCTCAGAATCCCTCTGTCAACAAATCTTCAGAATGATACAATACAGTGCAAGGAAGAAACAGACTTAGCTTGGGTGAAAAATCAGTGCAACAGTGGTTTAGAGAACACACTCTCTGCTTTGTGAGTTTAAATAATCCATCAACACCTCTATACCCCTGCCTCCAATGTTTAACTTCTCATCAACAAACTCTGCCTTTTTAATGTGCTGTCATCTTTGGAAGCTCTCTGTCAACAAACTTTCAGTAGTGAAATACAGTGAAATAGGGGCAGATCTCTAGAAAAGGCTTGTTGTGATAAGTGTTTTGATAACCCCGTTCCTTAGAAATGACCTTCCCCTCGAAACATATCACAACAACAGTTCTTCAAAATGACACCATTCAGTGAAAGAAAAGCAGAACTAGTCTAGGTGATATATCAGTGTACTATGCTTTTTAGGAAACACACCCTTGCTTGTGGGTTCAAAAGATCTATCAATACATATATGCTCCTGTCTCTGATGTTAGAGTTCAACCATCAAAAACCTCTGCCCTCAGAAAAATGGCCCTATTCACCCTTAGAATCTCTCTGTCAACAATTCTTCACAATGATACAATGTAGTAAAAAAGAAGAAGCAGACCTAGGTTGGGTGTAAAATCAGTGTACACAGTGGTTTAGACAATACACTCTTAGAATCTCTCTGTCAACAATTCTTCACAATGATACAATGTAGTAAAAAAGAAGAAGCAGACCTAGGTTGGGTGTAAAATCAGTGTACACAGTGGTTTAGATAATACACTCTTTGCTTGTGAGTTTGAGAGATAATAATGACAGAGTTTTATAGAATATGTCAAGCTCTTTGACAGAGATTATATGAGTTTTCTGCAACGGAAATCCCCTCTTAATCAAAACACTGCTTTTTACAGGAAAACCTCGGCCCTTTGATCGATTTGAGGAAGAAACAAACTGGCCCTCTACCTCAAAACCCGTATCTCTATATGTGCTCTTTGAGTGACAACCTCAACCTATTATCATATTTCAAAACTTCAGCTTGCTGTGTAAAAATGACTGCTTTTGCTTCTAACTAGAATGACAAGGTCCAGGGTTTTAAAGCTTATTGTTCTTTATCAAAACCTTGAAATTTGATGGGGGAGTATATAAAATACCTCAAATTTTGATGAACACCTGCTTTCGAAAGCTAAAACACTGCTGGGGACCTTTGACACTTGCGCGGCATTCTTGGTAAAAAACCCGTCGCGCAGAAAAACCCCTGTCGGGCCTGTCGGGTCGACCTGTCGTGTGGTCGGGCGGCCTTGTACAGGCACGTCGCGCCGACGAAGGGGCCGTGTGTAATTTGCTGCCCAGGCACGTCGCGCCAAATCCCAGGCACGTCGCGCTGCCTCTGAGTGCAAACCTGTGAATCTTCGACCAGTTTTTCTTGCTTGTTTGATGCTGTGGAGGCACGGGGGGGATTTAGTTTTGAAATTTACAATACTTCCCCTATTTGATGTCAATTTAAAACAAAGTTCCAACGTTCTTTTCCTTGGAAAAGAAACTTTAGTGCTTAGCTCTGTTTTATTTTAAAACAGTGGGTTTTGTCCCTTTAAATATGTGAACCCAAATACAACCTTGACCCCGAACTTGAAACTTTGACAAACAATTCAACCAACTCCACCACTTTAGCTACGGTGTTAGCCTTGTCTGCAGGTCTTTTTCCATGTAATTTTGTGCCACATTTTTCCTTTGGAATGATAACAAGTGTGTTTGTTATAAGACATATAAACAGTGATAATTCATCAAAACAAAGTCCTTCTGCCTAATCATAAGATTCATATACCTATTTGCCTCCTCCATCCGAAAAGACAAGCTTCGTAGAATATGAAAATGTGGCTTTTTTGATAAACAAACACTACTTTGTTTTGATCGCTGTGTTAAACCCCTTTTTGTCAATAGAACTATTTCCATGATCGAACTATGTTCACCGTTTTCCTCTTGGCGATTGTTAGCAAGTGAAGGGCTATTCATAATGCACCAAACATTTGTTTGTAAACACCATTTTGGAAAGGCGCTTCTTTGACCTTTGGTGTATGATATTGTTTTGTTGTTTGACCTCTTTCTCAAGGAGAAAGTCTTTTTGGTATCGTGGTACACATATATTCAATATCGTCTCTTCCTACCGTAGGTATAGTCCGACAGATAGTTCTTTGAAATAGAGTACCAATACCTTTACATTACGTACTCATCATTCATCCGTGTAATGACCTTTCTTCCTTTTTTGGTGATCTTCCACCGTTTTCTTGTATCAATCAGCTTTCAAAGAACTCCGTAGTAGCTTTGGCCATCTACTCATGCATGGAGGAGGCTCTTCATTAGGTAAGGCATTTGAAGGTTTTTTTAACAATTCTTTCGAGACAAATTTTCTCTCAAGGTGATGGTAAGTAAACCACTTGGAAAACATCAGCCTTAGCATCTTCACTTGCAAGCATCATTGTGTGTCGAAAAAACCCTGTAGCCGCAGTAATATTGTCTCCTCGTTAATCGTCCTAAGAGTGATTTAGATATTTGGCTTGTTCATCTCATGATTGATTACTTGACAAATAACCTTTGTTCATCTCAAATCAGACTCTCCTTTCTTTTGAGCCATCATATTTCAAGCTCCATTCCTGTTATGATCATTAATTACATTCATGAAACCTGAAGATATTGTTTCATTGTTTCAGTAAAGGAAAACCTGGACTTTGCAACCTTCTGAGTCAACACTGGCCTGCGCCCTCTGCTTATGGATGAAGGAGGCGCCCTAACCCTCTGCTTGTAAATGAAGGAGGTTCTGGGCCTTGACAATTTACCATTTTGCTGAGACAGTGGCGACCCTTTCTTACTGTGATTTTCATGCTGGAAAGAGCTGTAAGGTCCCGATGAGTGACTTTTGTTTTGCAGCTTCATCTCAGGCTCACAATACATTTAGAAGCAGCTGTTCCTCTAACTGTAGATCAAGCATTTCCTCCTGAGATGAAGTTATATTTCCTGCCTTTGTAGAAACCATAGAACACTGTGAAAAACCTACTAGTCAGCTTGAGATTGGGCTTTATGCAGTGCTGAGACCTAAGGAATATGAGTGGCGCAACTTAAGGCTGTTTGTCAATTTCATTTGCAAAGTAAGGGATCATTCATGGTAGGTCTGATGCAGATGGAGGCTTTTTGGCTTTTTGATGATTGCCAAAGGTGAAATGTCCTAAAACGCCACTTCCTAACATAGGGGAGACTATTGAAACAGGTGTGGATTTGCCTTTTAAGGCTGATGGGCAGACCAATAAGGCTGAAGCTGGATAGGATTGTGATATGACGTTTTGATATTCGACATGGGCGAACTGGAAAGGTAGAAAGGTGAAAAAAAGTTTTAGGAGGGTTTTCTGGATGACATATTGACATAAGGAAATCAGTTTCTAGAAAACTCAGCTGTAGATATAGTCATCACTAACATGTAAAAAATACTGATGGCTAACATTCACCATTATTGAAGCCTTCATTGCAGAAGCAACAGAATTGCCTAGACAAGGAGAAAGGTTGTTCAAGAATAAAGAATTTCATAACGAAGCATGGAAGCAGATACTCAAGTCACCAGGTATGGATGTTACCATTTTTAAAAAAGGGTATCCCTAGCTCTGCACTAAATAATAAATGGAGGAACATTTTGCTTATCTTGCAAAAATTCATCACTTGTGAAGGAAGATATGGTACTTTCTATGTTTATTATATTCGGTTGATAATGCATTTCCTAGAAGAAGAACTCAAATTGCCCTTTTTATTGCTTCATAGTTTAAAGAAAATGGCCTCAAGTGTTCAAAAGAGAATTCAATTTCTGGAAACAACCTTATACCACCATGTTTTAGTCAAAATTTTGATTGAACATCATTTGAGAAAAATGGGAGATAATTGGGAAGAATTCTTAGTGAGAAATCACTTTGAAGAACCCAAGGAACCTCCACCTGAAGACAAACCTACAAAAAGAAGCAGAAAATGGAAAACCTCCAAAACTGAAATTGGTAAAACAATACAAGAAAGCAGTGAAGAAATGATTTCTGAGAAATTGGCTCAGATTAAGAAGCAGCTTAAGAAAGAGAGGATAATAATAAAATTTTCCAGAGAGAAAGGAGAAGGGCCATCTCAACCGAGAAGGAGCCATAGACTTAGAGGGATACTAAAGAAAACAAAGGTTAAACAAACTGGAGTCATAAACATAGAGGATGAAGAAACACCTACTGAGGAGGATTTTGATGAAGGAGCTCCTGAAATAGACCCTGCACAGCAAGAAATTTACATCTATGTTGAGACATTAGAGAAAAGAGCTTCAGAAAGTAGAGACAGAACTCCTAGTCCACCAAAATCTGTAGTTGATATCCTAAGGAGAGATAAATATGAGTTAGAAATACTCAACAGACATATCAAGAATGAGAATGAAATTCTGAGAGAGCAAGTTAAACTGAAAACTGATATGAATTCAACTTTGTCTCTACAAATGAAAAAGTTACACAAGGCCAGTGAAAAATTGAAGAAGAGAAATAAAAAGTTAACCAGGGCACTCACAAATTTGAGATTCAAGTTATTCATAAGGAAGCCCAGAAGGCCTTTGAATGCCAAGCAAAGCAGAAGAAGAGGGTTGGATGTCCTTGCAGAGGTCTCAGAGTTCATGGAATAGTTGCATGAGGACATGCAAGAATGTAGCAGTGGGGGTATGTTGAGCTCCAAAGATGTTCTTTCTTCCACCACATTCCACTCCATTTCCTTTGTCCATTATTAATCACAGGCTCAAATGATCAGTAGAATTGGTTAAAATTTCTTTAAGAATATATATCATGACTAACTTGCTATGTTTTTATGATTTTGTCACTGTATTACTTTTTGAACTAGATCTAGCTACATAATGCAGACATTTTGTAGCTAGTTGCCGATTCTGCAGCTTTCTTCATGTCTACGCAGGTTCCAGGTGTCATCTCAGAGGAAAACACATATGGTCATATTCCACATCATTCCCTCATCATTTTTTGCTCTCCATGAAGTTTGAACGAAATTCTGTAGGCATTTATGTACGTGGGAACTCAAACTAGGAGAGAGTCCTAATAGGACAAGGACAGTCCAGATGTCCTTAATTATATTATGTGACCACCATCAGAGTCCTAGTTTGGTTTTTATTTGGAAATACAATTATCCATAGGTTATCTCAAGACAGTTATGTAATTTTGTTACAAATATGGCTCGGGAAACCGAGGGACAAGGTTAGATTTTGTGGTTGATTGCTAGATTTCAGAAGTCCGAAAACACTCTGTTTTTGAAGTAATTTCTCTTTAATGAAAGAAGCATCACTTCCTTGAAAGCGTTGAGTCAATCTTGAATTAGATTTCGTGCTACTCCGGTGGTAGAGGGCCCCTGCTACCTGAGAAGCCTTGTTTATACGGTTTAGATAAGTATTTTAGTTTCGTTTTCATTTCTAGCTTAGGCAAGTTTCTGAAGTTTATGTTCATACTTGTTTACATTAATTATCACAGCTAGACTTAATCTTATAAAATCTTCCAAAATATCATCACGATGAATAAGGCATAGCTGTGGTATTGTAGGTTTTAGTTGCATTTCCTTTCGAATTTTATGATTTATGCTTGTTTACACTAAGTGTCACAGCCGGTCTTACTCCTACAAACTCTTCCAAAACATCATTAACAATGAATAAAAAACAACTGTGGTGTCTTAGATTCTAGTTGTATTTGCTTTCAATCTTATGTTTATGTTCAATTGCATTGAATAATACATCCAGACTTGTTTTACAAACTCTTCCAAAATATCATTCCTATTGAACGAGATGGGCTGTAGAATTCCATAGACTAGTTGCATGTTAATTTAGTTATAGCACTCCGGAGGTTGATTTCATTTAGTTCAGCTCTGTCACTACATTTCTAGTTTGATAATGGCATTTTAGTTTAACTCTGTTCACTATACTTCAAGTAGATTAGTGGTACTCTAGTTCAGTTTAGTTCATTTTGTTTCAAGAAAAGATTAATGGCATTTTAGTTTAGTTGTAGTCACTATCTTTTAAGATTGATAGATCACGTTCTAGCTTAGTGTGATCCATTTTATTTTAAGTAGTGCTAGTTATCAAAATTAGTCTCTCGGCCTTCATTATTTACAACTTACTTTTGTTCTAAATTTATATTGATACATCATCACATGAACAGGGGTCAGTAATATCAGTTTAAGGCTTTGATCATTCTGCAAATCTTTTACCAATTCACCTATAGCCTTTTTCCCAAGCATTATTTTAGAAAATCTCAAAACTTATGAATAAGGCCTAGAAGTGATAAGTAAAGTTGCAGAATAGGGTAACTTCAGCATCATAGGTTAATCTAGAATAGAAACCTTACTGTGTTACAAATAATCATTTTGTAATATTGTGAGTTGATTGTTTATTTAGGAGAACTTCATTTACACTTAACTTGTCCATTTCTCAAGCTCTTCCAAGACACCTTTAATGAATGAATTGGATAAGTTCAAGCTCATGTTGTGATTTATTTTCTTGCAATGAAGTCATTATCAAGCTTTTCATTTGTTGTTTGTCATCCATAGTTTAGGCTTTGTTCTGTTTTAGTATAACCATCCACTTCTCTTTTCCAACATTTATCTCTTTTTCTTTTGAACATAAAACCATAAAACCAAAAACATCATAAAACACTAAACACAATGTAGTGAGAAACAAATACCTAGGCACATATAGTGCACCACACTTCAGCAGTTTACTAGCCCTGGTTGACAATTAATGAACTCAATTTAGGAACACTAGGTTGAGCACAAACAACATGTTCTCCGTAATATATAATATGATCTTTAGGACATGCATCTATAGTGTTATATTCCATTCCAAAGTGTTTCATAATAGCATGTAGATCTCGATATGTTCGAGGTAAAGTATTTGGCGATGGTAACAAATATTCACCCAACAATCTACAACAGAAACAAAAAGTAGTGTCTTGTAAAGATTATTAATCATATATATATATATATATCATAGTTATTAAAACAAGAACCGGTGACCGGATCGGTGGAGCTAATGAACCGAGTTTCGAACCGGAACCGGTCTAACTGGTAGCGGTCAGATCTCAATGAACCGGTTTTTAAAAAAATACATTAAATAATTATTTTTTAATAAAATGAAAAAAAAAACTATTTTTAAGATTTGCAACCATGATTCCAAGCCAATAGAGACAAAATATGAAAAGTTTGCTCATTTATATACCATGCAAAGGTGAATATATCAAAATGGCACCAAATGCAATACATATCATCGAAAAATACATAAGCAAACTTGTTGAAGTAATGTATTAGGTTTCTCTTATATTATTCACTGTGTTTTATTGCTGAGTTAATATTATAATATACAATCTGTCCCTGCTCAGATCTGTTGTCAATTCATTGTATCAACCTTAAAGACAATTCTGGGTTCAGTATATATATATATATATATATCAGACCAGCATTTTGAAGATCTTGTATTCTTCATTATCTATGTTTGCTTGCCAATAAATTTCTAGAAAAACATCTACAACACTTAGAGGTATTGAATTGGTTTATGAAACCCACTATTAGTGTTATTTGTAACAAGTTGAGAGAGCATTACAACTTCAGCAGTCTGCTCACAATGTGTTTGAAAAAATTTATCACTGAAAAGATTCATTAAAACCTAGAAAACTCAGTAGCCAGTTTAGTGCATTTCCAAGCGGGAATTTTCTAGTGGTCAATTTATTATTGCCAGTCACATTTTCATTAGGTTGTATGTTGTTGTCCCTTGAGTGGTGTCAGACCATTTGCATCAGTCTTGATGCCATGATCAAATTTCTTGTATGCTATGTGAAAGGTTTTGTATTTATGCTGCTGCTATGTGTGAGCAGAGAGAGAGGGTCTAACAGTTCTTAGCTGAGTGTGAAATAAGGTTGCTACTGATTGTTTTGAGAAAAAAATTTGTCATCAAGTACACTTGATGAGTTGCATGTTTGTATGTTGTTGTCCCTTGAGTGGTGTCAGACCATTTGCATCAGTCTTGATGCCATGATCAAATTTCTTGTATGCTATGTGAAAGGTTTTGTATTTATGCTGCTGCTATGTGTGAGCAGAGAGAGAGGGTCTAACAGTTCTTAGCTGAGTGTGAAATAAGGTTGCTACTGATTGTTTTGAGAAAAAAATTTGTCATCAAGTACACTTGATGAGTTGCATGTTGTTGAGCCCCAAAGATGTTCTTCTCACTCACCACATTCCACTTCATTTTCTTTTTCCCTCATCAATAACAGGCTTAAATGATCAGTAGGATTAATTAAAATTTCTTTAAGAATTTATATAATGGCTAACTTGTTATGTTTTCATGATTTTGTTGGTGCAGTAATTTTGAATTTTGACTAAGACTCGGCTACAGAATACAGGCATTCCGTAGCCAGTCGTCTGTTCTGCAGCCATCCTCATGTTTATGTAGGTTCCAGGTGTCACTGCAAAGGAAAAGGCATATGGGTGAAATCCACAACACCTCCCCATCATCTCTTGCTCCCCACGAAGTCTGAGTTAAAGTATCAAAGCGGTTATGCACGTAGAAGAGAAGCGGTTTCCTATCAAAACACGGACTCTACAGATGTCCGCAGTTAAGCACAAGACTGTTAATAAGAGTTTTAATTTGATTAGAAGTCGGAGAGACACTTATCCCCGTTTTTCTCAAAGAGTAGTTATGTAACTTCATTATAAGTATGACTCGGGAGACCGAGAAACTGTTGGTTAAATTTTGTTTTTGGTTGCTAGATCTTAGAAGTCCGAAACACTCTGTTTTGAAGTTATTTCTGCTTTAACGAAAGAGACATAATTTTATTGCACGAGCTGAGTCAATATTTAGTAGATCCGCGTGCTGATCCGGTGGTAGAGGGCCCCTACTACTCATGAAGCGTTATGCATTTGGTTTAGATAAGTAGCTGTAGCTTTGTTTCATTCTCAATTTAAATAGTTTCTGAACTTTGCTTACATTGGATACTACAGTTTAGATTTTTTCTCATGAAGTATTCTAAAATATCACTAATCCGAAATGAGGCATAATTGTAGCAACTTAGAACTTTACATTTTTGTGTTCAATTATAATTAGTTGTTACAGCTAGTCCTATTCTCATTAATCTCTTCCAAAATATCACTAACTCTGGATAAGACTTAGCTATGGTGTTTTAGTTTACCTACGTATTGTTATGTTTTTTTATGCCCATTTGCACTGAATGATACAGCCAGACTTGTTTGTACAAACTATTCCAAAATATCACTCATCTTGAAGAAGATAGGGCTGTAGTATTTCATAGAATTAGTTGCATTTTGGTTAAGTTGAAATACTGTGGAGGTAGATGTCATTATAGTTTAATTCTGTCACTATATTTCAAGCTTGATAATGGTACTCTAGTTTAACTCTGTTCACTATATTAATATCATTCTAGTTCAGTTCCAATTCATTTCAAGTTAGATAATAACACTCTAGTTTAGTCTTAGTTCACTGTATTAGTATTCTAGTTTAGTTGTTATCCATTGCATTTTAAATTGTATTAGTTGTTAGATTTAGATAACACGGCCTTCATTATCTACAAAACTTCTTTTGTTCTAACTTCATATTAATACATCATCATCTGGACAGAAGCTAGTAATATTAGTTTAAGGCCTTGAGTATTTTGCAACCTTTTTACAATTTTACAAACAAGCCTTTTCTCAAAGACTATTCTAAAAATAAATCTATAACTTTTGAATGAGGCCTAGTGGTGCTAAATTGAGTTGCAGAATAGAATTAGAAGTTAGTTTAGAGTAGAAATCTTATTGTGCTACAAATGTTCTTTTCCAATTATGTTCCAATAAACCTTTAACCATGGATGAGATGTTGTAACATTGTAAGTTGATCGTTGACTTAGGAAAACCTCAATTGCACTAAAAACTTATCCTTTTCTCAAGCTATTCCAACATATCTCTAAATGAATGAATTGGATGAGTTCATGATATGGGTTACTGAGTTCATGTTGTGATTTGTTTCCTTACTAGGAGTCATTATCAAGCTTTGCATTTTCTGTTCTTTAGTACCATGCACAATTTAGAATAGGTTTTGTTTTGTTTTTGGTGTGTCCAACCATTGTCCTTCATCAACATTTAGTGTTTTCATTCTTGACATAAAACCATAAAACCAAAAACATCATAAAAACACTAAACACAATGTAGTGAGAAACAGATACCTAGGCACATATAGTGCACCACACTTCAGCAGTTTACTAGCCCTGGTTGACAATTAATGACCTCAATTTAGGAACACTAAGTTGAGCACAAAATTTTGGCGCCATTTCCGAGGAAGTGTAATTAGGTAGCTTTGTTTCTTATCACCCAAAAACAATGATATGCATAGAGAAAGAGACTCAAGGGGGAGATTCATAAGAAGCAGAAGCTTGATTCCTAGAACACCACTTGTTTCACCAAGACCTAGAGCCAGCACACCTCCAACTCAAACCCACATTCCATCCTTTACTGATGCTAGACTTCCAGAGAAATTAAGATCAGATATTCCATTAGAAAGACCTTCCAATTTACCCACTGAACCTATCTTAGAAGGAGATTCAGGAACCCCTGCTAGGGACATAAACTTTTCAACTTCTACAGAAGAATCAACTATGGCAGAAGAAGGGGGAGGAGGATTTTTTAATGGATAAAACACACTATTTGGAGGGGGTAGAGGTAGAGGTAGAGGAGAAGGAGGTAGAGGTGTAGAAGGAGAAGGAGGCAGAGGAAGAGGTAGAAGAGAAATGGGAAGCTCTTTTGGGTTTCCTATAGTAGATGAAGAAACCAATACAACTATGAAAAACATTTCACCCTTTGTCCTTCCAAACTTCTATGGACTTAAAACTGAAGATCCTGAAACCTTCCTATTTGAATTTGAAGTCCGATGTAGAACTTATGACTACTTACAAGATGCTCAAAAACTTAAACTATTTCCTTCAACATTGAAAGGAGCAGCATTGAAGTGGTTTATGAGTTTGATCAACAGTTCTATTAGGACATGGGAAGACATGAAACAAGCATTTCTGGAGAGGTATTTGGATTACTGTGTGCCAGTCAACCATAAGGAGGAAGTGTTTAAAATGCTACAGAAAGAGGATGAAAATCTGGAAGATTTGTTGGAGAGATTTAACTACAACATCAAAAGAGCAAAAATGGAAAACCTATACCAAGACACTTTGAAAGCTCTCTTGTTGAAGACAATTAGGGATGAATGGTTAGATATCCTTAACATGATGGGAAAAGGGGATATATCTCAGCTCACATTACCTGAAATAGCTGAATTATGTATCAACCTTTCAAGAGGAAAATCTAAAAATGTAAAAGGACCAAGAGACCCTGCTCTTGCAAGGGCAAGTAAGTCTACTTCTGGGACAGTAAGTAGGGCAAAAATAGGACATATGCTTGATGAGTTCAAATCTGATATCTTGGGGAGTCTTAGTGAACAAATAGACACCCTTAAGTTACAAAACAAGAAAAAAGTTGAATCTGATGCCTTAGCAATCTTTTGTCCCAAATGTAGAAAGAAACATGCCTTGAGAGAGTGCCCTTTGGATTCCAAAGTTGTGGAGACTTGTGTAATTTGTTCAGAAAAAACATGAGACCAAGATTTGTCCTTCACTTCCTAGTCTTAAAGCTGTCTTTAAAGAAGATACTCCTACAAGTTCCATAGAATCTCTCAATTTTGTCTCTAGAAGGCCTTGGCAATGACCTCAAACACAAGGATTTCATGATCAAATGTATAATCAACCCCCACCAAATTGGAATCCTTGGTAGCAACCTTGGCCCCAATTTCAAAATCAATCACAAAATCCCTATGGAAGATACTCTCAGTATTACCAATATCCACCATCCTATCCACTATATCCACATTTCCCTCCTCAACAAAATTTTCAGCAAAATTCTCAACAAAATCCTCAAAATCCACAACATCAAAATCAACCACTTCCATTACCATTTCATCAGAAAACAAATCAGTTGTCTGCCCAACCCATACCAAACTCCAACAATAAAAATCCTCAGAACACATACATGATAGAAGGCCAACAGTTTCCAACTTATTTGATCACTCCTTTAGACCTTAGTGATTTTCAACTTAGGTCTGGAAGAATACTTGAAAAGAGGAAACCTTCTGTAATCATACAAGAGTAAGAAAATTCTGAGGAAGATTCTCTATAGGTAAATAAAAGTCTTGAAGAGAACACAACTTTCCAAGACTCAAACATTGAAAAATCAAAACAAAAAGAACCAATAATTTCAACTCCTATATTAGAGCATCCATCAACATCCACTTCTACACCTCCCTTCCCAGAAATATTACAAATTGATAGGGGTGTAGAAAAACAAATTATGGTGCCTAATTATGATTTCCTAGATGAGCTGAGAAATGTTTGTATTAAGATCCCATTATTGCAAGCTATCAAGGAAATTCCAATTTTAGCAAAGACAATAAAGGAGTTGAGCATGAAGAAAACAAGAAAAGAATAAGAGAGACAAAGAAAATTCAACTGGCAGGAAAAATAGCAGACATTATGATGGGTAAGATTGTTATTCCAAAGTATCTAGACCCAGGAAATCCAATTGTTAAAATTCACATCAATGGAATTGAGATCCAAAACACACTCATTGATTTAGGAGCAGCAATCAATATCATGAGTAGACAAATCATGGATAAACTGAAACTTCCTAATCTTGTTTTTACACCCACATTATTACAATTAGCAGACAGATCTGTGATTAAACATGATGGGGTAATAGAATAAATTCCATTGTCCCTAGATTCTTGGCAGTATCCTGTGGATTTTATGATCCTAACTCCTAAGAATAATCTAGGAGGAAACCCTATTATATTAGGAAGACCTTGGTTAGCTACAGCTGATGCTTTCATTAGTTGTAGATCCGATGATATGTATATCTCTGATGGTAGTTCAACGAAGAAATTTACCTTGTATCCTCCAGAAAGAACAATTACAGAATTATATGATACTCAATGGATATAGGATGAAGAAGACTTACAACCTCTCTTCACAATTTCAAAAATTAGTGAAGATAGCCAAATTCTGAATACCTTGGAAAACTTTGAATCCTCTTCGGAATATAAACATGAAAAATTTCAAGAAGAATCCAACATTGAGTTTTTGTCATCAAGGCAAATGTCTCTCTATTCCATGGATAAATTTGGCAGCTCTACAATTGAGATATTTCCAGGCAAAACTTTAAACATAAACAAGAACCTAGAAAAATCTCAACAAGAAGAGCTAGTCAAAATTTTACAGAGACATTCTTCTGCATATGCATGGGAGTACACTGATATGAAAGGGATAAGCCCTAAGAATTGCACTCATCACATCTACATAGAGGAAAATTGTAAACCAATCAGACAACCTCAAAGAAGGATGAATCCAAATCTTAGGGAGATTGTTAAAGAAGAATTGCAGAAATTGTTGAATGTCAACTCTATCTATCCTATTTCAGATAGTCAGTGGGTTTCTCCTTTGGTAATTGTTCCAAATAAAAATGGTAAATGGAGGGTATGTATTGACTACCGAGAATTAAACAAAGCTACTCTTAAAGATCATTTTCCCCTACCTTTCATAGATCAGGTGTTAGATACATTAGCTGGCAAGAAGTACTTCTCATTTTTAGATGGGTTTAGTGGTTATAATCAAATCCAAGTAGCACTGGAAGATCAAGACAAAACCACATTTACCTGTCCTTGGGGTACCTATGCTTACCGAGTATTGCCATTTGGACTATGCAATGCACCCGCAACATTTCAAAGGGTAATACTAGGAATTTTTTCAGATCTAATACATGATTGTGTAGAGGTATATATGGATGATTTCACAGTTTATGTAAACACATTTGAAGAAGCCTCAGCAAACTTGGAAAAAGTCTTAAAAAGATGTAAAGAAGCAAATCTTTCACTAAGTCATGAAAAGTGTTTTATGATGTTTACTGAAGGAGTTGTTTTGGGACATCACATTTCGGGGGATAGGATTAGAGTTGATGAGTCAAAAATTGAAGTCATCTCTAACTTATCTATTCCAAGTTGTCAAAAATATGTTAGGAGTTTTCTAGGATTTACAGGATATTATCGGAGGTTTATAGAAAACTTCACTAAGATAGCATCTCCACTTTTCAAATTACTTACCAAAGACTATGAATTCAAGTGGAATCCCGATTGCCTATTAGCCTTTGAAACCCCGAAAACAAAAATCTCTGAAGCAACTATTTTAAGGGGACCTAACTAGAAGTTACCTTTTCATATTTCAACAGATGCCTCAGATACAGCTCTAGGAGCAGTATTGGGACAAAAAGACCTGATTCCTTATGCCATCTACTATACCAGTAAAAATTTGACTCTTGCAGAGTTAAACTATACTGTAACTGAAAAAGAGTTTTTAGCCGTTGTTCATGCCATAAAAAAATTCAGACACTATATAACAGGCTATGAAACTTTTGTTCACACAGATCATTCTGCAATTAGATACTTAATGAAAAAATCAATTACTAATGGCAGAGTTATAAGATGGTTATTGATTTTACAAGAATTCAACATTACCATTCTAGATAGGCCTGGAAAACAAAACATAGTAGCTGATTTCCTATCTAGACTCCAAAACATCAAAGATGACACTCCAGTTGAAGATCAATTTCCTAATGAATATCTTTTTGCAATTTCTACTCAAACTCCTTGGTTTGCTGACATTTCTAATTATTTAGTTTCAGGAAAATTTCCTTCAATAATGAATGCAAGAGATAAAAGAAAAATCATTTATGACAGTGCAAAATATTCATGGGTTGCTAATGAGTTATACAAGACAGGTCCAGATTTGATCATTAGGAGATGTGTTCAGGAAGATGAGATGCCTGAGATTCTCAAAGCATGTCATGATGAACCTTGTGGCGGACACTTTGCTGATAAGAGGACAGCCTATAAGATCCTTAATTTAGGATATTATTGGCCATCCTTGTTTAAAGATGCTAAAGAGTATGTCAAAAGGTGTAACAGTTGCCAAAGGGTAGGGAAACCTTCTCCTTCAGGTGAGATGCCATTACAACCTCAGGTACATATTGAACCTTTTGAAAAATGGGCTTTGGATTTTGTAGGACCTATTAGTCCTCCATCAAGACAAAAGAGATATATATTAGTTTGCACTGATTATGTTACCAAATGGGTAGAGGCCAAACCATTACTTTTTGCTAATGAAGCATCTGTAGTTAATTTTCTTTTTGAGGATATTTTTACTCGTTTTGGTGTCCCAAGGGAAATTATTACAGATCAAGGAGCTCAATTCACATCAAGGCTAGTGGAACAAATGATGGAAAGGTACAAAATCAGACACAGAAAATCTACTCCCTATCATCCACAAGCAAATGGTCAAGTGGAATCTACTAATAAGGTCATTGAAGGGATCCTAACGAAGACTGTCCATTTACATAGAAGAGATTGGGTAGATAGGCTTCCTGAAGCCTTGTGGGCCTATAGAACTACATGGAGAAGCACAACATGCCATACTCCTTATGAAATTTTTTATGGAAAGCAAGTTTTGTTTCCCATAGATTTCCAGATTCAAAATTTCAAAATGGCAGTTCAGCTAGGACTTGATCTATCAGAGGCAAAAAAGCACAGATTGGAGCATATTAATGAATTGGATGAGATCAGACAAGATGCAGTTCAGAAAACAAGTATAGTACAACAACAAAGGACTAGATGGCATGAAAAGTACATCAAAGAAAAGAAGTTCAAAGAAGGTGACTGGGCTCTCTTGTTTGATTCAAAGTTCAAGGATTTTCAAGGTAAATTCCAAACACATTGGCTTGGGCCATATGAAATTATAAGAATTTTTGACAATGGAGAAATAAAAATCAGGACAATAGATGAAGAGAAGGTCACTTTTCTTGTGAATGGTCATAGATTGAAGCTGTATCATAAGCCACTCTCAAGAGAAGAATTTGTCAAGAAATTCCAGGAAAACAGTGATGTGAAGTTAATGAAGAAGAATTTTTCTTCTTCATCAACTTAATTGAATTTTCTGAAGTCAGATATTTGAAAAAAAATTAAAAAAATTAAAAAAATAAAAATAAAAATAAAATAAAATAAAAAAAATAAAGTATAAACATGAAAACTAATCTCTGATTAGCATGTTTATATAGAAAACATAGAGTGAAAATCAGAATCTTTCTGACACTTTAGCTTTTCAAGTTTGTTTTTTTTCTCTGCAAGCAGCCATCATAAAATCATAAGTGATTCACATCCCACTTATGATCCATTTCACTCCATTCATCCATATTCCATTTCATTTCATACTCCATTTCATTTCATTCATCCATACTTCATTCATTTCATTCCATGGTCCACCTCATTTCCATCTCAGAGTTTTAAGATTGATTTCTTTCTGCAATTGAATAATACAGATCAGAAGCTGCAGGTCACTTTTTCACTCCACTTCATATTTGTGATTCATTTCATTCCATTACTCACTCCACTCATACTCCATCACACCATATTCCATGATCCATTTTTAACTCATTTCATACAACATTCTAACATTCCATTCATGCTTCAAACCATTCCATTTCAAGGCTTCTACAGGTACATTATGCAATCAGTCAGACATTCTGCAGCCGGACAGACATTCTGCAGCCAGAGATCCTGAAGGCACTATCCATTAATCACTTGATTGTGCAACAAATTGATCCTGCATATCCAAGACAACAAGAAAAATCAAAGAAGATATGAGGAATTGAAAATTAATGATTGAGGACAAGGCATATCAAAACCACGAAGAAAGTCAAAGGAAAGGCAAAGGTATGAAATTATTATGGTGACAAATCATGAAAATTTTAGCATAGTTAAGTCACATATGATTCAAAAAGGTTGTTTTAATTAGTCGTGTTGATCATGCCTATCAACCATATCATAAAACTTTAGACCCAAAACCATTCCATCTTGCCATATCCGATCATCATTTAAAATTTAACGGTTAAGTACCGAAGTGATTTGATCAGTCATGTCACTAGGCCAAAGCATTTAATGATCATTTTGAATTGCTTAACGAAATATCTCCGCGGTCTTTTCTTCCATGTTAGCTTTCAACTCATATGAACCACCTCACCGCATTATACTCGTTTCAAAACCACTCCATATCATTCATTTCCGCAGCCAATACTTAGCCATTCCGCTCTGTAAAACAGAGGAAACATCTTTGGGGAAGAAATATCTCTTTAACAACCATTTTCACCGTGAGCAGAGGAGCAGTAAACTGAAGGTTGGAAGAAAATCTATGGGTCTAATAGTGAGGACTGAACCGGTTGGAACCAAGTACTTGGAGGGATATCCACAAATCAGAGAAATGTTACAGCAAGCAGGTTGGTTGAAATTTTTGGAGAAATTTAGGGGTTTTCACAAAGAGGTGACTAAAACATTTGCAAGGTCCTTCAATGGAGCCGAGGTCGAAATAGGAGACATTAAATTCACTGTTACAGAGGCTTTCATTGCAGAGGCAACGTAACTACCTAGACAAGGAGAAAGGTGGTTCAAAAATAGGGAATTCCATAACGAAGCATGGAGGCAAATGCGTAAGACTCCAGGTATGGATGTTTCCATTTTTAAAAAAGGTATTCCTAGCTCGACATTAAAGAATAAGTGGAGGAACATGTTACTCATTTTGCAAAAAATTATCACCTGTGAAGGTAGATTTGGTACTCTCTATGTCTACCATATTCGGTTAATGATGCATTTTTTAGATGAGGAAATTAATTTGCCCTTTTTCCTACTTCATAGTCTGAAAAGAATGGCCTCAAACGTTCAAAAAAGGGTTCAATTTCTAGAAACAACTTTGTATCACCATGGTTTAGTCAAAATTTTAATTGAACATCATTTGAGGAAAATGGGAGATAATTGGGAAGAATTTCTAATAAGGAACCATTTTGAGGAACCCAAAGAATCTCTACCTAAAAGAAAACCTACAAGAAGAAGCAGGAGAAGGGAAATTTCCAAAGCTATCGAGGTTGAAACTGGTAAATCAATTCAATAGGACAGTGAAGAGATGATTTCTAAGAAATTGGCTCAAATAAAGAAGTAGCTTAAGAAAGAGAGAAGATATGCCAAAGAAAGAGGTGAAGGGCCATCTCAACCAAGACGGAGCCACAGAATCAGGGGTATAATAAAGAAAACAGAGGTTAGACAAACAGGGATCATAAACATTGAGGATGAAGAAACTCCAGAAATTGACCCAGCACAGCAACAAGTTTACAATTATATTGAGTCATTAGAGAGGAGAGCTTCAGAATCTAGAGACAGAACTCCTAGCCCACCAAAATCTGAAATTAATATGCTAAGAAGAGATAAGTATGAGTTAGAAGTACTCAATAGGCATATCAAGAATGAGAATGACATTTTAAGGGAGCAGGTGAAACTAAAAAGCGATATGAATTCAACTTTGTCTCTACAAATGGAGAAATTGTACAAGGCCAATGAAAAAGTGAAGAAGAAAAACAAAAAGCTAATCAAGGCACTTACAAATTTAAGATTTAAGTTAGTTATAAGGAAGCCCAGAAGACCATTGAATGTCAGTCAAAGCAGAAGAAGAGGGTTGGATGTCCTAGCAGAGGTCTCAGAGTACATGGATTAGTTGCATGAGGACATGCAAAAACCTTGCAGTGGGGGTATGTTGAGCCCCAAAGATGTTCTTCTCACTCACCACATTCCACTTCATTTTCTTTGTCCCTCATCAATAACAGGCTTAAATGATCAGTAGGATTAATTAAAATTTCTTTAAGAATTTATATAATGGCTAACTTTTTATGTTTTCATGATTTTGTTGGTGTAGTAATTTTGACTAAGACTCGGCTACAGAATACAGGCATTCCGTAGCCAGTCGTCTGTTCTGCAGCCATCCTCATGTTTATGTAGGTTCCAGGTGTCACTGCAAAGGAAAAGGCATATGGATGAAATCCACAACACCTCCCCATCATCCCTTGCTCCCCACGAATTCTGAGTTAAAGTATCAAAGTGGTTATGCACGTAGAAGAGAAGCAGTTTCCTATCAAAACACGGACTCTACAGATGTCTGCAGTTAAGCACAAGACTGTTAATAAGAGTTTTAATTTGATTAGAAGTGGGAGAGACACTTATCCCCGTTTTTCTCAAAGAGTAGTTATGTAACTTCATTATAAGTATGACTCGGGAGACCGAGAAACTGTTGGTTAAATTTTGTTTTTGGTTGCTAGATCTTAGAAGTCCGAAACACTTTGTTTTGAAGTTATTTCTCCTTTAATGAAAGAGACATCATTTTATTGCACGAGCTGAGTCAATATTGAGTAGATCCGCAAGCTGATCTGGTGGTAGAGGGCCCCTACTTCCCGTGAAGCGTTATGCATTTGGTTTAGATAAGTAGCTGTAGCTTTGTTTCATTCTCAATTTAAATAGTTTTCTAAACTTTGCTTACATTGGATACTACAGTTTAGCTTTGTTCTCATGAAGTATTCTAAAATATCACTAATCCGGAATGAGGCATAATTGTAGAAACTTAGAACTTTACGTTTTTGTGTTCAATTATAATTAGTTGTTACAGCTAGTCCTATTCTCATTAATCTCTTCCAAAATATCACTAACTTTGGATAAGACTTAGCTGTGGTGTTTTAGTTTACCTGTGTATTGTTATGTTTTTTTTATGCCCATTTGCACTGAATGATACAGCCAGACTTGTTTGTACAAACTATTTCAAAATATCACTCATCTTGAAGAAGACAGGGTTGTAGTATTTCATAGAATTAGTTGCATTTTGGTTCAGTTGAAATACTCCGGAGGTAGTTGTCATTCTAGTTTAATTCAGTCACTATATTTCAAGCTTGATAATGGTACTCTAGTTTAACTCTGTTCACTGTATTAGTATCATTCTAGTTCAGTTCCAATTCATTTCAAGTTAAATAATAACACTCTAGTTTAGTCTTAGTTCACTGTATTAGCATTCTAGTTTAGTTGTTATCCATTGCATTTTAAATTGTATTAGTTGTTAGATTTAGATAACATGGCCTTCATTATCTACAGAACTTCTTTTGTTCTAACTTCATATTAATACATCATCATCTGGACAGAAGCTAGTAATATCAGTTTAAGGGCTTGAGTATTTTGCAACCTTTTTACAATTTCACAAACAAGCCTTTTCTCAAAGACTATTCTAAAAAGAAATATATAACTTTTGAATGAGGCCTAGTGGTGCTAAATTGAGTTGCAGAATAGAATTAGAAGTTATTTTAGAGTAGAAATCTTATTGTGCTACAAATGTTCTTTTCCAATTATGTTCCAATAAACCTTTAACCATGGATGAGATGTTGTAACATTGTAAGTTGATTGTTGACTTAGGAAAACCTTAATTGCACTAAAAAATTATCCTTTTCTCAAGCTATTCCAACATATCTCTAAATGAATGAATTGGATGAGTTCATGATATGGGTTACTGAGTTCATGTTGTGATTTGTTTCCTTACTAGGAGTCATTAGCAAGCTTTGCATTTTCTGTTCTTTAGTACCATGCACAATTTAGAATAGGTTTTGTTCTGTTTTTGGTGTGTCCAACCACTGTCCTTCATAAAAATTTAGTGCTTTCCTTCTTGACATAAAACCATAAAACCAAAAACATCATAAAACCACTAAACACCACGTAGTGAGAAACAGATACCTAGGCACATACAGTGCACCACACTTCAGCAGTTTACTAGCCCTGGTTGACAATTAATGACCTCAATTTAGGAACACTAAGTTGAGCACAACACATGCTGCCAGGGATTTTATGCTAGACAGCCTTGTATTTATCAGTCATCATGTGTATTGTTGCTACTATAAGGTGTTGAGTATGAATTATTAGACAAGTTTGTTGCTAGTATAATAGAGGAATTTGCAGCTCATGGAGGAGACACTGAGGAATTTGCAACTCATGGAGGAGCACCTAACCGGTCGGTTAAGTACCGAACTGGCCGGTTTATGCATAAACTGGACGGTTCCTTACTTAACCAGCCGGTTAGGTCCGGTTAATCGGCCAAAATAGGTGAGAATAGACTATTGACCGGGTTGCAAGGCCAGTTCCAATCGGCAGCTGTCCTGACCGGCCGGTTTTGATAACTATGATATATCTATCTATATATATATATATATATATATATATATATATATATATATATATATATATATATATATATACATATATATATATATATATATATATATATATATATATATATATATATATATATATATATATATATATATATATATATATATATATATATATATATATATATATATATATATATAAGTTATTATTTTACACATTTATTACAACTAAAAAAATGGAAAATAATCAACATTTACATATATGTGATCATATATACATATTGCATACCTTAGGAGTGTTGGGAATCATGATTGTCGTTAGACCAAAACCCACAGGTGTTAGTCAACGATCGCATCGCCAGAGATAAGGATCCACGAGAGGCAGTTAGTCCATGTCACGAAACACACGAGGAGTGTTGGTTTATCCAATGTCCAACAATCTCCCCCCCAACGCGAGCCAGGTGTGTATCGAACTCCTGTCCTACGCTCTGATACCACTTGTTGGGAATCACGATTGTCGTTAGACCAAAACCCGCAGGTGTTAGTCAACGATCGCATCGCCAGAGATAAGGATCCACGAGAGGCGGTTATTCCATGTCACAAAACACACGGGGAGTGTTGGTTTATCCAATGTCCAACAAGGAGTTGTGTCATACATCTATTCGACAAATTATTCATAACCTTTAAGTTCACCAGCAACAATGCTGGTGAACTTAAAGGTTATGAATAATTTTTCGAACAGATGTATGACACAACTCCTAAGGTATGAAATATGTATATATGATCACATATATGTAAATGTTGATTATTTTCCCTTTTTTTAGTTGTAATAAATGTTTAAAATAATAACTTATATATAAGTTATTATTTTAAACATTTATTACAACTAAAAAAAGGGAAAATAATCAACATTTACATATATGTGATCATATATAAATATTTCATACCTTATGAGTTGTGTCATACATCTGTTCGACAAATTCTTCATAACCTTTAAGTTCACCAGCAACAATGTAGCAGAGAGAAGAGTTGCATTTGAGTGTTCAAAAAGTCGTTCACTTGACCTTTCAATCAGAGGTACATCATAAATACCGTCACTGCTATCTCCACCATCATCATCTAACTCACCATACAAGTCTTGGAGCATTTGATTTGCCCCATCATTAATGTGAACTGTCTCATTACTGTCATCATGATCTACCTCCATGGGATCATTAAAATTACCTTCATCATTCGCTTCATGTTCTTCACCTAGTACAACATCATTTCCAATACTAATATTTGCTGCAATATTCTCTTGTACTGGTGCAACATCATCTAATCTACTACTATTTTGCTGTGGAAGCTGGTTGATCATCTGCAAAAAGTTGGGGGGCAACTGTGCCTTTATGAAAATTACAAACATTAATAATTAAACATTAGTGCGCATATAAAAAATATTAAAATAATATAAAATTTTACGATATAATCAAAATGAAGATAGATAATTAATTAACACGGGACGATAGTCATTCGATCCACCATCAATGTGCCCATATTTCCTACAATGCACTGTTTCTGTTGCTATTAAAACTCTAACATTATTTCTCATACAACATTTTTTACAAGGGCAATAAACTCTGCCATCACCCCTTTCACCCTTTTGAATTTTTTTTTCCAGCTCCAATGTTTTCTTCCATTGATGCAAATTATCCTATAAAGAAAACAATAAATCTCTCTCAATGGTGTAGAAAACCCAAGACTTGTTGAACTCAATGGGAGCTCAATATATAAGCAAAAAGAAAATAAAAGTGGGTATTTTACAAATTGTGAGCTTTTTACAAAATGTGGGCTTTTTACAAAATTGTGGGCTTTTTACAAATTGTGGGCTTTTTTTATTCTTAATGCATTTTCTGTAGAATACTAAACAGATTTGTCCAAAATTTTAGATGCAAACTGTAGTCTCTACTACGTTTGGAAAATTGGAGGTTTATAAAAGATAAACTGCGAACAGAATTGTACCACTATGATAAGAAGCTGTCAGAAGCATTCCTTCTGCTTCACAAACATGGAACTACCTTAAGAATGCTTATGGTTGATATAAATATTAGAGCATGGCAATTAAATGTAGTAGTTATGCTAAAATACTGAATAACAGCTTGAGAGTGCTCTTCAGATACTGTACGAATGCACCAAATTAAGGTTGTACCATTACTAAAGATAAATGGCCAAAAATAGTCAATTTTGATATCGTGAAGTTATGTCTTTCTCGGTAGAAAACTGGGGATAGGATGGAAAATATGAGAGAAGTAAGTTCCAAGGACTAAAAAACCAAGGCCAACATAGTTCTGCCTTGAATCAGAGACAAAACAAAGCTGCCCAAAAAAGTGTTTGAGAGCACCCATTGAAGCTCCTATATATAGCAGAGTCAACATTTTCCTATTGAACAAGTTTGTATAGTCAAAGCCATAGCAAGATCAGATAGCCACGATCCTAAATGAGAACCAGAGCCAAAGCTAAGACAGATTCATGTTTAGTAGAACAAGACAACCATAGCAAAGGATCTAACCACAGAACGAGTACATGAGAGATAGCAAGATTCTTGCTTCCACTGTAGAAATGTAGAAAATCTACAAGGGCTTTGCTTCCAACAGATTTCATTGTGACAGTAATTGCTATGGTTTTGTAAGCGTTCATTAATAGAATCTTAAAGCCATTCTGGAATTCTTTTAACCTGGAGAGGGTTTTCTCAGGTTATAAATCCTCATGTTCAAATTCCATTGTGGATTGGTTGTGTTTGATATTATGTTTTTACTGTCCGTAGTTGAATTTTCACATAGAAAATTATCAGTCTAAATTGAGAAATTTTGTGATGTTTCTTTTGCTTCCTATTGTGAAGTATTTCGCTCAAAACTCTACTCGTTGTAACAGAGGTCTTGGGCATAGAACAGGGGACTTGGGTTTTTTGGAATCAAACTTCAAGTTAAGATGCTCATCTAAAGAATGGCACAGTGAGCCTTAGCATGGATTTGGGAGTACCAATTTGAAGTGCAGGTAGGGCATTGTACAATAGACCATTTAGATTTCTGGACCCTAATACAAAAGTTTCTTCTTCTTTCAAAACGTGTTTCTCCTTTTTTGTAACCAATGTGGGTCTTGTTCTTGTTTCAATTGGGGATGGATGAGCATTTGTTATTGCTCCATATGATCACACTCTGGGTAGCCCTGGAGGCTATTTGGGGGTGATGAGTCCAATAGGTCTCAATGAACTGTTGCCCTCGCCGGGGAATACTATTGCAGTGGAATTTGATACTATTTTGGATGTTGAATTCCACGATCCTAATGGAAACCAGTACCTTCAGCTCCAGTACCTGTTCACAAAAGAGGGTGCCATAGTCATTCATGCGTGCAGAGAGGGTGAATTGCATGCATTGCAATAGGAGGTGTTGTTGTTGTTGCATTGGCCACTAGATTGTTTGTCTGGTTCTGTTACAAGCGCAGAGTATTGAAAAGGACAGACAAATTTAGTTCAGATATTGTGAAATTGCCTCGGAAATTCACCTACAAAGAGCTCAACAATGCTACGAAAGACTTTTTTTGAATGTGATTGATAATCGATAATTGCAAGCAAGGGTAATCCCCTTGTGAAACCCAAATTTTTGAGCATTTTCTAAAACCTGATGACAGGTAATGAACAAGCGCCTAGGTCCATATTATGTCCAAATCTACCAAGCACCAAGAGCTATAAAAAAAAATCCACAGTATCTACAAACTAAGAAGAAGAGACAGAAAATGTATTCTGCTTACCTGTTCGAATAGTGGTTGGGGTTTACCATGGAAAAAATTTGACAGAGCCCATGTAGCATTTCGTATCATTGAAATTTTGGCAGTATCATTCAACTGGGCAAGCACCTGCCTCGTAGCTCCATGACTGAGGGCAAGATCCCTAAATGATGCAGAGTCTCCAGCAATATTTCCCAAAGCCCAAACAACCTTACACGAACACCAGTTGAACTCAAAGTTGGGTAGTATTTTTTTAAATCAAATTACAAAATTACAGACGTATAAAGATAGTTGGGAAGAATAATTTTATGCCTCTAAAATGAACGTGCTACCTGTTCTCGAACATTATCATTCCCAGAGGCAAGAAGTTCCACAAATATAGGCAGTGCCTCGTAATCAATCACAACCTTTGTATTCTCAGAGGCTCCAAAAAAACCCAAATAGGGTCAACCCTACTACAGGAGGAAGGGCCTGCAGTAATAACTTACCATTTTGCAAGAACTGAGGGCGAATGTTGTTCTGCAAGAGCTGAGGGCGAATGCTGAGGGCGAATGTTGTTCTGCAAGAGCTGAGGGCGAATGCACGCGTGATATCAGACGTTAATGTAGTTTTCAAAAAAATCATTTTTATGTAGCGCGCATTTTAATTTTAGCATTTCAAATCATTTTTATTTACATTTTATTTTTGCATTTCTAATACGAGTGAAAAACAAATTTCTACAAGAGGTTGAAATTTTTACTAGATAGCCATGAAATACTAATTAAAATGGCTTAAAATGCAAGTGGAACTTCAAAATAAATGTAATTGAAAGTTCTCTCCACTAAATTTTTGCAAAAGTGCTTACATTATTTAAGTTATCTAGGATATTTTTTTGTATTACACAATCAAAATTAAATAATGAAATAGTTGGGTAGTCTTATTGTTTCAAATTAGGACACAATTTTCAAATGGTGATGAAGTTTCATGTGATGATCAACTGACAATATTCTCCTTTCCTATCCTTGAAAAACTATACAAGGTTCCTTGTTGCCACATGAAACCCTAACTCATGTAGCAGCATAGGACCAGTCCTCCATTTTGCCCGTCATAAGGCATTTTGCACATATTTGACGACTAGAATTTGTGGATTCCCGTTTTCCATGAGGTGCTAGGAAGGATAGAAGAATTAATTTTGACGTTTGAAATTTTTTTAAAAACGTTCTTACGCCCTTTAATTTCCACTTACCAATAATTTTGCAACACTAGTCCTCTTCACAATTGCAAGGTTGTACTAAAAAAGTAAGGAAAGTTACTTTTTTGGCTCACTCAATGATCCAGGTGGATACTGGTGGCCACCCACCTATTCCACTTGGGGTCCCACCATTGTCTCTTTCAATTTTTCAGTTTCGGCACAACTTACTATTTTAGCAGTTTTTCGGGTCCTGAACTTCTGGAGCCGTTTTGAGGCCCTAAATGACGTTTTTTGGGCATCGTGCCTCCAGAAAATATCATTCTGTATCATTTATTTTTAAAGTGATATTCATGGAAAAAGTTGTAGTCCTTGGACAGATCTTTCTAATGATGTATCATGTGCGTCAAACGGAGATAGTATGCCAAAGTTACGTCCCTGGGAAGTTGAAACACCAATTTATCCAAACGGGGCCCATAGTTTTCGCACTTCATCTCCTAGGGTTAGGTTTTTGGATTTTTAGGGTTCTCCATTGTTTCTCAATAATAAATATGCCCTCGAGCCTCATTGTAACTCAGTTCAGAGGCTTGTAGCCGCCACATCTCTCCTCAAAGAAAGCTACCAACGCCCTAGCTAGTTTTATTTCCACTCTGTCTGTAAGAAAATTTCAGTTCTTTGATATTAATAAAATGAAGTGTTATTTCCGTTGCATCTATGTATTTATGGTTATGTGTTTATTCTGTTGCGTTCCTGCCTAAATCCAGATTAGTGGTATCAGAGCAGTCTACTTTTTCTCGATCCTTCTTTGCATGTCCCCAACGAGGTTGAGGTATAAGGAGTTAGGGCTCGATCTGGTGGAACCTTTGCAAGATAAACCTCGCAAACCCCAACGGACGCCAATGGGGGACGAAAAGAAAGATGAGGGAGCAGGAGATCCTATCAAAATATTGCTCGAGGAGGCCCTCAAAAAACAAAGGAACGCGATGATGGTTAACTTTGCCCAAATCCTTCAACGGCTACCCACCGGCGGCGCCTCTGCATCCAGCAGCCACTCTGGAGGTGCGACTCCTTTTAAGGTACAAGTAAATTTTGACATTCCCATATTTGAGGGTCAAATAGATGCAGATTCCGCAGATAGATGGTTGAATCTATTAGAAGGATATTTCTCGGTTCATGACTTTTCCGATAGGGAGAAGATTATTTTTGCACTCCTCAAAGCTGCCCCCCATGTCAAGGACTGGTGGGAAACCCATTGAGAGAAAAAGGATGAGAAATAACCCTCTCTGTTCTCGATCGTACCCACTTGGAATTCTTTCCGAGACACAATCAAGGAACAATACTATCCCGTGGGGAGCTATGAGGACAAGTACATACAATGGACCACACTGCGGCAACAAAGGGATCAAGATGTGCATGAGCTGACGAATCTGTTCCATACCCTGCGCACCAAGTTTGGTATCAAAGATTTAGAGAAACATCTAGTGCTAAAGTATTGCAGTTGTTTGCATAGATACATTCAGGAGGAAATGGACTTCCTCGACATCTCCTCGCTTGGTACAGCATACCGGTATGCTGCCAAGATTGAGCAGAAATTCAAACAGAAGAAGCGAGACTTTGGATCTGTGAATCAAAAGCAAGGGAAAGGTGCTCCCAAACCGCAGAACAAAGGACAGAGCCAAGGCATGGTGACTCAAGACAACCTGTCGAAGCCACAATCAAATAACAACACCGTAAAGCTAAAGAAGGACACGGGAAAGTGGTGTGAGTTCCATAAGAGCTCCACTCGCAACACAAGTGAGTGTCGGGCCAAGCAGTCGCTGGTGGCCAAGATGCGGGCTTCTGATTCAGATGCATGCCCCTACTCTGAATCAAAACTTGACAAGGGGGATGACAAAGGGAAACAGATTATTGATGCGGAGCCCAATGCCACTGTTTCCACTACAAAGATCCAGAAGGAGGAACCAGAAGATCTGGAGGAGGAGGAACGTCTCTTTGATCCATTCCCAAATGTGGCTAAAGGGCTCCCCGGTATAGTTCATTGTCGATAATGGGAGCCAAAAGAACCTCATTTCGGCAGATGTCGTGAAGCGGTTGGGCTTATTGACCACAGCTCACCCACATCCATACACCATCAGGTGGCTTCACCAAGGACGAGATCTCCGCATTAGCCAGCAGTATCGCCTTCCCTATAGCATCAAGCCCTTCATGGATGAGGTATTATGTGACGTTTCTCCTATTGATGTTTCTGATGTATTATTAGGACAACCATACTTGTGGAAGCGTCATGCGGTGTATGAGTCTCGCCCTCGTGCTGTTATTGTTACTTTGGGAAATAAGTTGTACAGGATACCAGAGGTACCACCTCCTGCCACTATCTCTTTGGTTACTGCAAAACAATGCAGTAAGCTCATTTCCAAAACCAGGAAATTCATTTTCCTGATGATCCGCCCCCAGGGCAAGAAGAAGACTGTGGCCACGACCTCCAGACAAGGCTCCTCTGCACGACAACAATAAATGGATAAGGTTGTGGAGGAGTACGGGGACATTTTCACCTCACTCATTGGGGTTCCTCTACACTATCAGGTCAAGCACCCGATTGATTTGACCCTAGGCGCGCCGCTACCCAACGGACCGATCTATCGGCGCTCTATTCTGGAGAAAGATGAAATCAAGAGGCAGATTCAGGAGCTGCTGCAGAAGGGTCACATCCGACCAAGTTCATCGCCCTGTGGGAGCTCGATAATTTATTATTGTGAAATCATAGTTCTAAATTATCTCTTATTCTGTGAGAAATGTAATCTATTAATTGTAAGCAGATTCATTAAAAAAATTCAAATTGATTTTAGCATGAATGATGACAATTTATATATTAATTGGTTTTTAAGAGTATTTGTATTATGTAGGAGCACTAGAAAGAAAAATCAAGACTTCATTTTCTGTTTTCCTTATTTTATTGGGTTGAACTGGAGAAAATTGAATATGAATAGTGAGTTAATTGTAAGATCAATGGGCCAAGGCCATACATCAACATTGACCACAGTGGGGAAGTATAAAAGCATGGATATTCATGCAAGTATAGTTATTAATGTAAGATCAAAGTTAACTCTTAGCTTCACTAAATAAATAGAAGGCATAGATCTAGCATCAACTGAAACTCACGTGAAAAAGTAGATGAAAAATGTACAATCATCCAATGGAGAGGTAATCTATAATTATCCAGTAAGACTCATTGCTATGCCTTGATACTAAATTACTAATTCTCAATATTTTTGAATAATCATCCATTGGAATTTAGTGGGAAAACCATAGTAAATCATTGTCCAATGGCCATGCAAAAATATATAAAAAATAATATTTGTTGGTTGTTTTTCAATAGGTGGACCATGATGGGACCACTGAGAAGGTGGGGGTGTTTTTTTAATCATGGAAGTGAGGTTTAGTAGATTGATAGTCAAGTTACCTTTCCCTATAAATTTTCTCGATCAAGTTATTCATTCATTGAACTTTGATTCATTTCTACTGTTTTGATACACAATCCAATCCAGTTGAGTCTTGAGTCTTCATTGAGAATGGCATTCATAGGTTGTCAAGAAAGAGGTTATCATGCACATGCACTCTTCTTTTCTTGGTATCTTTGTAACTATGTTCAGCCTGAAGTGTTATTTCCGCTGCATCTCTGTATTTATGGTTATGTGTTTATTCTGTTGCGTTCCTGCATAAATCCGGATTAGTGGTATTAGAGCGGTCTGATTTTTCTCGATCCTTCTTTGCATGTCCCCAACGAGGTCGGGGTATAAGGAGTTAGGGCTCGATCTGGTGGAACCTTTGCAAGATCAGCCTCGCAAACCCCGACGGATGCCCATGGGGGACGAAAATAAAGATGAGGGAGCAAGAGATCCTATCAAAATTTTGCTGAAGGAGGCCCTCGAAAAACAAAGGAACACGATGATGGATAACTTTGCCCAGATCCTTCAACGGCTGCCCACCGGTGGCGCATCTGCTTCCAGCAGCCACTCTGGAGGTGTGACTCCTTTTAAGGTACAAGTAAATTTTGACATTCCCATATTTGAGGGTCAAATAGATGCAGATGTCGTAGATAGATGGTTGAATCTATTAGAAGGATATTTCTCGGTTCATGACTTTTCCGATAGGGAGAAGATTATTTTTCCACTCCTCAAAGCTGCCCCCCATGTCAAGGACTGGTGGGAAAGCCACTGTGAGAAAAAGGACGAGACAGAACCCTCTCTGTTCTCGGTCGTACCCACTTGGAATTCTTTTCGAGACGCCGTCAAGTAACAATACTATCCCGTGGGGAGCTATGAGGACAAGTACATACAATGGACCACGCTGCGGCAACAAAGGGATCAAGATGTGCATGAGCTGACGAATTTGTTCCATACCATGCGCACCAAGTTGGGTATCAAAGATTCAGAGAAACATCTGGTGCTAAAGTATCGTATTTGTCTGCACAGATACATTCAGGAGGTAATGGAGTTCCTCGACATCCCCTCGCTTGGTACGGCATACCGGTATGCTGCCAAGATTGAGCAGAAATTCAAACAGAAGAAGCGAGACTTTGGATATGTGAATCAAAAGAAAGGGAAAGGTGCTCCCAAACCATAGAACAAAGGACAGAGCCAAGGCACGGTGACTCAAGACAACCCGTCGAAGCCACAAGCAAAGAATAACACCGCAAAGCCAAAGAAGGACACGGTAAAGTGGTGTTAGTTCCATAAGAGCTCCACTCGCAACACAAGTGAGTGTCGGGCCAAGCAGTCGCTGGTGGCCGAGATGCGGGCTTCTGAGTCAGATGCATGCTCTGACTCTGAATCAAAACCTGACAAGGTGAATGACAAAGGGAAACATATTATTGATGTGGAGCCCAATGCCACTGTTGCCACTACAAAGATCCAGAAGGAGGAACATCTCTTCCACTCCTTGATGTGGGTAAAGGGCTCCCCGGTACAGTTCATTGTCGACAATGGGAGCTAAAAGAACCTCATTTCGGCCAATACCGTGAAGCGGTTGGGCTTGCCAACCATAGCTCACCCACATCCATACACCATCAGCTGGCTTCACCAAGGACAAGATCTTCGCGTCAGCTAGCAGTGTCGCCTTCCCTATAGCATCAAGCCCTTCACAGATGAGGTATTATGCGACGTTGTTCCTATTGATGTTCTGATGTATTATTAGGACAACCATACTTTTGGAAGTGTCATGAGGTGTATGAGTCTCGGCCTTGTGCTGTTATTGTTACTTTGGGAAATAAGTTGTACAGGATACCAGAGGTACCACCTCCTGCTACTATCTCTTTGGTTACTGCAAAACAATGCAGTAAGCTCATTTCCCAAACCAGGAAATTTTTTTTCCTGATGATCCGCCCCTAGGGAAAGAAGAATACTATGGCCACGACCTCCAAAAAAGGCTCCTCTGGACGACAACAACAAATGGATAAGGTTGTGGAGGAGTACGGGGAAATTTTCACCTCACCCACAGGGGTTCCTCTACACTGTCAAGTCAAGCACCCGATTGATCTGACCCCAGGTGTGCCGCTACCCAACGGACCAATCTATCGGTGCTCTGTTCTGGAGAACGATGAAATCAAGAGGCAGATTCAGGAGCTGCTACAGAAGGGTCACATCCGACCAAGTTCATCGCCCTGTGGGAGCTCGATAATTTATTATTGTGAAATCATAGTTCTAAATTATCTCTTATTCTGTGAGCAATGTAATATATTAATTGTAAGTAGATTCATTATAAAAATTCAAACTGATTTTAGCATGAATGATGACAATTTATATATTAATTGGTTTTTAAGAGTATTTGTATTATGTAGGAGCACTGGAAAGAAAAATCAGGACTTCATTTTCTGTTTTCCTTATTTTATTGGGATGAATTGGAGAAAATTGAATATGAATAGTGAGTTAATTGTAATATCAATGGGCCAAGGCCATGTTGAGAATGCAGCAAGATGATGGAGCTTAGTGAAATGAAGTCGCCTTCACTAAGTGGGCCCACAGGCGAATTCTGGCGCAAAATCTATTTTTAGACTATGTCTATTTTTAGACATATGGAGCATGGTTCGGGGATTCCAGTTTGAGATTCTTGAAGTATGTGTCATGTTGGTAAAAATAGATGAGACTCTATTTTTGAGGTCAAAGAGGTCGAAGTCTATTTTTAGACTGCCTCTCCTTAAAACAGGGAAGTCAAATATTATTTACCCTTAATAATATTTAGACTATAAACATCAATTTACTCTCTTGGAGCACTTCAGTTCGAGCTACAGAAGTGGCTCATGCATCTGACAGAGGAATCACGTGGTTCCCAAGGGTTTGATGGCATCATGCATGGTTGACTTCGGTTGGACTTCAGTGGCAGAAGTTTGGAGGAGTTAATGAGACAGATAGTGGAGTTGTGTTCTGTTTATTTTAGTTGAACTGATTGAGATTAGTTTAACTAGCTAATCAATTAGTTATGAGTGGAGTGAATTAAATAATATTTAATTCATTAATTAGTAACTCATTATTCAACTCAAGAACACATCAGTTCACTACAGTGCATGATCAGTTCAGTGAAGACCAGTGAAAGAGGTAGATGAAAGGGTGGAGTTAGCTATCAGTTATGACTATACTGTTGCTATTTGCAACACACGGATAGGAGGAGTAAGCCCATGAGGATTGCGCAGTTCAGGCTAGTGGTTTATCTATATAAAGAGGCCATCCCATAGCATTGAAACACGCAATAGAGGCAAGGCAATTAGCGGTGAGTTTTGAACCAGTAACCTGTTCAAAACTGAGCTAGTTTGTGTGTAACTTCATGAGATAGTACTGAGTACTTGTGAGGAGTATTGTACTGAGTTTGTTACATGATTTCTCCATTATAATATACACAATAGTTGCGAGGTTTTCAGCTATAAGCTTTCCCCATACATACTGTGTTAATGTGTATGATGATTTGATGTGTTATCGCTTGATTTTATTTCCGCATGTGTGATGATCTGAGTTGAGTTGAGTGGAAGAGATTATGTGTTGCATATAAATTCAAATTGTATGTGATCAGGATAGTATCGGTGGATAATTAATCATTATTCAGCAAATTTCTACATGGTATCAGAGCTATTGAAGCAGAGATTGATCATCACAGTGATTACAAACTTATTTCGGTAGACAAAGACTGCATGCGGGCCAGGTAGCCTCCGGATTCATCTTTCTTCGGAAAGTGAAAGGTCTGGTAAATGCCCCTTGCAGTCAATCTCTGTGCTAGAAATAATTTGTTCTCACAGATCTAGAGCGGTTGAGCTTTGAGGTGGAATTCGAATTTTGCAGCAATTTTGTTTTCTTGGTGCCAGTGTTGAAAATGTCTTTCAACGGTTTGCGACTCGAATATGCTCTTGAAGGCAGTTCGAATTATGTTGCATGGAAGGATCGCATGGAGGCGGTATTAGAAGATAATGGTCTGAAGGAGTTCGTAGATACGGATGTCCAAAAGCCCACTGATCCTGCTGAAGTCGAAGCATGGCAAAAGAAGATGGCGAAGTGTCGAAGGATCCTGTTGGAGGGCGTCAAGGATCATATTGTATCCAGCCTGCATGGAAAGGCTTCTCCATATTTAATGTGGAAAGATTTGATGGATCTATTCCAGAGTAAGAGTGACCAAAGGAAGCTGGCGCTCAAAGATAAGCTCAGGAACATCAAGATGGAGAAAGGCGACAGTATCGCTAAATACCTCACGAAGTTCACTCAATGCAGAGATGAACTGGGAAGTGTGGGAGTTACTGTCGATGAAGAGGATATGGTCGACCTGGCTCTCCTTGTTCTTCCGAAGGCTTGGCACTCATATCAAGATAGTGTCAATGGTCGGGAGAAGCTGCCGGGATGGGAGCGCCTTTGGGCGGATCTCATGCAGGAGGAGATAAGGAGGACTACTCGAGATGGATCTTCATCAAAGGGAGCTGATGAAGAAAGCTGCGCTTTGGTTGCCAAAGCAAAGAAGGGGAAGGGTAAGAAAACCTCTCATTATGGTGCAAAGGGCAAGAAGCAGGATATGGCGAAAGTGAAGTGTTTTCACTGCCATGATCACGGACATTATGCTACCAATTGTCCAAAGAAGAAGAAGAACAAGCAAGCGGGAAGATCTACAGATGGAGAAGCTTTAGCTTCATAGTTCGAGCTTGACTTTTCACTGATCGCATGCTTGGTTTCAAGTGTGTTGGGATTGGTATGGTTCTTGGACAGCGGTGTGTCATTTCATATGACGGGAGATCGGGATTTGTTCTCAGATCTGGAGGACAAAGATTTGGGTGTGCACATCGAGATGGGTGATGATGGTAGATACAGTGCGACTGGTATCGGTACCATATCCTTTCAGAGGGAGTCTGGTAAGCCCTTTGTATTGAAGGATGTCATGCATGTACCTGGATTGAAGAAGAGCCTGATTTCAGTAACGATGTTGGAGGATAAGGGGTATGATGTGGTCTTTAGCGAAGGAAAAGCCTTCCTGCGCAGTAAGACTACTGGAGAGACCCGGAAGATAGGGGTTCAAACTAAGAACCTTTATCAGTTGCAGGGAGATGGCTGCGCAGCTATGGCATGCAAGGCGGGAGAAGTGGTGAGCCGGGATGATGAGGGAAAACTGTGGCACAGGAGATTGGGCCACCTTCACCATGGAGATTTGAAGATTCTGCAGCATATTTCTACTGGGCTTCCTAAGGGCACTCTTGCACAGTCAGATCAGTGCAAGGGGTGTACTTTAAGGAAGTATGTGAAAGCCACCTTTCACGAGAAGGATAGTCGCGCCACGATGATCCTTGAGAGAGTTCACACAGACGTGTGTGGTCCTTTCTCAGTTGCTTCGACAGCAAAGCACAAGTATTATGTGATCTTTGTTGATGATTTCTCTCGAAAGTGTTGGATCTTCTTCATGCAGAGGAAGAGCGATACATTCGCGAAGTTCTGTGAGTTTAAAGCACTGGTCGAGAAGGAGTCGGGGAAGAAGGTGATTGCTCTAAGGAGTGATAACGGTGGTGAATTCATCGCGGCTGAATTCAAGGAGTTCTGCAGCGCAGAAGGGATTCGGAGAGAGCTCATCGCACCCCATAACCCACAGCAGAACGGGGTGGCTGAGCGGAAGAACAAAACGATTGTGGGTGCTGCACGGGCGATGTTGCATGATCAGGGCCTACCCCTTCACTTGTGGGCTGAGGCATGCAATACAACAGTGTATGTGCAGAACCGTTGTCCTCACAAGGTTCTTGGCATGAGTACACCAGAGGAGGCTTATTCTGGCAAGAGGCCTGATATTTCCCATTTGTGGATTTTTGGTTCTCCTGTCTACATGCATGTGACGAAGGATGCGAGAAGGAAGTTGGATCCAACTGCTGAGGTTGGAATATTTGTGGGGTACACTGATACACCTCATAACTACCAGGTGTATTTGTCAGACAGTCGCAAGACTGTTGTGCGACAGGATATAAAATTTTAGGAGGAGAAAGCCATGCAGTGTTCGCTTGAGAGGGAGCTACACTTGCATGCAGATGAGGAGTTGTTAGTTCCTAAGGAGGAGCTTTCGGATGTGGATCAGCCACAAGAGGAGGTTCAGGAGGTGGAAGAAACCACCCATGCAGCGCCAACCATCAGAGGGCGCATGCGCACTCCAGAAGCTGAGCGACTGGCTCGGGATGCAGAGAGTGTTGTAGGACCACCTACAGCACAGCGCAGACAGAGACAGTCACCGGATCGGTACACTGGATACATGGCTCTTGTGAGTCAATGTGTTGTGACGGAGCCATCCTCTTTTGAGGAAGCTGTGGAGGAACTCGCATGGGTCGATGCCATGATCGAAGAATATGATTCGATCGTCAGGAACAGTGCATGGGAGATTGTCCCAAGACCGGTTGGGAAATCAGTGGTGGGTTCGCGATGGATCTACAAGGTGAAGCAGGCGGCTGACGGGAGTGTGGAGAAGTAAAAGGCGAGATTTGTCGCCCGTGGCTTCTCACAGATCGAGGGGATTGACTATGAGGAGACTTTTGCACCTGTCGCAAGGTACTCTTCCATACGGACGATCCTTGCTCTCTCAGCGCAGATGGGGTGGCACATTCATCGGATGGATGTGAAGACTGCGTTCCTCAATGGAGTTATTGAGGAAGAAGTGTACATAGAGCAGCCTGAAGGTTTTGAGATCTTCAGCAGTGAGTCGCATGTGTGCCGACTCAAGAGAGCACTGTATGGGCTGAAGCAAGCACCTCGTGCTTGGTACACTCGGATAAACAGCTACTTCACCGGGCTTGGATTCTCCAAGAGTGAGGCAGATCCAAACCTGTACCAGATTGTGGTGGAGGGGAAGCTGTTGATCATCGTACTGTATGTAGATGATCTGATTTTGACCGGCGATGAGCAGTTGATACTTTCATGCAAGGAGGATCTTGCACGAGAGTTTGAGATGAAGGACTTGGGCATCCTTCATTATTTCCTAGGATTGGAGATTTGGCAGCGCAGTGGAGGACTGTTTGTTTCTCAGGGCAAGTATGCCCGGGAGATTCTGGAGAGGTTCAACATGCAAGGCTGCAAGCCTGTTGACACTCCTCTTTCTGGTGGTTGGAGGAAGGAGGATGCTACTTCAGCAGAGGTAGTGGATGCCACTGTCTATCGACAGTTGGTGGGGTCGCTTATGTATCTGGTCAATACACGACCCGATATATGCTATGCAGTTAACCAGCTTTCGAAAGCTATGGTTAAGCCTACCAAGCTCTTTTGGAAGGCAGGCAAGCATGTATTGCACTATATCAGAGGCACATCGGGATATGGTCTATGGTACAGACAGGAGGATGGAGCGAAGCTTTCTAGCTTCACTGATGCAGATTGGGCAGGGAGCCCAACGGACCGGAAGAGCACATCTGGAGGAGTTTTCAGCATTAGGTCGACAGCAGTTTCCTGGTACAACAAGAAGCAGAGATCTGTGGCACTCAGTTCAGCAGAGGCCGAGTACATGGCAGCAAGCTTGGCTGCATGCGAGGCTATTTGGATGAGGAAGATCCTCGTTGGATTGTTCGGGTTGCATTTGGAGCCTACAATGATTTACTGTGATAACCAGAGTTGCATTAAACTCTTGGCTAATCCAGTATTTCATGATAGATCCAAACACATCGACATCAGGTACCATCATATCAGAGATTGTGTTCAGCGGAGAATCATGATGCTTTCATATGTTCCCACGGAGGATCGGGATGCCGACATCCTGACGAAGGCGCTCACCAGGAGCAAGTTCGAATTCCACAGAGGCAGGATAGGGGTTGCAGATAATCCATATCTTGCTGAGAGGGAGTGTTGAGAATGCGGCAAGATGATGGAGCTTAGTGAAATGAAGTCGCCTTCACTAAGTGGGCCCGCAGGCAAATTCTGGCGCAAAATCTATTTTTAGACTATGTCTATTTTTAGACATATGGAGCATGGTTCGGGGATTCAAGTTTGAGATTCTTGAAGTATGTGTCATGTTGGTAAAAATAGATGAGACTCTATTTTTGAGGTCAAAGAGGTCGAAGTCTATTTTTAGACTGCCTCTCCTTAAAACAGGGAAGTCAAATATTATTTACCCTTAATAATATTTAAACTATAAACAGCAGTTTACTCTCTTGGAACACTTCAGTTCGAGCTACAGAAGTGGCTCATGCATCTGATAGAGGAATCACGTGGTTCCCAAGGTTTTGATGGCATCATGCATGGTTGACTTCTGTTGGACTTCAGTGGCAGAAGTTTGGAGGAGTTAATGAGACAGATAGTGGAGTTGTGTTCTGTTTATTTTAGTTGAACTGATTGAGATTAGTTTAACTAGCTAATCAATTAGTTATGCGTGGAGTGAATTAAATATTATTTAATTCATTAATTAGTAACTCATTATTCAACTCAAGAACACATCAGTTCACTACAGTGCATGATCAGTTCAGTGGAGACCAGTGAAAGAGGTAGATGAAAGGGTGGAGTTAGCTATCGGTTGTGACTATACTGTTGCTATTTGCAACACACAGATAGGTGGAGTAAGCCCATGAGGATTGCGCAGTTCAGGCTGGTGGTTTATCTATATAAAGAGGCCATCCCATAGCATTGAAACACGCAATAGAGGTAAGGCAATTGGCGGTGAGTTTTGAACCAGTAACCTGTTCAAAACTGAGCTAGATTGTGGGTAACTGTATGAGAAAGTACTGAGTACTTGTGAGGAGTATTGTACTGAGTTTGTTACATGATTTCTTCATTATAATATACACAATAGCTGCGGGGTTTTCAGCTATAAGCTTTCCCCATACATACTGTGTTAATGTGTATGATGATTTGATGTGTTATCGCTTGATTTTATTTCCGCATGTTTGATGATCTGAGTGGAAGAGATTATGTGTTGCATATAAATTCGAATTGTATGTGATCGGGATAGTCTCGGTGGATAATTAATCATTATTCAGAAAATTTCTCTGGTCATATAAGCAGTGCCCCGCAGTGGGGAAGTATAAAAGCATGGATATTCATGCAAGTATAGTTATTAATGTAAGATCAAAGTTAACTCTTAGCTTCACTAAAGAAATAGAAGGCAAAGATCTAGCATCAACTGAAATTCACGTGAAAAAGTAGATGAAAAATGTACAATCATCCAATGGAGAGGTAATCTATAATTATCCATTAAGACTCTTGGCTATGCCTTGAGACTAAACTAATTCTCAATATTTTTGAATAATCATCCATTGGAATTTAGTAGGAAAACCATAGTAAATCATTGTCCAATGGCCATGCAAAAATATAAAAAAAATAATATTTGTTGGTTGTTTTTCAATAGGTGGACCATGATGGGACCACTGAGAATGTGGGGGTGTTTTTTTAATCATGGAAGTGAGGTTTAGTAGATTGATAGTCAAGTTACCTTTCCCTACAAATTTTCTCGATCAAGTTATTCATTCATTGAACTTTGATTCATTCCTACTGTTATAATACACAATCCAATCCACTTGAGTCTTGAGTCTTCATTGAGAATGGCATTCATAGGTTGTCAAGAAAGAGGTTATCATGCGCATGCACTCTTCTTTTCTTGGTATCTTTGTAACTATGTTCAGCCCGAGTTCTATATTTTTAAATTATCATAATAGTTCGTGATTATTAGGCTTTTATTTTGTCTTTTAAGAATTTTAATTTAATTATTATTAATCATTAAATTAAAATATATATATATATATACATATATATACATAGTTATTGTAGTTATTAAACTTTCAATAGAATTATTAAACTTTCAATGGTACATCAACTTTCATACATGAGAACCCGGATGCGGGTGAAGTTGGTAGTGTTTAACGTGATGGGATGGGGGTGTGGAATAAGTGGAAGCTACTTGCCCACCCGCAAGAGTGCTATCATTCAGTTCTTAATGTCGACTGATCAGCGTTTAATGCCATTTAATCCTGGGGCTCGAATCAACCATAGTCCCGCTCCTCGATACACATTCGCATGCCGCGACATGGCTCAGCCTCCAGTTCATACTTATGGTGGTTTATTGCAGTCGATTCACAGTTGCACGGTAGACTGGGTTGTTATTATGGAGCATCCCTCTAGTCTGAATAGAATTGCCCCTCCTGTGAATCTGTGGTGCGCTCCAGGAGTAGGGCTTTCTAATGTTCACACTGTAACTGGTAAGAGGAGTTGTCTCAATTGTTGTTTGGATTTTGGAGAAAATCTCCACTTCTCCCATGTTGGTTCCTGCAAGCTTGCTTTTGTCGCCCTGTTGACCCTCTCGCCTCAGTCTTCTATCCATCTTTTGCCTCCTTGCCCTGCTGTCTCGAGTGCGACTATGCCGCACCTCAGGCAGAGAATGTGCTGCCGAAGAGGCTCCACGAGGCGCCAAATTCGACGCTCTCCCTCCACCTCTGGCACCTCCTCTGCGTCGACCTCCCACTTTGACAGTCAACCTAGAGGGCACCTTCTCCGCTCGGGCTGTCGCCTTGCTTCTCCCACTCCTTCTGCTCCTCCTACTCAAACCCACACCGCACATTTTTCCTTTAACAGCACTCTCAATCGACCCAGGGTGACTGCCTTAATTATGGTCATCTTTCATGAAGAGCCTCAGGAAATTGTTCCTAGTTCTCGCCCGGTGGAATGCAGCCTCTCGGCGGCTCAGGATTCGGCGCAGTTTTTTGGGCTGAAGCACCCTGATAGTGCAGATGTTCAGGGTCAGATGGGCAAGGCCACGCAGGACCTGGCGAACAAGGAAGTGGTGGGTCAACCTACTGAGAGGCAGGACGCAGTGCAAGCGAGCGAGGCGCAGATTACTCCTCCTCCTTCCGGGAAGGTGATCCATTCTATTGCTGACCTGTATAATGCTAACGAGGAACCAGATGAACCCTGGTGCAGAGTTGTCTACGAACCTCCTGATGAGTAGTTCCTCCTCTTCACTCTGGTTTTTTTCTCTATTTCTGCCCATTCTCACGGGCCTGTTCATGTGTTTCCTGCTGTCTCTGAAAATTCATCTATTTTTTTTTCTTCGATATGGTCTCCAGTACTAAAATTCTCTGGTTCCCCTGCGCAGGATTTTTCAAATGAACTGTTTGAGACTGGTTTCCCTCTTGCAGGGCAGTCTTCAAACTATGGTTTTTTGTTTCAAATGCCACAGCACTCGGCAATGATCAGGCTTCGGCCCACTGTACTGTACTCCTTTTGTTAATATAATTACTTTTACTTAGAAAAAAAAAACTTTCATACATGAGAAAATAGATACTGACAAATGGTACATCATGGCCTGATTAATTTCGCTCAGCAATTTCAAATGGTATAACATTTAGTCAATAGTAATCATCAATTTCTGCACACAGAGACTAATTTCTCTGGAAGCCTGAGATTTCTTTGGCTTGTTATTCTTATTACTACATAGACATAATTAATAGAGAGATTGAGGACAGAAAAAAATCTAACGCTTATTCTCCACTACTCAACATGATTTTGTGAGAAATAATACATAGATTGATTTCTCTGAGTGCCTTAGCGTTCTTTGGCTCATTTTTTTAATCACAACAACAATAAAAAATGCACTGGGGATTTTTTCTTAGTCCGATTATGCAATTTTTATAAGACAGATTATGCAATATTAATAATAAACATAAATTTATTGCAATTTAGGGAAAGCTCGTTCATGTTTTTTTCTTTATATTGGAAGGTTACTTGATGTTTGAAGTAATTTTTAGTAGATCATAGCATATATTGAGGAAATATTAGTTTGACAAGAATCAGTTATTTCTCTTGAAACTTTAGGTATTAAAAGTCCATGACACAGATATATCACACTCCAAAATCCAAAGAAAATGGAAGAGCGTTCAATTTTTTTAATCAAAATTTTATTGGTGAAGGGTTAATTTATTACGAGAACATCATTAATGAAGTGAAAATTTTTAAGCGTAACGTTTATTGACTAGAAAAATAATGACCAAAACGTCAAAAAAAATTGTGTGACGGGTAAAGAGAAATCCAAATTCCAACCCTGCCTGCCACTTGTTGGTGAGTGGAGGTTATTCACTTTTCATTTACAGCTTACTAGGTTACTCATGTTACCAATATTTTCACATGGCTCACTTTTAGGTGAGTACTTATTGTAATTCTTCTTTATAAAGAACAATTGGTAGATAATTGTATATATTATTTGAAATCTATAACAAATCCAGGCAACAAAATTACAACAAATAGAAAATTATGCAAAAAATTCACCAGGGCACTACTAATGTGTTGATACCCTATCATTTCTTAGATCCTCATAACTTACCAACACCTACTATATTGGTATATACATAATATGGCATTTACCTGAAGTATTTCATATGTATCTAGAAGTAAATAAGTTGTATGACAATTGTTATGGCAGATATAAGATGTGTATTATAGTTTATATTTCATTTTTTCTTAAGTAGCATGCATGTGCAGTCCATATAGTGACTACAATTACCAAATATATTTCAGTGAAGATGTGAAGATGATCTCTCATTAGGTCCTAATTACTTAAAGCATCATTAATTAGCTTTCCAAATGAATAAAATATGTTAACAAATTAGTAAAAACTAGGAAAACAAATCATGCTTAAAAAAATATGGCACAACGAGTCACACTCTGAGATTTATTTAATTACTCATCAAGTGTCGCTACAACATATATATGATCACCATTACCATAGAAATGGGACATGTGACCATCATTTTGGTTTTGCCAATGACATTCCACATCATGAGCATTGTTTAGGGTTGATTGTGTTGATTTTTTTTAAACAATCATTTATACATTTTATGGAAATTATAGACACAATTTATAATCACATTACAAGATCATGATGTATGGATATTCCTTATCCTTTCTTAGATACTCACAACTTACCAACACCTAATAGATTGATATACACATCATATAGAATTACCCCTAGAATGCCACATGTATCCTAAAAAAAATTAGTTGTATGGAAATTGTTATGGTGCATATATGATGTGTATTACAGTTTATCTTATAATTTTGTTGAAGTAGCATATAAAAATTTACATAGTGATATGAGAACCACTCTCTAGAGTATACATCGATTTTGTACACATGGCTTTTCAGTTGCTTTTTAAGATATATCATTGGTGATGCTCACATGATTATATAATGAACCATTAAGTTCAACTATGAAATTATTCCTCACAACACACACATATTGATGAATTAATAATTTTTCTCATATAATTTTTTTAATCTATTTTGAAAAAAAAAAAATTATATATAATTATTTCTAAGAAGAACAAGAGAGATTTCCTTACCATATCTTCGTAAAACATATAATAGTGACGTTTGGAGGCAATTGCGAAGTTTGGAGGCAGCCGTCTAGCGATGCTTTGGGGCATAATGTCGCAATTGTGACTCTTTTTCTAAGTGTCGGTATTGCGACACTTTTCTCTAAATGTTGGTATAGCGACGGTTTCCCAAGATCAATGGCCCAAAGTGAACCCGATAACTTACCTTTTCCCCGCACCTTTCCTTTTGATCGTGGCCGTTCGCTCATTGAATCCAGATCCGACAGCGCTAATACATTTTCGTGCTCATAAAGTAATCGTTTGATGTTTTGGCAAAGCCGCGCGAAATGGGTGGTTTTTCCAAACCACCCGCGCTTACGTGTCGCCACCACGTTGTATCGTGTTCGAAAAGCTAGTTTCCGCTTACCACCATTTACCCTCGAGAATACCACTGGCGGTATTCCCTAAACCTCACCCGTTTAACCCGAGTTTAATGTCATTTAACTATGGTTATACCATCGTTTAATACATTAAAATTATATTTTTCATTCAAATTTTCACCTTTTCGCTTTAAACCTGTAAAAACATTGCAGAACCGTTTTTCCTCAAAATCACACCGTTTTAACCCTAAGAAACTTTGCAGAGCCATTTTCAACCTACCAGTACCATTTTTCGACGCCCATTGCCCTGAATTTCCATTACAAAGTACTACATTGTCCTCTGTGAAGCCATTTTCAAAAAATTGAAGACTGAGCACCTCTGCAACGTCTTCAACCAAATTCCGTTGGTTCTCTAGGTACTTTTCTTCGAAGTTGCCCTCTGAGATTTCAAAATTCCTGTCGATTTCAAATAATTACCAAATTTACTGCAAAAAAGTGTCCATTTTTCAGGGGAAACTCTGTCAAATTTCCCTGGAATCCTTAATTTCCCTTTCTCGCAGTTTTTTCCATACCCTAGTCCATTTTGATGTTGAATTCAATTTTAAATACACGTTCTGAGCTTTAAATTCCTTTCATTTCCTAAAAACCCTGCTCAGAAACCCCATTTTCAGTAGAACTTCGCCAAGAAACCCATGTTTCTCGTAAAGGAACTTAGCAAACCGTTTAAGCTTACTTCGTTCATTATTAAAAATGACCAAGAAACAGGTAACCCCCAAGAATGGAGGCCCAAAATCTCAAAATAATTCTTCTGCAAAGATTCCTCGGCCTATGTCCTTCAAAATCGACAAACCAACTCCTGTACTCACGGCTGATTCTACAGAAGTGGTCAGACCAGTCCAGCCTCCAGTCATTTCTCCAGAGAACAACCCTTTAGTTGATATGGACTGTAGAATACTAGACCCTAATGTAGAATTTAACCTGTTTGATGTCTATAATTGGTGCTATGGCAAATCAGTGGAAAAGAGTGACAAAGATATTCCAATTTGGGAATCCAATCTGCCTAGATATATTGTCCCTCTCACTCATTCTGTTCCTGGCTTTATCAGATTATTCCAAGCCTATTATATGCCAGAACAAAGATGTATTGTAAACAAAGAAAAAGATATCCTGTTTTACATCACCGAAGAGTCGATAAATTCCATGTTGCAAATGAATCATGACCCCAATTCTGCTTCCCTATCAATAGAATATTTAACCCAACTATATCTTGACTTGGAGTTCAATACTAGATTCAAAATATACCAAAATTTTTGTCCAAATCAAGTTGATATTCCTAAGTTAAATCCTCCTTTCGACACTGTTGATTTCCCAGATGAAACTAGACAGATTGTCTCAATGCTCTCCTTCATACTAGGATACGCCAGTGATGAATTCACTGATGTGGCTATCCTAGGTTTTTTGTCAACTCTAAGCGTTGGTCAATCACCATCCATTCAGTTCAATTTTGCTAGATTTATTGCTGAAAGTATGCATTAACATTTATCCAGATTACCAGACGAAGGAGTTTTCAGATACTCTTCTTATCTACTCCACCTCTTCCTATATTATCAAACAGATAAGTTTCCAATTGAATGTGAGAAAGTGGATGCAGAAGGAAAAGTTCTATCAGTAGTATTTTGGTCATCTTTTCTAAGGAAATGGAACATAAAGTATAGTTTTACAGATTTCAATGACTCATTTATAGCCCCTGCTATGTATCTCTTGGAAAAAGAGGAGATCCTTAGGATCAATGATGAGACAAGAAGAGTTCTGTAGTTATCAGAGAGCTAAAAAACTGGAGATTGGTATTTATATAAAAATCATACAGAAATCAGAGTGTAAGGCTCATCCCTGGCCCCATATAAGTTACCCAGATTTGTTACTACAAGAATATTTGCTTTAGAATATCTGAGACAACTATTGAATGTAGATGAAATCAACTTCATAGCTTTCAAGAAAAAGACCCAATTTAAGCCGAAAAATCAAATTGGGCCATTCATTGTGAATAACAGAGAAGCTGCCAATGAGATAAATGTCAAACTTAAAGAGTATAAGTTCCCATGTAGTTTTACATGGAAGTATGACCCACAAGGTATTTTTAGTGCAATAAGGGTAAAATGTAAGTTGCCTATTTACTTGCATGATCCTAAGCCCCATATTGAAAGATATGTAAATAAAATTGAATGGGAGCCAAACACCCTATCTGATGATGATTCACAGGCAGTACAGGTAATACAGGTAGACAGTGGCAAAGGAAAATAGATTGAACAGACCGTACAGATGGCTTCTACAAACAAAGATACTAATAATGTACATAAAAGAGACAGAGAAGGAGATAGTTTCATAGCTGAGACTATTGAGGACATAAAATTCAGAACTCCTTATAGTAAAAGACGCAAGTCAACAGAAGAAGAAAAGGATAAGGCTGTAAATATTGATATAAATGATGAAGCAACAAGAATAGTCACTCAAACATTAAAAGAGCTTCAAAATATAAAAATTGGAACACAAAAAAAAGACAGTTATGAAGGAAAACCAGGCTACTGTCGATTTGCCTCCTTCTTCTTAGGAAACTGACAATACAGAGTCAGAGATTCAGATCAGATTCAGACAGATTAAAGAGAAGAATGAAGAGCTCAAGAATCAAGCTCATTCTAGATTTCTTAAGGAAAAGCCTGGAAACAAAGACAGACTTCTTTCAACATTTGATTATTCATCCAATAAATTGGTAATGTCATTCTTGAAGCCTACAGTGGCTGAGCCAAAATCAGTGGCAGATTATTCCAAAACATATCTTGAATTGGATGCAGATGCCATTCATGAATTATATAAAATTGAATTTCATAGGAGAATTACTGAAATGCTATATTCCAAAATTGTCAGTAAAACTATGAAATCAATTAGGCTTGAGAAAACAGTGCTCAACCTCAAAAATCAAATGAGGTTGGACAAAGCCTCACTGTATGCTAATAATTTAAGAATAAAAGCACTAGAAGATATAGTGATTGAAGCAGGGGGTGACCCAGCCAACATTGAAGGGGAAAAATTCTTAATTAAACAGAAAAATGAGGATATATTTGCTCTTAGAAAATAGTTGAAGTTGCCTCAGAGTGAAAACTCTCAAGCAAAATAAATTCTACAGCAAAAAACAAAGAATGATGATTTAAAGCAGCTTGTACATCAAATGACAGATCAGATAAAAACAATGGAAATTCAAATAGAATCTCTAATGAAAGATAATGAATAACTAAGAAAAGCACAACCAATGGTCATTCCTACAGTGATCCCCACTGTAAACACTGCTATACCATCTACTTTGGCCAAACACTTGGCACCGAAAGGAGTACTGCCAACTGCAGTGCCAATTACTTCTCTAATATCTGCCTCTTCTTCTTCATCCTCACAGAGGAGCACACTACAATACCAAGATAAAAATATTCTTAGTTTGAAAGGCACTATTAAAAATTTAGAAAAATCCAAAAATGATGCCTTGATTACTTCTAGAGGACATGAGCAAAGGGCTGATCGACTACAAGAACAGGTAAAGATTCTGCAAGCACAAGTAAATCTTACAGATCAAGTGGCCTTTATAAAAAATCATTTATGGACCAAAATTATTGATGGCATTCATTCTCAATGGCCTTCAATTCGGATAATTTATGAACAGAGGGAGTTACTTCAAGTTGCTAGTGCGGAGATTGACAAGACTAAGAGGGAAATTGACAAAAAACCAGCCCAAGCAATCCAACTCATAGCTTTTTTAAATAGTAAAACCAGGGAAGAGTTGGAAGAATTGAAAATTGTTGATAGAACAGAAACCATTCTTCAAATCAAAAAGGTCCTGAACAAAAGAAACATAATGAGTAATCTAGAGGACCGGTGTAAAGACATGAATTTATCCATCTCAAGATTTTTGGCCAAATACAAAACATTGTCAGAAGCAGTTTTTCCTGATATTCACGCATTGAATGACAAGTTAATGCCTCAGAAAGATTATGATCTAAAAATCAGAAATCATGCAAAAGAGCAAGCCAGACAACAACTGCCTCAAGGATCACCAATAGGAAAAATACTTCTTCAGTATTTTGAAAATATGTTCTTTTTAGATAATGAGATCAGGCATATGTTCACTATCAAGCCTAACTTTGCCAAGTATACAGAGGCAGATGAAAGTTACAAAAAATTGAAGACTATGAAGATCCCCTATGCAGAAAAGTAGCAAGAATTCACAGATCTGCTGTGAATTTAATGGATAAAAAACAGGACATTCACTTGGAAATTCATTTTTTACTGTTACCTCAAATGGTAAAAATACAGGGCTAAAGTGCACAACAACAATCAGTTCAAATTAGAATAATCGGTTCTATTTTTGCTTGTAAAAAGGTAACAGCTTGCAAACTGTTTTGCAGCTGTCCCTCTTTTTGAGTTTTCTTTCCTAATTTTTATTAAAACATTATCTCAATTCCTGAGATATTTTGTAAACATTTTTTTGTATAAATACTTCACAATTCGAAGTATTCAGTGTCAATAAAATTTCTCAAGACAACTATAGTTCGTGCTCTCTACTTGGCATTTTAATGTTTTCTACTTTTTTTGTGCTCTCTACTTGGCCATTGGCCTGTAGGTGATATGGAGTTGTAATCTTGTGTTGAATGTGGTAGTTTTGCAATGTTTCAGCTAATTTATTACCTATAAATTTTGGTCCTCCATTTGTGATTATGTCCCTTGGGAGACCATAGCGCACAAAGATTTGGAAAAGAAACTGTACTACAGAGTCCTCTGTAGCTTTTGAAAGTGCCTCTGCTTCGATCCACTTAGTGACATATTCGGTTGCAACTAGGATGTATGTTTTTTGGTTTGAGGGAGGACTAATAGGGCCAACAAAATCAAGTGCCCAACGTTCAAATGGTTCAATCACTAGTTGAGGGTTCAAAGGAATTTCATCAGACTGCCCAGGGCGTCCTGCCCTTTGGCAGCTATCACAGGCCTGCACGAATTTTTTGGCATCCTTAAAGATGGTAGGCCAGTAATAGCCTGTTCGTAAAACCTTATGGGAAGTTCTACGGTTCCCAGTTATATCCCCTTCTTCAATCTTCTTATCTGTAGCTTAAGGATTCTTAAGTGCCCTTTTGCTCAGATTCCATCCACTCCATCAAATCAAGCCTATACATAGCCTTAGAAGGTCACTTATCTTGCCCTTAGCACATTTTCATCTCTGAGCCTTATTTCTTAGTTCTGCTTGCCTAGAGAGTTGACTCCATTGCCCAATATTTTGGTAGATCCTTCTGGTTTACCTTGAAATCTCTTTATTCCCACAAATATTTTAATATCAAACCCAAATACACTATCATAGCTAGCCTAATATCTGTTACTAAAACAAATCTAAATCATACGGAGAGATCCCTCTCTAGAGTTAAAGAAGGCTAGATCTTGAATTCCCAAAGAGGTTCTTGGTTACCCCTGGTGTTCTTAACTACAAAAATCCCTATCCCACAACCTGAGAATTACTAGGGTGATAACAGGCCTTGGGGGTATTATGATCCTTGGAGGAAACTCCCACAGCTAGAAGAGTTGACAGAGAAAATTGGATCGAGTACAAAGGTGTGGCAGGTGGGTTTTACCCTGCACCAATTTTTATGGTGCATATATGATGTGTATTATAGTTTATCTTATAATTTTGTTGAAGTAGCATACAACAATTTACATAGTGATATGAGAACCACTCTCTAGAGTATACATCGATTTTGTACACATGGCTTTTCAGTTGCTTTTTAAGATATATCATTGGTGATGCTTACATGATTATATAATGAACCATCAAGTTGAACTATGAAATTATTCCTCACAACACACACATATTGATGAATTAATAATTTTTCTCATATAATTTTTTTAATCTATTTTGAAAAATAAAATAAAATTATATATAATTATTTCTAAGAAGAGCAAGAGAGAATTCCTTACCATATCTTCGTAAAACATATAATAGCAAGAAAATTAATCTATTGAAATTTCATTTCCAAACATATTCATGGAGTAAAATGAAGATTAAAGGAGATATTCATGGATTTACCTATAACATCACCTCATAATTAAGAATGTAAATGTACAATATTGATGATACATAGGTTAGGAGAAAATTAATCTATTGAAATTTCATTTCCAAACATATTCATGGAGTAAAATGAAGATTAAAAAGAGATATTTATGAATTTACTTATAACATCACCTCATAAAAGTGTAAATGTCCAATATTGATAAAATTTATTTATATATGATAAATAATAAACCTTTATCTCACATGTATCATATAATCTTATAAACAAACAATTGCACCGGGGGTGCAATCCTCAAAAATTTTAAACTATCTAATGTATATGTACCTATTTAAAGTATTTGGGGCCCACATTACAAATGCCCAAAGTGAAATATTTGCGCATATTTTATAAATGAGCCAATGGTTTAAATAACTATTGGGAGGTGAAAAAAAACTTATAACAAAATATTAATAAAACTATATCATACATCCGGACTTCAAAAAAAATAAACCCGACTTCAATCACAAATTCATGTTCCAAAATAGCCTGCTGATGTCACCCTAATTTGTGACGCGAAAAATTCATAGAATACGCCATATAAAAATTCGGGTTCGTTTTTTGGCTTTTCGTATGGAGGAAAACTGTGACGCGAAAATCGAATTAATTCCCCCCTATAATGTTTTGGGTCTGGAATTCCACAATGCAGACAAGCCAAAAAATAATGCGATCGAATCACCTGCTTCCACGTGGATGGCTGATTTGGTCTGTGGTATGTGGGACCACGTTCTTCTGAATTAAAATCTCCCGCTTTTACTATTAAATTTCTTTGTTTCCAAAACAATACAGCGCTCTGTTTTTAAGTGTGCAGGGACTGTGATTTCAAAACCAAAATTGATTGTTCATCAGTTTTAGAAAGTGGTTGTTTGACAGAGCCATTCAAACAGATTTAGAAAGCGGCTAGAGGACAGTGTATGTAGTTGAAATTAATATTTCAACATCCCCCATTCACTAAGAATACCCTCCTTGGTGCCTTCTTCGCCGGACTATGATGTGTTCATCAATAGTTGTGAACCCAATTTCCGTTTCTTCACCAGGCATCTTCACAACAGTCTTGTTTCCAGAGGATTGCGAGTCTTTCTCGATAGCATAGAATTACAGGCTGGACAATCCATACCTTCACAAATCAAAGACGCAATTAAAGGAGCCTCTCTCATTGTTACTATTTTCTCTCCAAATTATGCGCAATCGCAAAGGTGCCTCCATTAACTACTCCTCGCGCTGCTCTGTAAACCGACCATTTTTGCAAAGGCATATAACTGTCGTTTATTGCATATAAGTGTCGTTATACTGACGGCGGCCAGAGCGTCGCTGACGGATCCCTCTAAACGTCGTAATTGTGACACTTATACATTGTTTCGCAAACAAAGCATCGCTATTGCGACGGCTGCCTCCAAACGTCGCAATTGCGACACTTAGACATTGTGTCACAATTGCGACGCTTTGGGGCATAGTGTCGCAATTGCGACGTCTTCCTTCAAACGTCGCAATTGCGACACTTTGTCTAAGTGTCGGTATTGCGACACATTTCTCTAGACGTCGGTATAGCGACGGTTTCGGGCGGGATTGAAAAAATTTGGGGAAATTTCCGACATTTGGTCAAAAGTGTCGGAACCAAGTGTTGGAATTTCCGCCAAATGTACTAGTGATTACAACATTCTATTGGGTCATAGCTACACCTAAGCGATGCCTACTATCCCATCTGTGGTCCACCACAAGATGTCCTTCCCTCATAACGAAAATATAGTCACCATTGACCAGTTGACATATTACGAACAAAAGTCTCAGACCTCCCTTGAGTCCATCATCTCTTCAGTGGCCAATAAGAAAACCGTCGATCCTTGGACCAGTGTCTCACATAGAATCTACAAAGACTCCTATTTTCTTGGTACATTCCCTGGTCTCCCTCCTCCTGTCTTTGATCCCAACTCATCGAATTTTTGCATGATGCAATTGTCTCAGGCTGCCCTCAAGCGGCCCGCTTCAACTAGTTAACAGCCTCCCCACCCTTCGTAGCTTGCTCATAGCCCTTAGATTCAGCCTTCTAAACCTCCTCCTCCTGGCCCATCACCTTCAGTTGGTATTCATGAGCCTATTTATCCTCCTGGAACGGTTCCTCCAGGTCTTAACCATCTTGGAGCCATCCTGCCTGGCCATTACCCCTCCGGTCAGATACTATTCCTAGCTCCTCCTCCAGGAGTCTACATGGCACTTGTTATGGATACCCTCTCTCTTCCTAACCTGACCCTAGGGATTCCCGTCTGGTACCTTGATCCCCTAGCCGCTACCCCACCTGTTCAACCCAAACCTTATCTTGCTTTGACCCCAGTTCAACTGGTTCCTATGACTTCTCCCGCTGTTATAGTGCCTCGGCCACCTCAACAAGAACCACATCCTATTGCGACCGCTTTAGGTAAGAAGGGAAAAGCTCATAAGAGGGCCTCAAAGGACAAGGCAGGTTGCCCCGACTGACCCTGCACCTCCTCCGCCCCCAAAGCCCTGTTCTTTGTGTGATGTTGTCAGTCACGCCACCCATACCTATCCTGAGTTTCCCCACATCAAGCCCATGGTTAAAGTCGTGTTCCCTGAGTCTACGGTCCCTTAAGCCTCTACTTCTTCCTCGACTACAGCCAAGAACAACAGGACTATTCACACCAACCAACCTTGTGCTTTGTGTGATCTCCATGGCCATTACTTTCACCATGATCCCCGCCTTACGCATTACCGCGCCTCTTTAGAGGTAGTTCGGGAGTATGAGGTTGAACATAACCAATCTGCCTCTCCCGTACTTGCGCAGTATGCTATGGGACAACTTGAGGATATACCTGCTCCCATTGACATTCCCCCTCCTGAATTCAAGATGGCGGAACTTGTGGCCACCATCCTCTACCAGTCATCATCTGTTGGGCCTCAAAATAGTCCCTATTCTCACTCCATTATTCACCAATACCTTCACATTACTTCCATATTAGATTCATGTCACCTTCATTCCACCTCCACATCATTGCATTTACCTCATCATTGGGTTATAACTATGCTTTTCCAAATTTTATTAGTTCTTAACATTTTTAAGTGGATTTGTGGTTAAACTTTAGAAAATGATAGGCTTATACTTATACCTAACAATTAGAATGAGTTTGTTGACATGTGTAGGTACAAAAGAAGCTTCCTAGGCACCCTTATGTGGCACTCTATGTTCAAATTCGAATTTGAGGAGATCATGGACCTCATGGAGGAGATCATGGAGGATAGGGTTATGTGTCACCATTGGTTGAGAAATATGTGGGTCAAAGGAGGGAATAGTGGATTTACATTTATGATTTTGTTATCATAGCTTTTGTATAAATAGGAGTATTATCTCCTTCATTCATAATCTTGATTCGTAATCTTAATCTTAATCTTCTTCTTCATTTTGTAATCTTAGTATCTTATAGGTTGGTAGTGAGATGTTAGATTGGAGAATCAATGTAAAGGTTGCAATTGCAATTTGCAATTGATGATAAATAAGACAGAGCTTCTTTGATCCTCTACATTTGAATTTTCTTTTGGTGCGCTTGTGAATCCTTGGAAGGATCCCCATTGCCTAGCAAGTACACTTTTATTTTAGTAGGATTTTATTTTATGTTTTTTTTTTAATTTCATTAGATTAAATTATTAGGTTCATATGTTTGGAATATTAACGAATGACCTTTCGTAAGAAATTAATAATGTTTCCTTTAATGAATCTGATTTCTTATTTAATGTTTGATTTCATTAGTTTAAGTTTCTGATTTATATGCTTGAGATATAAATGAATAGTCTCTTGTAAGAGAGCTTTAACATTTCATGCAATCAATCAGAAATAGGTTTAAGTGCTTTAATTTCATTAGTTTAAATAGTTTGTTGATTAATATGATTAGAAATATTAATGAACAACCTCCTGTAAGGGAACCTTAATATTTCTTACACTTGTCACAATGTCTTTAGATTTCATTTTTTTAAATGACTAAATAGGTGTCGGAGATCCTAATGAAAGACCTCCTGTAAGGGAAATTTGGCATTTCTTTACCTAGCTTAGTTTAGTTTGTCTCTAAGTCCATATATATTGGATGATCCTTGAAGTTTACTTAACCGGATTGATAGTAAATGAAACTCTAATTTTCATCTGCATTTTAGACCAAACATTTTGGCGACGTTTCTGGGGAGGATGATTTAGAGATAGACTTAGGAAGACATTTTTATTGCAATTTCTTTTTATGGACTAACTTGTGAAACCTGGTGACAACAGGATCTTCATAAAGGAGTTTAAGTTAAGCTTTTTTTTTTCATACTTACTTAGTTTCAAATTTAGTTTTAAACCCCCCATTTCTTACTAATTCATTTACGGATGAGAAATTTGAATATGTTAAACAGGTACATTTTGGAGAAAAAGAATAATCTTGAAGACTGGTTCCAAAAGAACCTTGTGCAAACTCCAAAAATAAGACAGGTTACTCACATTCTTGCAAATCATAAGGTAAAAGTTTTAAATCTTGATGTGAGAATTTTCAAATTCTTATTCCGTAGGTGGCTTCACTGGAAGCATTCTTTTGCCTAGGAAATAAAAAAAACTTTCAAGCAAGTTAGATAGAATAAATTAGGAAAATAAAACGAGCTTGTTAGAAGTTTTTAGTCTTATTTTCAAAAATAAGAAAAATAACAAATCATCATGAATAAATGAATAAATTCAATGGCACAGTAAGAGTTGATTCATCATCTCATTTCTATATCTTGTTTCTGTATCACGAGTAAGCCAAGAGCTTGATTATCGTAAAGCTTTGTCTTCCAAGAGTCTAAACACCCCCGCGACATTGCAGAAAGAGTATAGACAATGCAAGGTTTTGTCACAAATCTTGATTGTGTTTATTATCCATCCAGGTTAACCTGCATAAATAAAAACAAATCAAGAGATTAGTATGCTCTCTTCTTGTGCTTCGTGCGATCAGGAAGATCATAAAATCTATCGATTTATTTCAAATAAAAATACTCTCGCTGGAAAATTAATCTGCACATTCTATCGATTATATGAAATTTGCAAGCTTCCAATATCAATCTGCTGCAACAATTTAATTTTTTTTTGTTCAAACTAAATTTGCAGCATATTAAAATGAATCAATGGAATTATTAATGCACATATGATTGTTTGATTTTTCAATTTTTTTATCACATTCTCTAGTTCTGGCTTCTCGATTTAAATCTATTTTTCCTGCGCCATAATTTTCTCTTGGATCGAGATAACCATTACCCCCAGAAAGATAACAAAAAAAAACTTGAACTGTGTGAATTGAAGAATCTGCGTTTCGATCTTATTTGAATTGGCCAACATAAGATAGAATCTATTGAATTTGAAACTCTTACATTAGGGACCATGCAGCCTACACTACAAGGCATAAAAGTCTTTGACATTCAAGAGAATGAGATAATCATTGAACCTACTCTTAAATTGGCTAGAAACCCGAATATCATTATAGCAGTAAAAACATTTGGTATAAGGGCAACTGTACAATTAATGGATTTTCACATTTTCACTGTTCCACAGGTTATTTTGAAGCCTTTTGTGCATGTTTTGGTAATATTTTAGTGTCCCTTATGAAGAAGCCATACGTTGACTTTGGACTAAAACTAGGAGAACTGGTTTGGCTTCATGCCAGCACATTGCATTTATTTAAAAATTTAGAAAGCTTCGTTGTCAAACCCATGCTGCATATACCCTGTAATCATGGTCGTCCACAAAACTACATCTCTTTCAAACATTTCATCAAACATTTGGCATGCATCAAAAATCTGTTCAACCTAAGGATTGTGAGCTGGAAAATATTAGCAACAATTTATTACTAAAATGAATAATGTAAATCTCATATGCTCAAGTGAATCCAACCGTGCATCAAATTCATCCTATGAAACATTTGGGACATTCATATGTGATGACGTACTTGATCTAGGAGGTAATAAACCTTCAACTACAAATTTGCATCATGAATATTCTTCACATTAACCTCCTTCAGCCAATATTAACTGTTTCACCGAGAAAGCCACCACAGTTTTCTCTTGCATCTGTTCAAAGAACGAGAGATGAACCCATCATTATCGATTTATTTTGATAGATGAAACCAGCAACAATTGGTCAAAATGCCATCACTACAGATGTGGGATCTCACTCATTTGATGCGGAAAATGCTATTCTTGTTAAATGCTGTGTCAGACATTGATGGAATGACATTTATTTGGAGATTATGAGTTCGATTTTGTGCTAATTTTATATATTTAATTATTCAACCATTATCAAAATATGCAATCCAGTTATGAGATCCAATTATTGAGCCTTATTTGGAGCGATTTGATGATTATGATGGAAATTCAAACGTGAATATGAGTGGCTCGTTGTTATGCATTCTACAATAGTCGGTGGAGAAGGTTGAAGCAGAACTCGTGATATATTGTTGGGTTGTTTGTGTTAAGAGTGCAGACTATTGGGATTGTCCTTTACAGGAATAAAACATATTTGTTGGGCGTTAGGGTTGGCCACGAAGGTAATGTTGAACTTGAAGGTAATGTTGGGCCTCGCACCGCTTTAGTGGGCTTATGGCACGTAAATATCTTAACATGGCAGTGGGAGATTTTGACTGAACACAAGTTACAATTTCCATCAGTGGGGGTTGTGGCCGCGTACGATAGAGAAGGCAGTGTGAAAATCATTCCGAGTGCTGGATCGGTGGTAATGCTGGATTTGGATAGCAAAGAGTGGAGGATGACTTCTTCAACTCCAACTGTAGCTGTTACTGCTCCTCGTAAATCTGTGTCGGCTTTTCATATGAAACTAAAAATTTCCACTGCCTTGTAAATTGATGCATTGTTTGACAAATTGATACTATTGCCTTTGCATCCATGACCTTGCGGAAATGGTGTGCCCCTGCAAACATTACAGCAACACAATTTAACTTTGATCATATCGGTGATGAATGGGAAATGGAAAGAGCATTGTTTCGATTATATTTTCAGTAAAACCAAACGTTGAGCTTTGCTCATACCTGTGATGAATAAAAAATAACATATAACACTGAGCCAAATAAGATTAATATACACCTGGGCTATCTATGTTAGAGGTCGTGTTACTAGCTCGCGCAGTACATGTTATTGTTCTTTCTCTCCATAATGCAGTTCGGTTTTTCTGTCCCTATCCTACATAACGTAGTTCGGTTTTTCTGTGCCGATGACAAACTCAAAGTGGAAAATTGCAGGTATGCCACAGATCGCCTGTCTGCTTTCACTTCATAGAAAATCTTTCTCGAGTGAAGGGAGAAGGGCCTTTTTTGTTATGAGCTTGAAAATGCTGGATCGAGCTATGAGCAACGAAAATGCTGGATCGAGCTCAGGAATGAAGATATTGCGGTCTCGAATATGAAGTGTTCAGTTGCTGCAATCAAGATGCAATCCCTGCCTCCGTTAACCTATCAGTGAATCGCAAATCTGATTGGCGTATTCTGCACTGCAATTTGGTCGTCGAAAGGGTTGGTCCTTCTTGCAGCACGACCGTTCCTATCCTGCCTCAACAAAAAATCCTCCATATGCCTTCAATCCCGCTATTTCACATGTTTTACATTTTGTTTTGCGTTTTTATTTTTAATTTGTTTTTATTTGTATTTACTTTTGTATTTAGTTATATATTTTTAGTTCTAATTTGTTATTATAGTTAATGATTGTTATGTTGTTATAATTGTATTAATATATTAATATAGTTGTAATTTGTTGTTATTTGTTATATTTTTAGTTGTAATTTGTTGTATATATTTAATGTTTGTTATGTTGTTAGGTTATAATTGTATTAATATATTAATATATTGTTTTATAATGTTAGGTTATGATTTTTATTGTTATGTTATGATTGTTATCATTTTTTAAAAATATATATAATAATAATAATAAAAATTGTTATGTGTTTTGTGACAGTTATTGTTTTGAAGGATTTAAAGGGTGAATATTGGCATGATAAATTATGTGAAGGACATTGGCATTTTTTTTTATAAAACAAAACTTTGGTGGTATGAAAATTGAGAGAATCATGAGAATTACAAGAATTGGTTAAGACTACAAGAGTTGGTACAGGGGCAAAATTAAAAAATAAAAATAAAAATAAATAAAAAACACTTTGCACAAAATTCACGTAGCGCAAATGAAATTTATTCAGTTGGATGGTAATTTGCATGGCAACTTCATACTGTTGTATGCTTTATAACATACTAATATGCAGGACACAACAAATCTATAATGTCGAGCTCTTTGCCATGCACATGTGTTATCTGACACAAACAGGGAGTAAATTTACTTTTCATGGTTATTTCTTTAAGAATGGATTGATACTAATATCATGAATTGAGTTAATTTCAACACTTTGATTTCTCTTAATCTGTTTTATTTGGTACGAAATTTTTGCATAAGAATCATGAAGGAAATGGCCATTTCTTCTTGAACACACTTATGTTTTTTTTCTGCCAAGTTTTTTTTTGCAGGTTACAGGTTAATCAAGTGATCATTAAGGAGATTAAATTGTGATGACAATTGGTCTTCCAAAAGACTAATTTCATGAGAAATTCTAAAGAACCAGTCCATGATCATAAATGAAATTTCCAGAAAGTTACAATTTCTTGCAACTTCCTATAATAGCTTAATGGTTTGACATGTTTCATGACAAATTAGCAAAATTCAAAGAGTTGGGGTTTTTTCCTAAATGTACAAGGATGGTGAAATACCTATCCACCCTTGAATTCCACGTCTACAAGTAGCTCGTCAATGCTGGTCAAACTCAGCTATTTTAGCAAAAATTCCAAAATTAAAGAGCGGATTTGCTATATTTGAGAAATTGAAGCCATAATTCATTTTTTTTCCCAGCAAGAGTCATTATCCATTTTCCATTACCACATACACTTCATTACATTTTTCTTCAATCCTAACCCACCAATAAAACCAACCAAGGTCATCTACAGGCTGTTTGGTCCACTTTACATATTCATTGTCAGTTTCATTTTTCCTACACTTGCAAATAAAACCTTGCTTCCATACACCATTGAGTCCATAGTCCTTGAGTCTAAATATTTTTCTAAAAACACCTTGAAGCTTGCATGCCTTAAGGGAAAGCTATCATGCCAATAAAAAAATGGAATACATCAATGTACCTTGTTCATCGGATCTTCTGAGTATTTGAAAACAACAAAATCATTCATACTTAGAAAGATGTGTTCGGGACATCTTGACTCTCATCCACATTAAAAATGGGAGCTCTCGTGTTGACTAGTGGCATGCATCAATGGCCACTAAGTTAACAATTTCTTGTTATGTTCGACATTGAAACATTTATTCACATGACAAGAATTTTTCCAATGAGTGTTGAAGACTTGAAGACCAATCATTTTGTAGCAGAGGACGCATAATTACTTTCATTACTTTTCAGTTTTTGATGTAAATGAATTGAGGACAATTCAATAAATAAGGCTGGGGGGGACAGTGTAAATTCTGAATTTTGTATACCTTCCAAGCCTTATACATTTTCAGCTGCATTTAGTAGCAGATTCTGAACATTTAGCAGCAGATTTAGTAGCAAATGCAGCAACAATAAAAGATTCACTTTTTCAATTTCATCCACCATTTTCACAACCAAGTAAAGAAGACTATTAACAGAATTTTGCAGCCACATGTGCACAACTCTCATCCATTTTTGAAAGGGTAAGTTAAGGTATGATATTTTCTAACTTTTAACCATTTAATTCCTTGAAAATTTAGAATGATAATTTTTGGAAAAACTTCACTTCCTTTCGTCATTTTGTCAAATTGCCAAAACCATCAGTTGAGGGGGGAAATACATTCACATTCATATGTTGCCACATTCATATAACATTCAAAACATTCATATCACATTCAAAGCCCACATACTTTCAAAATATATTTACTATTACATCATCATGAGCATATAAATGGCTTTTCAAAAATTACTTAAAAGATAATTGGATGCCAACACAATCATGGTTGTCACACAAGAACCAACCATGATGCATTCCAACAAAAATACTCTGCAATAAAAATCACATTATCAATATGCAAAGATCATACATTAAAATTGAATGCAACAAACAAAATATGGTTGAAACACAAGAGCCAACCAAGTTGCAGTTCATCAAAAACACTTTGTAAAAGTTAAGTAAATGATATCATGCAGAGTTTAAGCCAAAGCTCAAGTATCAAAAAGTAATGTAATAGATTGCATGAGGACATGCAATACCTTTAGTTTGGGGGTATGTTGGGCCTCAAAATAGTCCCTATTCTCACTCCATTATTCACCAATACCTTCACATTACTTCCATATTACCTTCATGTCACCTTAATTCCACCTCCACATCATTACATTTACCTCATCATTGGGTTATAACTATGCTTTTCCAAAGTTTATTAATTCTTAACATTTTTAAGTGGATTTATGGTTAAAATTTAGAAAATAATATGCTTATACTTATACCTAACAATTAGAATGAGTTTTTTGACATGTGTAGGTACAAAAGAAGCTTCCTAGGCACCCTTATGTGGCACTCTATGTTCAAATTCGAATTTGAGGAGATCATGTACCTCATGGAGGAGATCATGGAGGATAGGGTTATGTGTCACCATTGGTTGAGAAATATGTGGGTCAAAGGAGGGAATAGTGGATTTACATTTATGAGTTTGTTATCATAGATTTTGTATAAATAGGAGTGTTATCTCCTTTATTTGTAATCTTGATTTGTAATCTTGATTTGTAATCTTGATCTTAATCTTCTTCTTCATTTTGTAATCTTAGTATCTTATAGGTTTGTAGTGAGAAGTTAGATTGGAGAATCAATGTAATGGCTGCAATTGCAATTTGCAATTGATGATAAATAAGACAGAGCTTCTTTGATCCTCTACATTTGAATTTTATTTTGGTGTGCTTAAGAATCCTTGGAAGGATCCCCATTTCCTAGCAAGTACACTTTTATTTTAGTAGTATTTTTTTTTTTTTTTGTGAATTTCATTAGATTAAATTATTAGGTTCATATGTTTGGAATATTAACGAATGACCTTTCGTAAGAAAGTAATAATTTTTCCTTCAATGAATCTGATTTGTTATTTAATGTTTGATTTCATTAGGTTAAGTTTCAGATTTATATGCTTGAGATATAAATGAATAGTCTCTTGTAAGAGATCTTTAACATTTCATGCAATCAATCAGAATTACGTTTAAGTGCTTTAATTTCATTAGCTTAAATAATTTGTTGATTAAGATGATTAGAAATTTTAATGAACAGTCTCCTGTAAGGGAACCTTAATATTTATTACACTTGTCACAATGTCTTTAGATTTCATTTTGTTAAATGACTAAATAGGTGTTGGAGATCCTAATGAAAGACCTCCATAAGGGAGCTTTGGCATTTCTTCACGTAGCTTAGTTTACCTTGTCTCTAAGTCCATATATATTGGATGATCCTCGAAGTTTACTTACCCAGATTGACAGTAAATGAAACTTTAATTTGCATTCGCATTTTAGACCAAACATTGTTTTCCAAGGGCAAAGGCCCCACTTCAGCACGAACTTTCTTCTCAAGAAGAAGACATGAGGAGTCCTTTTTCGAAGGGAGATAAAGAAAAATGATCTCTTAATTATGAGGTATTCTCCATTGATGAGGAGAAGGAAGAGGAAGAGCTTGAAATATCCTCCAGTGCTATGACAGTAGGAGGAGATCTACTTCTATTTGGAGATGGAGGAGAAGAAATTGCTTCAACTAGAAGGGCTCTTGTATCTTTGCAAGAAGCTCCAAGGGATCTTACATATGAAGAGCATAAGCAGCATGTGTCTATGATGATAGACAATGCGACAAAAAAATGGAGGAAATGTGTTCGAACATTACATACAGTCTTGGGAACACACATTATGATAGATCATTCCTTTGTGATCAAGACTCTTGACATCAAGGAGATGTTGGGTGTACATGGGTTAATCACATTTGAATAAAGCACCTTAGAATGTGCGATCTTGAAGAACGTAGGAGAATAAGAACAAAGGAGGGATCACATCGTTGAAATGGTAGGAGATGATCCACCATTACATGGAGGAGAGGATGGAGAAATTGCTCCAATTAGAAGCACTCTTGCATCCTTCAGAGTGATACCCCACTTTCATCAAACTTCCACACAAAAAACAGAGGTGAATTTACATAGTGGAAGCAGGTATATGATGATCCCATTTATTATGCACATGGGGATGATCCATGAGACATCATTATCTTGTGGTAAACCACCTAGGAGACCACCTGATTCAAATTTGGAGAAATATGTCTCACACCTTGATTCTCCATTCATATATCCAAGAAGAAAGGGAGCATTAGAATACCATACTACAACGCTGAGAGTGTTGGGGGAGCTCAAGGAGGAGGGAAATATTTTCTGATGCTGCAGGAATGGAGAAAGACACCATCATGGGGCAAGGAGGGTAGTCCCTTGCTATGAATACTCAGAGGATAGTCTCACTTGGAGAGAAATCTTCCATACATGATAGAAGATGGTGGCCTCACATGCATACTATGGAAAGACCAAGGAGGTTTTGGATAGATGATAGCCTTCCATGGGAGAATAACTTCCAAAGACTTCCATATTCATTTGAGCATGTGCATATACAAGAAAGGAAAAAAGGAGAGAATAGCAACCTTCCATCATATACCCTTGGCATGGTAGGTGTCGAGGAAGAGAAGAAGGGAAGGGATGAACTTCCAATACATATCTTTGGCACGAGAGATGTCAAGGAAAGGAGAAACCACATGACAAATATTTCAGTTAATAGATCATCAGTGCTATCATTGTTGACGAGTCTAGATCCATATTGGAAATCCCAACTGTTGGTAGATTATTCTAAGGATCTTCACACATGCATGATTCTTGATGACCAACTAAATGATGAGGGCTATTTAGTACAAGATAAAGTCATCTATGATCATGGTATGATCTTCTTGTCTATAGCCTCCAAGCTCAAGTAGAAGTTTATACAAAGGGCCTATGAATAGTTCTGTTTCTGCCACACATACTCCATGAAGCTCAACAAACATCATCACGAGGAGCTACCATTGGGAGGGATTTGAAGGAGAACTATATCAGCATTGTCAAAGATGCAAGTACCATGTCGAGATGGAGCAACAATATAGCTTTATGAGAGAATTATTTCATCCTTCTCTTTCTTCTTTTGAGAGAGGAGATAGATCTATGAACCACTCCATTTGTTTGAGGAGGATTGTTGGTGAAGAACATACTTATGTAAATCATGTTTTATTTTATGATTGTATTTATTCTTGTACCATGTATATGCAGGCCATGAATCCAAGGAGGAGTGTTGTACCTTATAAACTTCATGGCCAACTATGGGCCAAAACTATTTCTGAATATGGCCACTCCCTTGGGAGACAAAGGGAGATTTTGCAACATGATGGGCGCTTCCCTAAGGCACCAAATATATCTCACACTTTCAGCCATGGTGAGATGATATGGGTAGAAATTAAGTGGTGGGGAAACCACTTACCACATCTTGATCTAATGCAGTCAGGAGATGCACTGCACTGGTTCCACATGTGGAACTATGACCCACCTCCATATGCACAAATTTCTATTTGAATCTATGTTGTTTTGATCCCCTACATTGATGATGTGCTTGTACTTTTTATGGGGATGTATGGAGGAAGGGGGAAAGGTATGTATGTGCCCTATGGGATGGATATTCTCCATGTAATATATGCTACATGTTTCAGGGAGAACATTGGGCAAACCATGTTTGTTTCATATAAAATATTGTCTCCTTATGGGATGGACTATTTGCATCTCATGAGAACTTTGGAGGATAAATTCATAGAGGGATGGATTGGTGGACACTTACCTTATGGAGGAAGTTTATCTCATGTTGGTGTCACCAATGTAGGAGGAGTAGAGCTGCAACACTTAACTTATCAGTTGCTTTAGGACACGCAACATTTTGGAGGGGAGGATTGTAATATTCCTAATTAGTCCTAAGCTAACTGGAATATTCAATTTTGTTTTATTTATTTGTTTAAAGAATAAAAGTGTAAACAAGGTTCATAAAACTCATAATAAAGAATAAATCAGAGCAAAATGTGAAAAAGGCTAAATATTGGCTATGTAAGCAAGCACCTTTAGGTGTGAAAGGGGCTGGATATTTTGACTCGGTCAACCTTGACCAAATCTACTGCGCTGTCATAGAGGAGTGGCCATCAATGAGGCAATGAAGTTTTAGATGGAGATGCTTGGTGTGAAAGAAGTTATCTCATTGAATGTGGTTTAGGGTTTGCAAGTTCTAAACTTATAAAAGGAAGAGGATGGCAGCATGATAAGGTTGTTGATGAACATTATATTTTTGAATATATGGTTTGTTTAGACACATATCATTCTCTTGTTGTATAGCTGAAAATAGTGATGTTTAGCACTGGGTGTTCCTGATCGGGAATCCCACCTCTTCCCATTGAGGATCTCTTGGGAGAGTTTTTACTACATTGTCTATTATCTAGCTGAAGGCCAAGCTTCTTCTTTCAACTACAATGTAGATCCTATTGAGGGTTTGGTTGTATTTGCTAGCTATAGCAAGTGGAGGCTATATCTACTCAGATCTAGATCATTTCAGTGCCCTTTTTTAGTGGAGGAGGCTTCTACTCCATTAGGAGGAGTGTACTGGAGTTCTTGGGAATCATTTTTTGATCTTGGCATGTGGCCAACCATGATATATACCCTACAACACATTTTTCCTTCCAGATCTGCGTTATTCATGTAGTTGTTGTTGTAGGGTGTTTTGGCATACCATCTGTAGAGTTGGCTTTCAAGTGTTGGGGACCTGCCCTTCACTTTGGAGATCGATTGGAGGAGATATATACATTGTTAATTTCAGATATGATCTGCATGTTTATGAATACTTTTGAATATCTGCATATTTCTGCAGATCTGTAACTTAGATCTCAGGTCTACTTCATGTACATGGTGTTTTGCTAGAAACCCTAAGGGGGATTGAAAGAGGAGCCTCTATGATCCGGATCTTTGGGGGAGGCCCCCAAGATCTAAAAAGTTGAAATGGATCTGACAAGATCTGCAAAATTAGAATGCCAGAAAAAAAAAAAGAGAACAGAAAGCAAATAAAACCACAAAGAAACTTATTTTATTAAAACAAAGAATAACTATAGAAGCTACATTGTGGTGGACAATATGTCCTTTTAAAAAATAAGGCTTGTTATTTATAGCCTTTTTTTAGTTACAATACCATGTGTAGATACCATAGGTGGATGCCATGGGTAAAAATCATGGGTCAATACCATGGGTAGATACCGCTTACAATACCATGGGTTAATACCATGGGTGGATACCACTTACAATACCATGGGTAAATTCCATGTATGGATGAATAACATGTGTGGATACATACCATGGGTGGATGAATATCATGGATATATGTCACTTACAATACCATGGGGGAATAAATACAATGGGTGGATGAATACCATGGGTCAATGACATTTACCATTCGGATCATTCCTCCCTCCTTATGAAGCAGTGGTCCCCATTGTGTGAAGTTCCCTTCTAAGAAGCATTTTTTGAATATGAAGAGCCACTAAAGAGAAGGGTTTTGTGTAGTTAACCCATAAGCGTGATGAACGAAGATCCAAGGATAGAGATACCCTATAATGCTTGTGACAAACTGTGATATTGACAGTGTGTGGCCTAACAAATGGACTTTAATGAAGTGCGGGTTTGTGGATGAACCAAAACCATGACAAACGAAGATCCGAGGACAGAGATACCCTGTAATGCTTGCAACCAACTGTGTTACTAATAGTGTGCGACCTAGAAAATGGACTTTGATGAGAAGGATTTTGTGTGCGGCCTAGCAAATGGACTTTGATGAGAAGGATTTTGTGTGGTTGACCCATAATCGTGATGTTGATTGTTGATGAAGTAGCAGGTGCCTACATAGCTTGGGGTGGGAGGGAACATCTCCAAATAACCCAAGCCAAATGATGCTATGCTGAAACTGATGAATGTGAAGAAGGTGCCTACTAAAGTGGGGTGGGAGGGCACGTCTCCAAAGGGAACCCGCTCCGAATGCTGCTCCAAATTTAAAATGATCATAACTTGGTCAATATAACTCAGAATATTTATTATAACCTAGTTTTAGAAATGGAATGATCATTCTACATATTCTTGTGTGTTTGAAATTGATATCTGGAGAACCTAGACTCTTAGATTCGCGTTGGAACCATCCCGCCGTCACAAAATTTCTGAAAAAAAATTGTTGATTTTAAATCAACGATAAATCCCTCGTTTGGACTCTGATTCGATCAATTTTTTTTTTTTTGAAATCGGATGATTTTTCAAGGGGAGCATAGATCTGTAACCATTTGTCTGAAATTCCCTAGTAAAAACTACAATAAATGATATGAGATCCGCCGTCCATGAATTATTGTCAGAAAAATTGCTACAACATTGCTGATTTTGAATCAATGATATCTCCCTCATCTGAACTCCAATTTGGCCAATTTTTTTTTTGAATTTGAGTATTTTCTCGTAAGGAATATAGATATGGTCTTTGTTTTTGTAATTTTTTCCTTAAAATTTTCAGATATGATCTGCAAACTCACCGCCCAAAAAAAAATAAAATCATGGAGTTTGTTGAAGATTGCTACAAAACATTGAAACTGAAATATGTTTCAAACCCTCATTCTCATGGAGGCGTAAACTGAATCTGATACCACTGATCTGAACCTTGGGGGGAGGCCCCCAAGATCTAAAAATTTGAAATGGATCTGACAAGATCTACCAAATTAGAATGCCAGAAAAAAAGAGAGAACACAAAGCAAATAAAACCACAAAGAAACTTGTTTTATTAAAACAGAGAATAACTGTAGAAGCTACATTGTGGTGGACAATCTGTTCTTTTACAAAATGAGACTTGTTATTTATAGTCTTTTTTGAGTTACAATACCATGTGTAGATACCATATGTGGATACAATGGGTCAAAACCCTGGGTCAATACGATGGGTAGATACCACTTACAATACCATGGGTCAATACCATGGGTAGACACCACTTACAATACCATGGGTAAATTCCATGTGTGGTTGAATACCATGTGTGGATACATACCATGGGTAGATGAATATCATGGATAGATGTCACTTAAAATACCATGGGTGAATAAATACAATGGGTGGATGAATACCATGGGTCAATGACATTTACCATTCAGATCACTCTATAGTGTATGGATCTATTATAGATCTTAATTTTCATGCACTTATATTCCCTAGATCTAAAGTGTAATATTTAGCTGCTGCAGTCTAATAAAATAATGTTGTAAGGGAATTTCCAGTCTATATACAAGTTGCAACAACTCTTTTGAGGAGTTTTCTTCTATTGGTGACTTGTATTTACAATTATGCATATTATGGGCCTCATTATACATCTTTTTTGCTGTTGTAAATACATTTGAAGGGTCTCTTTATTGGCCTACTGTTGTCTCTTAGATGAACTATGTTATTTTCCTACAAATCTTCTTTCTATTGTTGCGTTCCCCATTTGGGAATATTATAGAATTTTTGAACATGTTCTTGGCCTTTAAGGCATTTTTTTAGAAACAAACTAGACATTACATTCTTAAGTTAATATCTGACAATGGAGGAGAATATGTTAACAAAAAATTTATCCACTTTTTCACTAAGCATGGCATTCAATTGCAACATACTGTTCTATATACTCCACAAAAAAATGGTGTAGCTCAAAGGACGAATCACACTCTAAAAGAAATGGCTATGGTTCAATATAAAGGACTTAGTCTCCATTTTTGGGCAGAAGAAATTAATTGTGAAAAATACATAGTAAATCACACTCCTACTAAGTTTTTAAGGAATATCACTCCAGAAGAAGCCTGCAACTCAATCAAACCAGATGTAAGTCACTTTCTTGTTTTTGGAAGTGAAGCTTGGGCCCATATTCCAAATGAGAAACATAAGGCCTTAGAACCTAAGAATGAAAAATTCATTTTTGTTGGATATTCTGAAGATGTCAAAGGATATAAAATTCTTCAACCCAAATCCAAAAATGTAATCACTAAAAGAGATATACAATTTCATGAAAAAAGATTGTCCTGCGAGCCTAGTTTGGCTAGTGTGCCACCTTTGGCCTGCGATCATGATTCGACATATGTGCCACCTCTCTCTGTATCTTATAGTTTTGACAACATTCCTTCTATTTCGGATGATGAAAACGAGAATGAAAATCCTCCTCCACCTCCTCAATATCCTCCTTTAGCTCCACAACTTCCAAAATGGATCCTCTCTACTTGGGATACAATAGGTTCTCTTGCAGGTGACCCTCGTACAAGTTCTCACTTCGACAGAGCCTCTTCCTTATTGGGTTAAGTTCTAGAAAATCCCGATCAAGACACCTTGAAGAAGCTTCAGGTCATCTAGATTTGGATGCAACTATGAATGAAGAATATCGTTCCTTATTAGAAAATGATATTTTGGATCTTGTTCCTCTTACAAAGGGAGGAAATCTTGTTAGATGCAAATGGTTTTACAGAAAAAAGTTTGGATGAGATGGAAAAGTGGATAAACATAAAACTCGTCTTGTTGCTAAATTATTTTCAAAAGTTGAAGGCATTTACTATACTGAAACCTTATCCCCTATTGCCAAAAATAATTCTATCCACCTTATTCTTTCCCTAGCTGCCTCCTTTAAATGGGAAATCCATCAGATGGATGTTAAATCTGCCTTCTTACATGGGAATTTGCATGAATAAATCTACATGGAACAACCCACTAGATTTATCCAAAATCACTCTAGCCTTGTTTATCTCCTTAGGAAGGGTCTCTATGGTCTCAAACAAGCCCCTCGAGCTTGGTATGCCAAAATGGATAGCTTTCTCTTAGATAATGTCTTTTCTAGATGTCATTCCGACAACACTATCTACACCAAGGAAGTGGGTAAGTCATTAATCATCCTTGTTCTTTATGTTTATGATATTATTCTTATTTGTAGTGATCCCAACCATATAAACCATGTGAAGTCTAGCCTCAAAAATAAGTTTGAAATGACAGACTTAGGACACTTTCATTATTTCCTTGGTCTTTAAGTCTTACAATCTAAAGAAGGTATTACCCTTTCTCAGTCTAGGTATACCTATGATCTTATACGCCACTTTAAAATGGAAGATTATAAGGCAACCCCTTCTCCGTTTCTGTCTAGATTCAATCTTTCAGTCACTTGTAATTCCCATGAAGTTGATGCGACCTTATACTGTCAACTTGTTGGTAAAATTCTGTATCTAAACCATACCCATCCTGACCTTTCCTTTGTCATTTGTCTTCTTTCTTGGTTTATGCACAAACCTCATGAAAGTCACTAGAAAGTGGCTAAAAGAATACTTCAATATATTTGAGGCACAGTTCAGTTCGGGATTCATTACAGTGCAGGAGGATCTCCATTGTTGATTGGTTTTACTGATTTTGATTAGGATGGTGACCCTGATGATCGAAATTGTACTGCAGGTTATGTATTCACTCTGGTTTCAGGACCTATTACATGGTTTGTAATAAAAAAAAGTGCCATATCTCTTTCATTAGTAGATGCAGAGTATCATGATGCTATTGAATCCAACAAGGAAGGCCTGTGGCTTCGTTAGATCCTATTTGAATTTCGTCTTCATCAATAGCATCGAACTACACTTTGGTGTGATAATCAGAGTGCCATTCAGCTATGCAAATATCTAGTTCAACATCAGCACATGAAAAAATTTGAGATACACATACACTTCATCAAAAATCTCATTCATGATTGTGTTCTTGAAGTGCAGTATTATTTAACCAATGATCAAGTTGCTAATATATTTACAAAGGCTCTCACAAAAGCAAAGTTTACCAAACTTAGATATATGCTTGGAGTTCAAGAAATTTATCATTAAGGGAGGATAGGCTCTAATGCCTCCTTCCTTCTCCTATTGTGTCACCTTTGTAAATCCTTCTGAATCCTATCCCAAGTTGTTCTTAAGGGGTTATGTTAGGATATTTCGACACATAGGAAATAGTTAAGTATAACTTGTTCTAGCTTAGAGTTAGGTAAAGTGTGTTTCTTTACTATGTAAATTTGTAGCTTATAGTCAGACGGTCATGATATGTACTGATTCGATGGTTCATTGTCTCCTCGATATTACCGACACTTTTTGGCTTAACAACCAATTGGTCCATGATCTCTATTTAAATAGAAAGTGGGGTCATTTTTCTGGTAGCAGTTTATGAGATAATATTATGTAATTTTTCTTTATTTATATTAATCAATTTCCTTAAGTGGCTGCATTGGCTCAGGCCATGGACTGTTTCCCTCTTCAATGGTTTTAACCATGTCAAATACTGGTGTACTGATCTGTGATCTGTTTGTGAGCAGTTACCTTTGGTGTTTGATGTAAGGAAATTACCCTTTCAATTCCTACACAAGTGACTTCTCATTGTAGTTTACAACCTAATTGAGCTACCAACCTCGATGATGAGAAAGATATAACCTACTATAGGCTTCAAATTTATTGAGGCATCGACCTCAATGATGAGAAAATCCTACTTTTTTTAGGCTCTAGTCTAATTGAGGAATGGACCTCAGTGGAGGAACCCAAGTTATTATTCAAACTCTTATGAACCTTTTAGCACTTGTATATACAACCAAAAAACATGGGGTATCCCCGATGTGAAGTCCCAATTAGACCGCACACCATTTGGAGTAGGATCCCCATGTAGAGTATCGACCTTACCGCCATAACTTTAAGCTTTTACTTGGTTTCAATGGATAACATAATATATTATTCACATAAACTTCAAACAAGAAATTAAGTTGAAATTGTGAAACACCTATTTCAATGTGTAAAAGGATACTTTCACGAGAGAGGATACATGATTTAGTCTCTTGATGGAAGTAATAGTACTAACCTAAGAGAGACACATGTGAGTACAAAAATATTTGTTAGTAATTAAGTGAAAATTTTCACCTAGACACAACGATCATTAAACCAAATACAAAACACCTTCAACAAGATAAGTACCAAATCCAATGAAGTAATTCAATTTTCTTAGTACATATGAACAAAGCATATACCACAAAAATCTAAAGAATAGTGCCACGACATTCATGCTACATGCATGAAAATGTGTTGGATCATTGAGCTTCAAATATAGGTTAAAGATCCAAGTACACAATTACAATGGTCAACCATAATATCCAGTAGTGGAACATTGAGTTACTTATTTCTTCTCCAAATAATATTTCTTCTCTCCTATGCCAAGTAGAGAAGACAATACTAGCTCTCCAAAGACTAAGCCTCCAAAAGCCCTTTTCTTTAGTTATGAGGTTTCTTTTATAACAAGAGGAATGAAATTTATATCCCAAAAATTTTTGAGTTACCCTCATGAATATTGGATTTGTATTATTACCTTTGGACTTCTAAACAAACCTTTAACTTCTAAATGACTTTGGACTTATCTATATGACTTTTAGGCTTGTCCATGTGACTTTTGTCCATATATGACTATGTGAGTATTCATATTCCAGATATGCTTCTTGGAATTCCATACATTACATTTTTTTATTTTCCTTTAATAATTACATCATTACATGAAAAAATTATGTGGCATGATACATTGACACATTTTACATTGTGACGACATTTGTACAAGTCACAACTTGACAATGGTGACATGGACTTCATGATGAGATGTAAATGCCAAGTTGTTCTCATTGCTATTTTGTCTTCAATATTCACAAGAGAGTTGTTCAAGACTTCATATTCATGCAAGATATAATTTGATACTCATATTAAACCTCCAAAGGGTATTGAATCATTGTTGGATTCTTCTGAGTCATCATGCAATGTCATCATTATGTCTTGGTCTAGGTTCTGCTTCACGTCTTCATGATGGTTCTTGTTTTCACTTCTTCTCTGCAAGTGTTCCTTTACTTATTTTCCTTAACATATTCCTTGATAATCACATTGTCATGTTGAGATGGTAAACCTATCAATGAGGATCATTGATGACAAGGAAAATTAATTATTAAAATCATTTATCCTAGTTTTACTTGCTCATGAAAGAAGTTGATTATGTTAGGCCTATGTGAGGACTGAAAGAGGAAGTATTGATAATAAATTTGTAGTTAAACTCAGTATTGGTTGAGGGGAGCACCATTTTTCATTATTACTATGTCACGCACTATGAAGAAGGGGATCTCCTTGGTATAACATTGTAGGGAGGCACAAGGAAAAAGGTATATAAGCTTATTTCTTAAGACTGCGCCATGCACCAAGAAGGAAAGAGAGAAAAAGAAGAAATTGTAGTTTGATTGCACAAGTACTAAATGAGGCCATACTAGGCCTTGCTACTATTCCATGCAATGTGAAAGAGTGGCTTTAGAAAATTTTCACTGTAGAGGGGGAGAACAAGGAACAAGGTTGAAGACTTGTTGCTTAAGATTGTGTTATGCACTAGAAGGAAGAGGAGGCCTTAAGGAAATATCATTTTTTCTCAATAATAGCTCATTTTATGCTAAGACTATGCCATGAACTAAGGGAGTATTGATAGGACAAGGCTTGAACACATAGAGGGATGGAAATGGTCAATTAAAACAAGATTGAGCCTTGTTTTTGTGCCATGTTCCTGAAGGAAGAAGAGACTTAAAGGGAAGCATATTTTTTCTCAACAAGGGTTAAATTTTTATCTGGAATGCAATTTTCCTCCCATGCAAGCATAATTTTTCACAACAATGGTTTATTTTGTAGAAATTATACAATAGTCATGTATATCTTGGATTCTCCTGATCTAAAAATGTGCTACTATTAAATACAGAATCACTTCTACAAATCTTTGCAGAATTAAAAACACAATCGCGAATTATGTAACCATGAAGAAAGATCAATCACACACAAACATAATTTCTTGGGGAAAGCTTACAGTTAAAAACCCCAGTATCTTATATTTTATATTATATCATGGATCATGAAACAATTACATACAAATATCCAATCACAAAAGCCCTCAATACATCAGCTAATTGTCTCACACTATCATATAAAAAATGGAAAATAACTTGCTCAATTTACTGTCTCCAGAAAGCTTGCCTCCATTGTGCAATCCCTGATGGTAAAGACCCTGAATAATGGATTCCTTGTCTGCCTTGACTACATAAATATCATGGGCTCATACAATGTGTGTGTGCTTGCATGTGTGCAAGCGGATAATGTCACAACTAATATTTATCTTCCCTTTCACCTAGAACTCAACTGGGTCTCCACTAGATCTGACATGCATGCAGTAAATAATATTAAAAAACATTAGTTGCATGCGATATCACTACATGTGAATTAATTAATATTTAATTCACTTGATCTCTCACTAGTGTATATGCAATTACGACTAGGACAACTGACTTTAAATCACTTAACTGAGTTAAACTAATTTACAACTTGCAATACTCATGCGCCACTGCACTTCCAACTCTGTTACAACGAGAATCACTCTGTGACAACTAAATTCAACATGCATGTCCCACCAACCAACCTCTTAACTCGAAATTCACTTAGCTAACTAATTTTCCACTTCAGTTAAATATTTTCAAGTCCACATTAAGAATAGATTACAATTTATTTTCCATCTATATTAAAGGATAATAAAGGTAGACATGCATCTATAAATAGACATGCATTCTATAAATAGATATGCACATACATCTATAAATATAAATACACCTAAAAATAGCATGTGTGGGCCCCACCCTAGTGTAGGTGCTTAATTTTAACTAGGATCATGGATGTTGTTTCCAGATGCAAATTTCATTGTTTCTTGTTGCAAAATTCAACACTCCCTCTCAACAAGAAAGGAATGTCCTTGCATGCGACATGCAACTCCATGCATGCGACATGCAATGTAATGATCCTTTTTGGGGATTCTCAAGATTCTATTTCAGAGATGGACTACAGAGTAATTTACTGGATATGGCACCCTTCAAAGAAAGGGTGAAATCCAGAGGCTACTTGGCCATTTGTAGACTCTGCCTATAGAACTTGGAATAATCCCTTTCAGGAATCTTAACAAGGTCTTCAATGAAAACACTGTATAATAAAATATGAGAAAGAATAATGTAGATCAGGGTTGTGATCCCCTAATTTGTGTTGGATTTGACTTATATATGGAATTTAATTAGAAAAAAATAAGTTTAAGCACATTAAACAAATCTCCCACAGTCAATACTAGCTATAAATCAGCCAAAGAGAAGGGTTGTTGCACATGAAAACCCCAGCAACCAGAATTGCACAGTTTTGATTGAAACTCAGAGGAGGACAACCAAATATCTGATATTTCATATTTATGATAGTAAATCAGATTTAAATTTTAGCTTATTGCCTCTACAGCAGATTACAAAAGAGACTATGGCAAAATCCCTTCAGAAATTAGAGCTGCAACTAGAAATAAACTGCAGAAATACATAGACAACGTTATTTTTCAGAGGGTTCAGAAGCTGTACATTAATTTTCAGATATATGACATACGTATGGATAAAACATCAGATCTAATATAGATCTGGAAACTATATGACTTTAAGAACAAGATCCAATTGGAATTACATAAAAATATTGCATAATAAGTTGTAGATCTGAATTACAAATTTCAATGCTGCAGAAAACTAAAAAATTTCTAAAGATAACTTTATTGTTGAAAGAGATCAGATCTATAGAGACATGGATCAGCAACCCAATCCATGGATCACTAAATGAAGGCAAGCCTAACAAAAAGAGATCTTCCTCCAATCTAATGGCAAACTGAAAAAGAAACCCTCTTACAAAAATAACGTAGTATAGAGAAGAAACTGTGCTGAGGGTGAAGGAGACTGAATAAAATTGAATGAAATTACATATAAAATACAAAATATGGATAGAATATCTCTTTGGAGGTTGAGAAACACTCTCCAATAGAAAAATCCTCTCAAAATAAGATAGATCTAAGCAGATCTAGAACACCACTTGCTACAAATGACAGCAGCTGCAAAACCCTCAATGGGCCAGTGCTACTCATGAAAATAGAGCTTGGTCTCAAACCAGATAGTGGCTCACATCAGCAAAGAACTCCTCCAATGATCCTCAAGAGAAGAGATGAACCCCTAAACAGCAATTCTAATCACAATCCTCCACTAAACAATAGAGAATGGTATTTGTCTAAGTAGACAAATACTTCAGAAATATGATCTATCAACAACCTCTTCATGTGCCTTCTCCTCCTTTTTATAACATGAGGAAAGTATTTCAAACCCTAAACCACTTTGATGAGTTAGCCCTCTTCACATTAGAGGCTCCCTTCTAGAACTGCGCAATCCCTTTTGGAGATGCAATGAACCTAGACATCGTAGTTGATTTGGTCAAGGTGGACCCAACCTTTGGCTCAAACCTCTTTCACACCTGCAAGTGATTATTTACAGAGCCCTGATTTGTATTTTTTCACATGGGCATTGATTTATTCAGAATTTTTAGGAGTTTTACATGTCCTCCTTTATTCATTTATTCATAAAATTTAAATTCAATTAAAATTGAATGTTTTCTCTTAGCTAAGGCTAAGTAGGAACATTACAATCCTCCCCTCCAAAATGTTTCTTTTCCTCAAGAAACTGACAGGGTAAGAGCTGTAGTTATTCTCCTTCTACATTGATGGCACCATCAAGAATCAAGCTTTCATCATGGATTAAGTGCTCACCAAGACAATACATTAGAAAATGCTCCTCCAATGCTAACATGATAGGTGCATAGTCTACCCCTTCAGGAGTGTAAAACTCAACAGAAATATACATGGGTGAAGCAATGTCACATCTAAAACAGGTATCATGAAGTACAAGATAAAGTTCCATCCCATGTGGTACATATAAACTGCCTACTTTTTTTCCATACAAACGCATAAACAATACCAATATGTCATCTATGTATGGAAGCAAAATCACATATAGGCAAATTGAAACTTGCACTTGAGGAGGTGGGTCATAATCCCACATAAGGTACCAGCGCAGTGCACTCCTTGTTGTGAGTAGATATGAGTGTGATAGGTGGTACCCCCACCACGTCTTTGCTGAATGGGTCACTTTGACATGACTGAAAGCGAAGCCCTCATTAAGTACCTTTGGGAAGCACCCATCATGATAGATAATCTCCCTTTGCACCTCAAGGGAGTGGCCATCTTTGGAATTTTTATTGGCCTCATCATTGCCACGAGATTTTCATGTAATATTACTCCTTGTAGGAGCCATGGCCTACATACATATGGTAAGAGAATGTGCCAAATCAGAAAAATAAACTTGCTCCATAAGATCAAATTCCTTACCATACAAGTATCCCATACAAATAGAGTTAGGCATGGGCTTTTCTCCTCTTTTAAGAGAAGAAAGAGATAGCTGAAATGTCTCCTGCATAGGATCCCTTGGCTGCCCCATCTACAAATAACTATTGCACTCTTTTAAGTGTTGATATAGTTCCTCCCAATCATAACGCTGATGTAGTTCTTCCTCCATACCCTCCCAATCAAAATTCTTCAAGATTAGGGAGTAGATTTTTGCTGACTGCATGTAGCCGGAAAGGAACTCTTTGTGTGCTCTTCGTAGTATCTCTTGCTTAATCTTGGAGGCTTGAGACAAGAATAATCTACCAAGATGATATATGACCCCTTCATGGACCAAATAGCCTCCTCCTTTCTTCATTCCATCTAAGATCATCCCAGTATGTAGATCTTTGGAGTACTCCACAAGGAGTTGAGACCTCCAATATGGATCTACACTTCTCAACAAAGACAACGCTGTTGATGTATCTATGATGGTGCTTGCCTTGTTTTTTCTTGTTTCTTTGGCACTATGCATGCCAAAAAATTTTGTGGGAAGGTTGATCCTCCCCCTTGCTTCCTCCCACAGCGTTGTGACTCTCTCTTCCATTGTTTCAGAATTTGGTCAGGCTCCCCCCACAGAATATAATGGAACCCCAAGTGGCTTGCCATAACGTAGGAATTTTCCTTGCATCATTCTCATGAACATGAGAGAAGGAACTATGAGATCCATGTCCCCACTGCACAATTCCATCTTTTTTGTGTGGGTGGAAACATCAAGTGAAGGGTAGGTGTGCATGCCTTGAATGATTTTTTGTTTCCCACTTTTTAAATCCATGCATTCCATCTGCAAGGCCTTCTAATCAGTGGTGAATTTTCCCAAATTAATCAACCACTAGACACCCAAGATCATTTTGGTGTCTGGTATGTCCACCACAAAGAAATGGTCCTCCAAAGTGTAGGTTCCCATAGTCACAGAAAGTGATGGAACATATTGCATACACTGCATAGTTCTATCTCCCGAAACCAAAATAGAGAAATCATCAAAAGTATCAGTAGGGATCCCTCTCCTCTGCACAAAGTGAGCATCAATAAAGTTGTGGGTTGCCCCAGTGTCAATCAGAATAGATACTCTTTGGTTCATAACTGAACCTTGCACTCTAAGAGTCAAATACTTGGGCACTCCTCTCAAAGAAGAAAGAGTCCCACTGGTTGGAGCAAATGCTCCTTCTTCTTCTCTAGATGATGATGGATCCTCCTCATCATCATCACCAACAATGTGACCTCTCCTAGGTCCATCATTTCCCTCTTTCTCCTCACAATCAAAAGAGACTTCAATATAGTGTGCTCTTCCAGCAGCACATCTATGTCCTGATACCCATGGATCTTGACAAGCGAAACATAATTTATTTTTCCTCAACTCCCTCCGGATATCATTGTCAAGAAGCTTCTTCAGTGAGCTCTCCTTGGGTGGAGCAACTTTTCCCTCCTTTCCCTTGGAAGAGTGAGTGGCTTTGCTTGGGAAGGTTTCCTTTACCCTTGGCAAAGCATCTTGGAGATCTCTAGTTCTTTCAATGGCATTATGCAGAGTGATGGGCTTGCTAGACTTAACCAACCCGTGTGAATTATCTTCCAGGCCATCAATGAACATATAGACTCTCCTTGGTATTGAAAGATCAGGAACCATTATAGACAACCTCAGGAATTCAGAGATATAAGCCTCAGCATCTCCTATCTGTTTAAGATTTTCCAAGCTTATGAAAGGGGCCTCCGGATCTTTCTGATAAAATATCTCCACTAGACTCCTAGTGAAATCAGCATAAGTGGACACATTTTTGTGCCCCAATGTAGAAATTCCATCAAACCACCAGTTGTGGGCTTCTCCCTCAAAATGCAACGCAGCAATCTTGATGGCTTCTGCTTCAGGCACTTTATTCAACTGGAAATAGATGTCCAACTTCTCGAACCATGCTTTAGTAGAACAAGAGGGTGATCCATCGAACTTAGGAAAGAAGAACCTACCCTTAGCCACACCTATATTTTTCAATTATATCAGCTGGTCGCTAAATATTCTTTGCAGGCCTTCAAGAAACAAATTCAATCCTGAAACTTGTTGGTGCTTGAAGACTGTTGGTAAGATCACAAACTGCTGGTTGGTTCTTCATACTTTTCCTTCTCCCCAGCCTCTGATTCCCCAAGAAAATCCAAGTCAAGAACTGCTGCACCCCTTTTTCTTTTCCCCTCCCTTTCCTCCGTTCTACCTTCATTCTCCAATTGCCTTTTCTTCATAAAAAAACTCCCCACTAAATCATCTATTACCCCTTATCCCTCTAGAAACCTCATTTCCTAAAGCTAAAAACCCACCTTTTGGCCTATCGGAACCCCTTTCCCCTTTTTTTTCAAAAATCATTGAAAAACATATAAAAGCGCATATTTCCGTGCGCCAAGCTTTAGCCCCTCGGCTAAACCCCTGCCTTTTCTCCATCCATATGCCCCGACGCCAGAACCGTGAGCTAAATCCTACGGGCGCTTAATACTTGGAATTTATTTATTACCCGAAAACATTGGAAACCTTTGTAAAACGCAAAGTCGGGTTTATTTTATTTTTCCGCCAAAGAAAATCATATTGAAACTCGACCGTCGATCTGTCCCACAGATCAACGGTGCGGAGTAATTCTTCACCTGGTGGACCCCCCCCTCTTTCCCCGCGTCCGTTTCCAAAACCATGGTGTGGATCCCGCACCGTCTTCCCCTTGAATAGCGGTTTTATCCCGTCGGCCAGCGATTCCACACGCTGGCCGACACGTGTTCGCCACTTCATTCCAAAACCGCCGTGCCATGTCTATTGCCCGCGCGTTATACCTCGTCCTATGGCCCCGTAGTGGGATTCACCCCCGCCGTCGGATTTGGGCTCTCCCATCCGACGGTCCCTGATAGCCTTTTCCGCTCACCCTTTAACGAACTCGCCCGCCCGTTAAAATCTCCCTCGACGCGTTTGAAAGTCGATCCCTACCATCGATCTCCGCAGATCGACGGCTCTCTTTTGTTCTCCAGATTTCGTCGCACGGTCCATCTTTTCCTCCGTTGACTGTTCAAAACACCCCCGACCGTTGATCGCCATACGATCAACGGCTCTGATCGCTCCTTTCTCCCGCACTCCTTCCGATGCAGTCTATCCACATAACGCAGGATTTTCTCATTTTTCTCGTATTTTGTAGGGAAAAGTCATTTGTTCGTGGTTTAAACAGGGTTCTCAAACCAGGAGGGTGACGATCCTCTATGTCTAAATTTCTCTGTATAAATCACCTACAAAGTCGGTTTTCACGTTTCATCGGTGTTTCTAACGGCATTGATGCCTTTTTCTTATCTGCACAGCCCTACATAGCAGAGAATACCGGCGAATCGACACAGGGAAAGGATGTCCGATTTTGAAGACAGAATGAACCAGAGCAGCAGTTTTATGAATAAATTGGCGGGGATTACGGCTAAGACGGTTATCAAAAGCCTAATCCCCGGCTCAGAACACGGATTAAAGAAAAACCTAAAAGTTTTCATCAGACAGATCGCCTCCACCGCCATACTTTGAGGCGAATTGATTCCTCAACCACCACAGTGCCACCTATTGCCTCAGAATGCTCAATCAGAGGATGAATTTATTGAACAAGATCAGATATTATGCCTCGGAACAACCAAAGAAGTTATTACTGCACCGGATTTCAATGACAGAATGTTTGCAGAGTAACCCTAATAGTACGCAGAGCCTCAAAGGTCAACACAAGCTCCCTTCGAGCTTACTTCATCAATGTAAACATATTAATGCAATATAACACCTGTAGAATTTTTTCATCGAACCTCACGGGGTCAGGAAGACATTAATTCTGCATTAATTGTATTTGATATCTTTTTATTAGATCTCACCTCCTTATCCTTCTATATATACTCCAGAAGAAGATGAGTGAGAGGTTGGATTAGTTGGTTGTCAATGTAATTGCTGAAGCGCTGTAGCTGTTTCTGAGTGGAAAAAGTTTGACTGTAAATAGTGGTTTCATGGGCCCTTGGAGCTCTGCTTGTAACAGATAGATTAGGTTGTGAAGAGAGGTGAATTAAAACATTGGATTTGAAGATTGTAACCGGTTTGAAGCAATCAATACAAGCTGATTTATGGGATCCCGGTCTATGCTGATGGTGATGTTATTCTCACTGTAACTTGTCATTTTATTTCTGTTTTCAATTTGTTTCATTTTCCACTATAAAGAACAGTTTAAACAGTGTTAGAGTTTGCTGCATATCAGTGACCTTCTCTGGCTGAAAAATCTTTATCCCAATGTTTTCTTCTAATTGTGTTATTTAGAAATGATTTAATTCGGTCTAAGCACAGAGATGCTGGCGTTCCCTCATCTTTTCGTCACTGCTGAATGTTATTTTTAAATGTTACTTTCATATATGTTGTGTAAGGAATGAATTGAGGAAATCAAAGGTTAGCCCCGAGTCCCTTTCTTGTTTGCTCAACTATTTGTCTGTTTCCCTTAGAATGTGTCAAAAGCTGACTAGTTTCAAAGTACTTATCAGATCTTGGGCCATTCTGTGTTATCTTGGTGATTGTCTTGGAAGCAACTAAGTAAAGAAGAACTAAGATGAGGAGAAAGGTGAGCCCTGCCCGCTAGTCTCTGCTCCAAAGGTTGCCTTCAAGTTTCCCTTTGTTTTTAATCTGTGTTCTATTAGAAGTGTATCAAAGGCTGGATAGTTTCAAATTACTTACCGGATCCTAGTTTGCTTCTATGTTTTTCGTAAGTGCCTGGTCAAAGGCTGGCTAGTTTCAAAGTACTTACCAGATCCTGGGCTGCTCTTTGTTCTGCATCTGTTAAATTCCCTTTCTTTTTGTATCACCCCATTCCATAAATCAAACTTCAAAGAGATCCTTAGGCCTAGATGAGTTGCCCCATAGATTACTCTTGAACCTGGTTGTTTCAATTAAATTCTCTTATGACTCCATAGCCCAATGGATTGAAAACTTGCCATCATATTTCTTTAGAATCAAACCTTATTTTGTTCACTTGCAACTTCTCACCTTTGAACCTATTTGCATATAGATCTTTCCGTCTCAGACAGCAACTATGTTCAACCATCTGAGAAAACCAAACAAAACCCTTGGCCTTCATAACTAGCCTAATACCATCACCCTAAACTTCAAAGACAATATCCATCTTTGCACATATTGGAGAGATCCCTCTCCGGATTCAGGAGGGCTAGATCCTAGAATCCCAAAGTTGGTTGAAATGATGTTAACTCTGTAATCGGACTTTTGCCAATCTTGCTTATTACAGAGACCTAA